>JARHVA010008845.1:0-185000 GCA_037957365.1 Torreya grandis
ATGAACCTAGTGTAGTCAAAACTACATAGTGTAGTCATTACAAAAATTAACCTAGTTGCTTATATATTTGGTGTCACTTATGAAGGATATTACAGATAAGCCAAGCTAAATATAGTCTAAATCTAGGAGGAGTAGAAGAAGAAGAAGAAGAGAAGAAGGAGAAGAAGAAGGAGAAGAAGAAGAAGAAGAAGGAGAAGAAGGAGAAGGAGAAGATTAAGAAGGAGAAGAAGGAGAAGGAGAAGAAGAAGATTAAGAAGGAGAAGAAGGAGAAGGAGAAGTAGAAGGAGAAGGAGAAGGAGGAGTAGTAGGAGTAGGAGAAGTAGGAGTAGGAGGAGGAGGTAGAGGAGGAGGAAGAGGAGAAGGAGGAGAAAAAGGAGAAGAAGGAGAATAAAGAGAAGGAAAAGAAGGAGAAAAAGTAGAAGAAGGAGAAAAAGTAGAAGAAGGAGAAGAAGTAGAAGGAGAAGGAGAAGAAGGAGAAGGAGAAGGAGGAGAAGGAGGAGAAGGAGATGGAGGAAGAGAAGAAGAAGGAGAAGAAGGAGAAGAATAAGAAGAAGGAGAAGGAGAAGAAGAAGAAGAAGAAGAAGAAGAAGAAGAAGAAGAAGAAGAAGAAGAAGAAGAAGAAGAAGAAGATGAAGGAGAAGAACAAGAAGGATAATGATGATGATGATGATGATGATGATGATGATGATGATGATGATGATGATGATGGTGATGATGATGATGATGATGATGATGATGATGATGATGATGATGATGATTATGATGATGATGATGATGATGATGATGATGATGATGATGATGATAACCTAGTATAGTCAAAACTACATAGTATAGTCATTACAAAAAATAACCCAATTGCTTATATAATTGGTGTCACTTATGAAGGATATTAAAGACAACCCAAGCCAAATATAGTCTAAATCTAGGAAGTATCCCTACAATATTTAAAAAATAATGATGTTATATAAGTCCTTTGGGATTGGTTTGATGATTCAAGTCATTTTATTTATAAATGGGAAATCAATACCATACCTATTAGGCAGTTTCAACAAGGTCTTTGATTATGCATGACCCTAATAAATATGATATATAGAGTTCCTAGCATATCACATTGGATGATAGATTTATACCATTAATATACATATTAATTGATGATATGAAAATCCATACCCTAAGGGGAATTATTTATTTCAACTTGATACATGTTTTAAGTGTAAAATAATAGGGAAGTTTTTATATGTTGTTGTATCTGATAGAAGCAATATGTGTAATGCTTTATTTACAAAACATTCCCATATGGACCATTGGATATGGATTATCAGTGTATTAATCCTTATCAAATATATATTCATAAGTTAATACATAATATTCATATTATTTTTGACCTACTTTATCAACCAATTTATCTATCTATTATTAAAAGACCTATGCCCAAAGTACTAGAATAAATTAGGATATCATTGGTAGTTATTGGTACTACTTATATGTTACCATGATCATAATTAATGACACCCCTAAAAGTTCAATTGACATTATCTAGTTTTTTATGAGATAAATTGGTAGAATAAGAAATAAAATATCAGATCGCTCATGGAGTCGATGGTGGTTTCAAAAGAATAAAACATGCCCCTATTCACCCACAACCTCTCAAAAATTTAAGGTTCAATTTTAAGATATGTCTATTATTAGTTAGATTTGAAGCTCACATGTATTAATTTTCACTCAAAAGTAGTGATCTTAAAAATTGGGACCTTAAGCGTATATTACTACATATATGAGGCCACTAAGGGGTAAAATTCAAGTAGTGTACCATAATGAGCCTCATACCTTGGATTTGGTACATGTCAATGGCTAAGATGAAGAATAAGTTTCCAAGAATATTCATATTGATGGAATCAAAATACATACTACTAGGTAACTTCTCTTTGGAGTACAAGAGAGACAAAAGTCACCATAATATGAAGAATATTATCCTTCCACTAACTTGAATTTAAAGAGGAAAAAATTATAAGGTCTTATACTTACATTTAATTTTTGAATAACATGTCTTATATGTATACACATAATATTTTCCATCTTTATTATTTTCTAATGCTTTCTCTTGTATCATATTATCGATGCATCGATCTCTCTTTGTGCATGCCTCAAAGCATGTAATGGGAATGGGTGGAAAAAATATCATGTTTATTTGTGAGATATGTTGATATTTTATCATATTTACACCATTTTTACAATCAATTTTATCTCCTTTAAATGTTATACATCTACCTCTCTTCTATGTCTCATATAAATTTTACAGTTTCATTATATCCTATGGTATTGACTTGGACAATAACATCTATTTATTTCCTATAAAAATTCTTATACTATATCAACTACCCTGATACACAATTGAGCCTATCAGTTGACATTTATATTATATTGGTCTGGATTATAGGGTTCTATGTTAGCTAGATTCTTTCAACTATATCGATTAGGTTAATACCATCACCCTTAGTATTTAGGTTTGGGTTTAGGTATTGGATTAATATATATGGGTAGTATTTGATTTATAATTAATCATTTAAAAATTATTCACTAAAATTTCACTTGAATTTATTCCCTAAATCCATCTAGGAAAATTAATGGCATAGAACATTATCTTGAAGAGTATTTTCTTATGGTGTCATTAAAGATCAATAGGATGAACCATTAAGAATTCCTAGCTAAGGATATTTTAGGTATTCATAAAACCATTTGAGGTCTTTAACCTTCAAAATATATTGTAAAGATCCACTTGAGAGAAGTGGGAGATTGAATCATTGATAAGTCCACCCAAAGGTAAGTATATTATATCCATATACTCTTTCATTTATTACTTAGTAGATCATATGCTACTTGTTAATTTATTAATATATGTATGTGTATCTTTTTTAGGCCTTATATACACTGAATTAGTTGATGTGGCTATAAGATTACTTAGATTTTCCATAATCACTTTAGGTTTCCTAGACCCCAATTTCATTGGCCATGGAACCTTACATTGTATGATCATTCTAGTGCATCCCTAGTTTAATATATCTTTTACAAACCATTTAATTTACAATCATTATATATATTTTTGGATGTCTAGTGAGAGTTAAATTATTGTGCCATATGATTAAACTTTGGAACCCTTTCCTATTGACATTATCATTGTAGGTAACCCTCTGATATTTTTATGAAAGTAATTTGGTCTTTACCTAACTATCAAAGTACCAAACACTATATTTTATTATACATATTTGAGTACTAATATTGAGAGAAAGAGGATAGTTGAAATCCATCCTATCCCATAAATACATTCTGGTAAACTTGATGTGAATATCATTATCTAAATGATATCAAATAACAAGGTAATATTATGTGTTTTTAGACTGTATTGGCTAGCCCAATAAAATTCTATGTGATTCTACAACTATATCAACCATCCTAATATAGTTTTATGTGTTTCATTTTATTTTATCATATTACAAATATATTGTAAAGCTTGATATCATTTTATTTGGTTGTTTCATTTCACTTAATGCTAAAAATCTAGATTTTGATGTTTATTTTTCTTTGTTCTACCTATAAATTATGTTTTGTTAGTCTTGAAATTAAATATGAGTTATCATTCTAGGCCAAGTGGTGATTTGTTTTTACCAATATTGTGGTGTGAGGAGTACTTCCCTAATAATTAAGTGATTATACAAACACTATGCATGGAATTTAGTTTCCATGTTGTTGATGCCTAAATGTGTACCACTAGGTCAACCTATAGTGTTTAAGTAAAACTTATTATTTGTAGAATTAAAGAATATATTACATGAGTTGCATGTTGTGATAATCCTACTATCTTTGGTGGAATAGAGGTAGAATAAATGAACTATTCCACATATTTATATTAATTGGTGGTTGGGAGCTACCATGGCCTATAGTTGATCTATGAATTTAAAGAGGATTTGTGTTTATTAGAGTGAATTATGCTCAAGAAATTCAGTCTAAATCTAAACTAGGATGAATATTTACAATGGAGACTAAATTAGAGTGATTTTTTTAAAAAGGAGCAAAAGGAAGGGTAAGGTAGAAAAGAGTTATGTTGATGATTTTTATTCTAGGCATAATGAAAAAGTTCAAATATAATATAAATATGAACTTAAAACCAATATATTAAGTCAAACAGCTTAAGCCCAAATCACATCAAACATTAGATGAGAATGTAAGGAGATGAAACAATGAAAATAAGAACTAGGTTCACTTAAAGATCTACCCCTATAATTAAACACCATAAACACATATACAAGAAAGGTAAACAAAATAAATGAACTAAATAAATTTCAATCAATATAGTATTTGTACAAATTAAGAAGTCTACATTTGAGAAATACACATCGATATTTCATGATAACCATTCAAATCTAAAACTTAAAATAGACAAATGAGAGAAAATCCATGATAGTAATTCAAAAAAGTAATTATGCACAAAATTTGTATAACTCCTTGCTTATATAAATTTTCTCAAAAGTTACAATACATTTTTGGCTCTAAGAAGTCCCTCCCCTTTCACAATTGATAATACCTCTTTATGTAGATCCTTTATGAGGTATGCCAGTTAGTGGTGTCAAATTATATTTGTACATGTGTTTGGTATAGCTATCCTTTCTATTACATTTATAGAATAAATGGCCTTTTATAATATATTTTCCTATAGGCAATGCACTTTACAAGTTGTACATGCTTTTATAAAAATAATATTCTTATCTTAGCTAACTTGGAGACCTTTTGTTGATTCATTATTTTTCCTTCCCTACAAGATATTTTATTCAATGATGTTTCTTATTGAGAAATTAGAGGTCAATAATCAGTTTCATGAATAAATATTTTCTTGATTTCCTAGGTTACTGAGGTCTTTCTTAACTTTGTTTAAATCCTATTTGATGCTCCCAACATCTCTTATCTTATCCTCAACCTCTTTCTTCCTTTGAACTTGGTTTCTTACTTACCACATGAATTGATATGTTTTATGTGTGAACTCCTCATCAATGATAAGGCAAAAAGGACTAAGTGAGGTAGGCTACGTGATTATGTTGTCTAATATGTGTAGCATTTTGTCTCCTATTGTTTGAGGTCCTTGGTAATGTCCTCCATCTACTTGGACTAAATTCTTAGGGATTTGATTTTGACCCCAAATATAGCTCTAGCCATATTTAAATGGGCTAGGCTAACTATTCTAAATTAAAGGACTTGATTCTTGGTTAAGGCTTTTATCAAGTCTTTCACTTAATAGCTTGAAGCCTGCCATTGGCCAACTTGGCCTTTAGCCATGTAATTTTGCCTAATTATTGTCCCCTATTTAGTTTTGACTAACTAGAATTTGAATAATTCAATCATGGTGTCCTCATATAACTTGAATATATCTTCTCAGATTGATGAGACGATAGTTTCTTCTAAATTTTTTTCTATTTCAAGATTCTCTTGATCATTATAGTAGAGTCTCCTTGCAGACTTGTTCTCCTCTCATGATGGGCTGCTATTTTAAAATGAGATTGACCAATTGTTGTCCCCTATGGCATCAAATTATGTGTCTTTGAAACCCATCTTTTATGTATATAAATTTGGATAGAGCTCCATATCTTTACTTGAAATAACCTTTTGGGCTGTCATAGTTGTGGACTTTTAATGCTTGCTAGTGGTATGTAATTTAAGTATGGACTGAATTATCCTTACACAAGTCATAATTTAACCTCCTTAGGTTGATTATAAAAATCATAGGGTCAAACTAGGGTTTATGTACTTTCCATGACCATCCTAAAGGTTTTTACAATGTTCTAATGGTAGTAGCTTTTTGAAATTGCATGATGTTCATTACTTAGATCCCAATTGGATTATGTACTTATGCCCTTATATTTCCTAGGTCTACAATATCTTCCACTTGGAATATTATACTTACATGGCTATGATGTGGCATTATCATGGCATCCATATGGCATTTTCATGGCATTTTTCTCATTCATATTTAAAAAGTGATTGTTACCTTTTGAAAATTTTACTTTAATCTCACACTATTGGTTCATCTGTGCATAGATCAACACAAACCATCGATATTGATCTATTAAACTATACATCCTTCTCCATGGACCATTGATCATAATGTGTAAGATCATCTACATATCATTGATCTTTGAAAGATGCTCAATATTTAATTTATGGCCCACAATTATGCCACATGTTGTCTCCATGTTCATCCCCAAGTATTTTGACTTTTCAACGTTCATCATGCACCATCTGATCATCCTCACCCAAGAATATGCACTCCATTATATCTTGATATGCAAGGTTAAATGCCATTAATTACTGATTGATTTTTGGCTAAGATTATGAGACTTATTACCTTATCACTTATCCAAAGGCTTCATTAAAGTTCTAACTCAATATGCATTGTTAGATCAATCTAGCCCAAGAAAATGCATGTCTTTTATCTTTGGAATATGCTCAAAGTTTATCTTAGGGTTGAGGCCTTAACTTTTCAACTTTGATCCTACACCATTGATCTTGTTCATCTGAGCAAAAATATATCATTGATCCTATGAATAAAAATAATATTTAAGTTAGTGTTTGTGAAAATAAATAACTTAGCATAATGTTTGGACTATGGTTTTATTTTGTGTTAATAAACATAGAAAGGACCTTAGGAAAATAATTTTAAGGCAATATTTGAGACATAATAAAAGAGACCTCATTAATAATCAAAGACATAGCATATATTTTTAGCCTAAGGTTTGTTGTATTAATAAATACAATGAACTTTCGAGTAAGGATTTTAGGCTATGTCTATAGTAAAAGGTACCCTTTGTTTAGTTAGATCATGTGGAAATAAAAGGGATTAAGGGGGATCAAGAAAATAAAGAAACCCAACATAAAAATTTTATACTAAGATTTGGTCATGTTAAAAAACATGACTAAACCTTAGGATAAAAATTAAACTAAATCCATGGCATGATAAATCATTCTCACATAAATTGTTCCCACCAAATTTAAACTTAATTCACAAGGACTTCAGCTAGGGAAATTTGAATGAGGGTTTCAAGATGATTAAACATGAGTTCACTTTGATTTTCAATAAACCAAATGTTAGTAAAAGATCAGATTGATATTAAAATATAGAACCCAAGGCATTTCCCATTTTAAATGGATTATATTGAAGATACAACCTAAAATAAAAATATATAATGTTAGTGAATCTAGACAAGATGAAACTAGAATCATGTGTAAATATGCCAATCCAACTATGGTGTGGTTGATTTTCAAATAAAGATATTGTGAAAAACACTTTAATGGTACTCTGATCAAATGAAAATTTATTTTAAAAGATAAATTTGTAAAAATTGAAAAAAGGGTCCCCATTTTTATAAATGGGGCTATGTTTACCTCAACAAATGGTGACTTATGGGGGAAACATAGCAATATGTTAGAATTCAGAGACTCTAGTTCAGACTAATAACTAGTTTATTCTTTACATTTGATAAATTATCATTATTAAGAGCAATTCATGATTGAAACAAGTCTTCCACATACATAATTAGGCCTAAACATAAAAACTTAGCCATGTTGTGTGTTTTCTTTGATTCCACTTATTGTTTTCTATGGGATTTAAGGAATAATTTCTAGATTCATGACCTTGACCATTAACACTGACTTATATCATATTTAGATGTTCATTAAGAATCATGATTTGTATAGGGAAATTTTGGGAATTAATTTGATACTAGATAGACATCTATATCCCTGATAGATATGCCTTTAGCTCCATCCAAGGCTTTGATCCATTTCTAGCCAGGCATCCATAGCCCTGGTGGAATTTACTAGAATATCCTTTGCTTAGAAAGCTCTTAAATTTTGTAATAAGGTTCTTATTTTTTATTTTTTTAAACTTTTTTTAACTCTCTTGTAAAGTTTGGGAACCATGTTAACTAGGTTTTGGGATTTGGTCAGATGTTTAGTCTTTGAACAATCATCCTTGGTTGTAACTTTGTCCCATGCAATAGTATTTATTAAGTACAAACATGATTATATTTAAATAATTTAAGCTTTCACTCTACATGTACAATCCTTCTTAAAACCAACATTAGATCATAATATTTCTCAAAATATCAAAGAATAATTATCCTGACCGTTAGTATTTACTAGTTTCTACAAACCCTATCATTTAGCTCATATTTCAATAATCCATGGTCAACTAATCCCTGAGGATCATACCTGCATTTTTGAACTATGAATTTCTTGATAAATTAGGTGAACTTTGAGCTAAGGGTTGTCCAAAATTACTTATTATAAGAAATTAACAAAGTAGAGAATGTAAACACACCAAACATAAATCAAACTGAATAATAAACAAACAAATATTTACAATCACTACTTGTAAACAAGGGATAGGAAAAAAACTAATCTAAAACAAACCTAAACTAAATACATAAATAAATCACCTCTAGAATCAAATGGAAAGTTATTTAAACTATTAAATAACATTAAAACATGATTTCTTCCATTTAATGGCCTTTTCTTGTGGATATGAGCATTGATATATTCATGTATTCTATATGATGTATCTTGATTCCTCATCTCCATTCTCCAATACTTAGATTGAAGATATGGACCTAAAACCCAATCATTTTCTTCCCAAATCCTTTTGTATTGAATCAAGAGTAATAATTCTCCTTCATTCATAGACTGATAGTGACTTATATTATCCTCATTCAATGATGACAACTCAACTAGCATTATTATATTGGTGTCTTCATCAAGTTTGGCTTGAGGTGGAGATTAACTGCCAATATTTACATAAAAACTTTCCAATTCATCTAGAAAGGCTACTTAATCTTGATCAAATAAAATGCCATGACATTTATTTGTAACCTTACCATTTGAATCAGGTTGATCACATACATATAACCTTTTAAAGGTGTCATATGGTAATCCCTAATGTACTACACTTACTTCATCTTAATATTCTTTATAGAATGACATCTCTTCCATCGAATTGAGTCCCACCTCATCTTTCTTTAAGATCTCTAGAATGACATTGATATCTTGGAATACCTCAATTTTTACCAAGAAATGCTAGTATAAATGTTTTAATCGATCAACTTCTTTATGGATATCATAAATTTCAATAATAATCTCATATGAATTGTCTTCATAGCTATCTTTTAGATAGAGGTCATCTTGTATCTGATCTTGTTCATGGGGCTATCTTGAGGTCAACATACCCCCATTTATTAAAAAATGAGGACCCTTGTGTTAAATTGCACAAATTTGAAAACTTAACACTAAAAAATCACTTGATCAGAGAGTCATTAACATGTTTTCTTAGTATTCATATTTGAAGATCATCCACACCTAATTGGGTTGGCTTGATTTTTATCATGGTTCTGGTTTAATCCTACCTAATATTGCTAAAAGTGTATATTCTTGTTTCAAATTATAGGTTGAATGGAACCCTCATTGAATGGATTATGATTGGATTTTATAGTTTAATCCCTATTCAAGATTTTACTAGATGTTGGTTTATAGGAATTTAAGATAATTCCATGTTTAAGTCTTATATAAACCCTCCTTTAGGAAACCCTAGCACAAGTCCATTTGGATGAAATTCAAAGCTGGTAGGAATAATTTACATGGGAACACTTTAAAATTTCCATGGACTTAAGTTTAATTTTTATACTAAGGCTCAAGTGTTCTTTTAAACATAACCAAACCTTAGCCTACAAATTATACACTTGGTCTTTTCATGTCCTAGGCCCCTTGTTCTTTTTTATTTTAGCATTGTCTAACTTTAATTTTTGTAGGGTCCTTTTATCATGTTCTTAGCTTGTTCCAACTTTATTGTTTACATGGTCCCTCTCATCATAAGCTTAGACTAATATCTTAGTCCTAAGGCTCCATTCATGTTTATTAAAATAAACAAGACCTTAGTCCTAAGACTTTAACCTAAGTCCCTCTATGTCTCTAAGTCCTAACTTAAACTATGTGCGTCTATACAAGATCAAATATTTGTGTTTAATCAAGTAAAGTTGATCAAACAGAGTGAGATGAGCCCTATATGCATAAGACTTTATCCCATAGGACAAATCCCACTCAATCACCCCAATCATGATCAACGGCCCACATTTGAGTTAATGCTAATGATCTAATGACAAAAAACCAAATTTGAAGTGTAATTGCATCCCTTTCATCTTAACATAGACCTAGCCTAAGACTTTACCCTAAGGTTTTTATTATGCTAATGATCTAATGACAAAAAACCAAAATTGAATTGTAAATGCATCCCTTTCATCTTAACATAGACCTAGCCTAAGACTTTACCCTAAGGTTTTTATTATGCTAATGATCTAATGACAAAAAACCAAAATTGAAGTGTAAATGCATCCCTTTCATCTTAACACAGACCTAGCCTAAGACTTTACCCTAAGGTTTTTATTGTATTAATACAATAAAACCTTAGGATAAAATCTTATACTATGACTTTTATTATGTGAGGGGTCCTTTTATTACATTTTAAGGCTTAGGTTAAAGACTATGTTATGATTTGGTTTAATTTATATATAATATTGGGCTCAATTAATCCATTTATGACTATATGAGCCAACCATGTTTGACTACCTAGATCATAATTAATGACCTACATTTACTTGAGTGAGATCAAGAAAATGATGTGTGTTGAGTCAAAGTTTCTATGATACCTACTATATTTCATGAGACTTAAATTTGATCTTATCTTTCCATCATTTTATGCTCATGAGGTTGTCATTGATGTTCACGAGACCATCAAAAGTTAACACATATGGTTAATTATGTGACTCTAATTTTGACTCCCACACAATCGTCAATTGATTCCCATGAGGTTATCATTGATTTCCATGAGATCGTCAAAATTTGAGCTCAAGAACCAATCTCATTTAGATAATAAACATTCTTAAATTTTTGTAATTAAATTTTAATTTGAATCATTCATTAGCCTTTAACCTATCGTAGATTAATTGGATTTACCATTCTAACTAAGTTTAAATTTTCATGGGAGCAATTATAAACACCATAGACTTAACTTAATTCTTATCCTAAGATTTAGTTGTGTTTTTAAAAAAATTGACCAAACCTTAGTCTAAAATATTATGCTTGGTCCATATATATCCCATGATCTTTCAATTTATTTTATTGGCTTTATCTAATGAATGCAGGGTCTTATTGTTATAAAACTTAGTTTGGAGCTTTTACACTAATGTTTTATCACGTTTATTAATATGATAAAACCTTGGGTTAAAAAACCTTATGTTGGGTCCTTTTATTATTTGGGTTCCCATTTTACTATGTTATAAACCTATCTTAAATATTTTATCCTAAGTTTTATTTCATTTTTATTAACACAAAATAAAACCATAGTCCAAAGTCTTAAACTTAAGTTCTTTACATATCTTGATACTAACTTAAACGTTGTGAATCTATGCGGCCTCTATGGCTTGCATTCACTTGGATGGGATTGCTCCAATAGAGCGTAGCCAAAGTCAAAGTTTTAATGAAGCTTTGAATAAGCATGGAATCACCACATGGCACAAGCACATTAACTAGCAAGACTGATAGGATGCAAAACTCAGAAGGCCTATAGGACTACCAAGTGGCATAACCTTGGGGCCTTATCAAATAGTGGCCAATGGCATGTATCTCTCAAGATTGAGATTAATGATTTGATTTGATCCATGCAGAATGATCTAATGGAATGAGAAAAAACATATTTTTCAAAATACAATGATTAGTTTAGAGCATTAATGAGTAGCTTATCACAAAAATTCCACATAAGTACCATAGTAATGCCATATCGATAGAAATGCCCTAAAAGTAACACTCACCATATACCCCTATATACCCACTTATGAATTATCCTTCTGTAATTAATGGAATTCTAAAAAAGGAAATTCAAAAATTGAAATATCCTAGCCTATCATCATGAACTTTGTGAGTTTTCAAGCTCTTTGAAAATATCCTAAAATATCTCATTTTTAGGACCCATGCCTATTCATTACAAATCATGATTAAATGACAACTACTAACTCTAATAGGGTTATATTTAACTCATTTATGTTATGTTTGAACCCATTCCAAGCTTTAGATCCACCTTAGCTCTCTTAGGGTCAAAGTTAAATCCATTTTCTATATATACAATACCATCTCAAATGAATTTTAAGCTCTCATAAGCCAAAGTTATAATGAAAATTTGGAGAGAGACATAATATATTTTGGTGAAAAGTTATCATGCAAAAATGACTTCAAATCTTTGAGGATATTAGTGTTATAATGAAAAAAAATAAATTTCAAGTAGTTTTATAATGAAAATCTTAATCCAAGCCATAACACAAGCCATGGTGCCCAAGATAGAAGGAGATAAACAACCTCCATTGCCAAAGACTCTTTGATGCACAAGCTGAGTAGGCCACTCAAAAATGCATTTGGACCTCTTAAGGAAGGTAAAGGATTCATTGTCTTTTAAATTTTAGTTATGATTTCACTTGTATTTTATTAACTAAGCTCACCCCTTAGATCTAGTCTTAGAGTGTAAGTGTTAGTGTGTTTATTAAAGTTTTTATTTCTTGAACTAACATATTACTAACCTCCCTTATTAGATTCCTATGATCACACCTAGTATGTAAATAGTATGGAACAAAGTTGATTAGGTCAACTTTGTCTTTTATAAAATAGTCTAAAAAGCCACAATCGAGAAAGTATACTAAGTTTCCTATGGAAAAATGTTATAAAACTAAGTTGATCTGTTTGAATTCATTTAATATAAGATAATAGCTTTTACAAGACTACAAAAATAGAAAAATTAAACTATAATTTAATTAAAAATGAAATGACTTAAGTTGATTGGAATAAACCTAAAGTTATTTTTATAAATTTTCTTTTTGATTGATTTGATCAAGGTACTAAATCTACTAATTTGTTATTTTTAGCTATGTTATCTAGATGAGATCTTAAACCTATAAAATAAGATGTTAAAACAAATTTGAACTAGTTGAATGAGTTTATGTAGATTACATAATTAAAAATACATTAAATAATTGTGTCGACATGATCAATCTAGTATTCTAGATAGAGGTTATAAAATTCTAAAAACTAGGATGAATAAATAAATCAATATGATCAATCTAGTGTGCCAAGTGAAAGATATGATCACAAAGATCCAAAAAATATTGATAGGTTAACCTTATTTTTAAAACTTGTAAGCATATGCCCTTACTGTGTTGATTAGATTGATGATGTAGAAGATGACTTGTAAATAATAAATAACTAAGTCGATCAGATCAATCTAATTATTTTAAGGAGAGAAACTACACATATAATGAAACTAAGTCGATTGGATCAACTAAGTTTTTAGACATGCACGTAAACTATTACACTAATTTGATGGAGTTGATCCAGTGGTATGAATATGGAGGCAAAAAACATGCACAGGTTAGTTCATATCAGGTTCACCAGAATATATACAAGATAAAGTGAATTTGATCTATAAATAAGTCTTATCTTGGAGAAGATGAATCAAACTAGCCATTCCACTTGTATTTACATTTATAAAATTAGGTTCATGACCAAATGGATTTGTTAGACCTAACTAAGGGGTCTCTTACCATAAAATATAACTAGATAGGATTGCAAAACCTCTACTCCATTAATACCACACAATAACCCTAGCTAGGTCCTATGGTTTGTAACAAAGTAAAGAAAATATAATCTAGTGCTCACCAAATATTGTGACATAAATGGGGGATAATAAACATAAACAATAAACTTGTAAATTAAAACTCAAGTCAATGTAGAGGTAATCCTAAGCAAGGAGATATAAATAAATTCATAAGCCATTACTTGAGTAAATATATCTGCTAAAGAGTTAAAGTTAGGAATACTTACCTTGAAGATGAACTCGTTGTGCCTCAATCTCTCCCTTGGAAAATTATACCTTGAAATAGGTTGTTGTGGTTCATAAGGATAATAAGGATAAGTCAACTCTATGATACAAGACTTCTCATATACATCCAAATTTTTTTTCCCATAATACAAGATTATTCTCCAAGTGTAGACCCTAAGCAATGACTCGTCAAGTATAATGGTATAAATGTAGACTATAAATAAGTGCAAATGAATAATTATCTCTATTGGAAATGGAGTGAAATATGTGTATATATAGCCTAATCTAACCGTAAATCCTTCCAATATTTTATCCTATACAATCAACACAATAAACCTAGTATAATGAAAACTAGTGAAATTAGGTCTTGGACTAAGTCAACCAAGGCTGACTTAGTCCCATAAGTCTCATTATTCCTAGAACTAGGTTAACCAAATTGACTGCATTCATAAGGTGGTAAAAAGAGGTTTGGATTAGGTAGGGGATATTTGAGGTGGTGAGTTTCTTGGAGGAGTGTCTAATATACATGTTAAATTTTAGGGAAATGTATAGGATAGATTTGTGTTGGTTTTAAGTGGTGGTATAGGTAAAAATAATCTTATAAAGCACCAATGGTCTACCCACCCCTTTCTTGATGCACCATTTAAGGCATACACTCAAAGGGATTGAGACTTGATAGGTTTGTACAAGAGAGAAAGTGTTAATAATTTATAAAGTTAAAAAATATTTTGTTGATACATATTCCATCTCTATAAGTTTTGAGCATACACATGTTTTCATACCCCTAGACAATATTTTCTTAGATAGACACCTATTTTGACATAGGTGTTCTACTTTGACACAAGTGTTCAATGCCCTAAGATGATCTAATTTGTAAATCAAATGTATTCTAATGGTCATCCTAAGTCCTTTAATGTGAGATATTATCCAAAGGGATTAGTATAAATATAAAATAAACCCTCATTCATTCCTCACCTAGTACAAACCAAGGAATCTAATCAAAACCATTATGTCAAGTATTCAATTGAGAAAAATTCCCCTATTTTACCCTATTTTAATATCAATCATAAGTAAAATACATTTTTAGGTATGAATTATTGAAGGATTAATCCAAGAGATATATTTTCTAAGTTACAAGATAGGGTCACTATTATACTTATTTTCCATATATTGCATGATTCACACACAATTGAAAACATAAGGGGGAAATATATAAGTACAAGTCACTCTTAAAAGTATTGGATATGTAGGCAACACTCATTGATATAGGGTTCTTTGGGAAAATTTGACACCATGTTCCCACTAACCCATTTTACCCACAACCAATATGAAGATGAAGAAGTAGGGCTTTACTACTTAACAAGGAGTGATAGTCCATAAACTAGATTTGAATGTACCAGAGTGAAGTTCACCAAAAATATATAATCATCTAGGTTCTCACATCCTATTCCATTAGATATTCTATATAGTATTCTTATGTTCTATCTAGACACTATCATCTACATAACTGTCCTAGGTTGATGCAAGTATCCATAGCTACATAGGCTTTTAATCCATAATTTTTTGACTATTCTAGAATATTCTTCTAGTTTACTTCCTGCATGTTGCATATCTAGATTTTAATTAGCATAAGAATATAACAATTATCTTATTTATTTGTCATTTCCATATCTAGCATAGTTATATTTTCCATTTTTTTTATATCTCAATATAATAAATACAGTGTACGTTATATCTTGGTTTTGTATATAATTGGCCTACTATGATTTATTTATCACCGTTGTGATTATTTATTTATATATTATTAACCCTATATATACCAATAAGATCCTTATATAATTTAGGTTTCAATATCATGGACTGAAAGTGAGATGGGATATATGGGATGATGATAAAGTAAAACTACACATCAAAATTTCACAAGGAATAGGAGTCACACCTAATCCTTATGAGCAATGGGGTTAATTATACTTATTTATAGGTTTAAAAATAAAAATATTTGTTGGATTTGTCTATATATAGACCAAAATATGGTTAACTAGGATAAAATCAATAAAATGAATGAGGTGTAAACATTTAGGCATGTTTTTTAAGGATTTTATTGGTTCTTTGACACATTTTAGATTTATTTTCCTCTTGATTTGATTTTTCAACCCCCTAAAATTAATCTCAAGTGACTATACAAAAACATAATATCATAATCAAATGCTAAATTATAAATTTAATGGAATATCTCCCCAATTAATCCCACAAAAATTGTAAGATGTGAGCACTCAATGACAATGAGTAGCAAAGGTGAGATATGTAGGATTGATTTTTGACATGCATAAAATTGATTTTATATAGTGTATTTTTTTCTCTTTTTGAAACGGATGTTATCCATAAATATTGGCCCCATGTAACCAATAAGATCTAAGGTCTCATCAGTAAGGACTGAGATAGTTGAAAAGATTACCTAGTTTCAACATGCTACTATTTATTTCTTAAAAGGAATCATAAAAATAGGATTTCATCATGGGAAAGATTCTAGATTGGGATGTAGGGTAGAGTTTATAAGTTCATAATAGAGTATAAGGTAATGAACTGTGTCATACCCATAAAAATTAAGATGATACATATTTTATGTTAAATTTGACAGTGTTTTATAAATGGGAATAGGGTAATATGAAAGGGTGTAATGAGATGAAATGTTGAATTTGAAATATTTTGTCATGATAACTCATATATAAATAATTATGCATAAGAAATAACCAAAATTCAAGAATAATATAACAACATAAATTTTTTTATTAATGAAAAGTAATAAATGTGAAATTCTAGATCTATATGAAGTAATGTTTAAGGTGAAAATAGTTCATAGAATCATCAAACTCCTTTCCCTCTAGGGTGCATAATTAAAAATATCCATTAAAGAAATATTTTATTACCAAATATAAGCATAACCAATTAGGTCTAAATTTTTAATCTTCTCCTTTTTTATTATTATTTTTTTAATCAAGTCTTAGGACAAGGCCTCATACTTGGATAGGGTGATCATAACCATTCAAATGGTATTGAAAATTACTCTTCATAAGGCATGATCTTATTCAAATTCCCTATTGTATTAGAGTGAGGGAAATCAAAATCTTGGGAAAACTTGGTGATAATATTTTTATGTTCTTTTATTTCCTTTAGGGAGAGAGAATATCCAAATTTAAGGAATTTTTTTATTCCTTGGGACTAATTTTAAAATATATATTATCTTGGGTCAAAGACTAACTTCCTTCTTCAACTCTTTGAGGGATAAGAGGAAGGTCAATTATTTAATTATCTAACCTAGTTTTTTAAAAAAAAAATCCCCCTTTGTAATAATGTGTCAGTTTATCACATGGAGGGTGTAGATCATATGGATATTTGAGTGGTTTTTATTCATGCCTTAAGAGTTATACCATGGAAATATGATGAAATTTGATACTCGAATTAAGATATCTTAATCCAATAGTTCTGTGTAGAATATAAGTCCTAGTCCCATGTGGGTCTAATGGGAGTCTAATGAGTTCATCCTTATTTAGGATGATGATGATCTCAAATTGAAGCATTGAATAGGATAACTATATTATATTTGTATTATTCTATTATAAGTACTTTTGGAAGATAACACAAGAGAGATGGGAGTGAAAGTAAACCTAGGAACATAAGTAAGCCAAAGTATTAAAGTCCTTGTTGTGGAAGAAGCAAGTTGTGAATAATAAATATGTAGAAAACATGGAGGAAATAAGGATGAAAGACTTAAGAAAATAACATATGACTTAGACAAGGTCATGGACGGTGTAAATGGTTCACATGAGAATCTAAGGAGAATAGTCAAGCATGGATCTAGAACTAGCCCTTGAGAAAATAGGAACATACTATGAATATCTATAATAAAGTGGGTATATAGGGGTAGTTAGGCCCAAATAAATAGGAAAAAGCTAATAAAAAGTAAATAAATATAAGGAAAAAAAAGTCACTTAAGTGTAAGTATCACTCACCATTAAATCTCAAATAAACCTACCAAAAATCCCTAGCATCTACAATAGCCCTAATTCAAGCTCAAATTAACCATAGTCAATCTTGAGAGATAAATTGTCATATGAACAAGTACAAATCAATCTAGAGATGAATTGTAAACCAATAGTGAACTTTTTTCAAACTCACAGTCATGTGAACTCAAAAACAAAAAGATACAAAGCTTTATCTGACCACAAATTAAGAAGGTAAACTCTTCAAAACATGGAATTCAATGTTGTAGCCTTGAACATGGGAGATAACCATTAGTACATCCTTTCTTGGACCATTAAAGAGATACCAACCATCATGGGGGAATATGAAAGGAATGCATCAATCAAGAGGAGGTATTATGACCTAGTCTCCATTTAGAAGACAAATATGCATTATGTTTCAACAAAAACAAAGGTAATACATTATATTGATGCCATTGCTCCTATTTTCAAAGATTATAAAATTGATCAGGGCATGTTAGTCCATGAACATAACATTGGGAAGGTTACATAAATTTCTCCTATAACATTTTTAGACAACTATAAGTAACCAAATCCTTAAGTAGACATGGATACCATCAATTAGTGGGCCAAGAATAATGATTTGAAGACCACCCTAACTCCCTAGCTATATTATGGGAACCAATTAATTTTTGATCTCAGTGGAAACATCCCAATCAACCAATTTAGGCCTATAATTAGGATGATTATGACCCTAATGAATAGGTTGTGTGGGAATATAACCACCACTTCTGTGGATAGAATATGGGTGTTTTTGGTTTATTTTATGGTTGAAAGAGAGAAAACCCCTCCCCTTGGTGAATTCATCAGCACTTATTTGAGTAGGTATTTATTTAGAATTCAAAAAAAAACTAAGGGTCAATTTTGTATGATGTCATATCTATTAAATGCCCTGCTAACTAACACCAATGTTCCTAGCATCAAATAATGGTCACCCAATGTGAAAGAAATAGTCTCCCAATACTACTCAAAATAATATATATTCAAGTACAAGGACCATATGTAATTCATATGTAATTGTGTCTATCTGACCTTGACTAAGGCTATCATAGGGATCTCCATGATGAGGGTCATCCCTCTAATCAATAAATATGTTAATTCATTAGGGGAATTTGGTTATATCCAAATTTAACTCTAATCAAGGTTGAAGGGACTCAGTGCACCCCACTTAGGCTATGAGTCCATATACCAAATAAGTTAGATAAGCAAGAAGTTACATTCCATATATGCAATGGTATTGATGGTTTCTATAAAACCAAGAGGAAGGACTTACTCCACGCCTTCCCCTTAACCATTGGTCAGACTATGTTTCAGCAATGGGATAATATGGAAGTTATTTCTAGGCATAGGATCTCTTTTAGATTCTAACATGATGAATTAAGACAATAGGACCCCAATGATAAATTTATGAAACATTTGAAGTTAAGAATAATTAATATGGCCTATGAATACCATTTTAGTCCTTATGAATGCATGTACACTAGAGATTCTTCTTTCACTAAAGTATTGGCAAGATTTAAGAGACTTAACATTAAACCATAGGTTAGATTGTTAAGAGAACATAAACCAAGTGATGACATATGGTAGATGGGGCCTATGAAGTAACATTTCTTACCAGGTCCATATTTTAAGCCTTTAACACAACCTCAAATAGAAACATAATATCTTGGAACATAAATATAATATAGGCCTGAATAAAGAAGGCTAGATGAGGTGGCATCATCTTCATAATATACTTAAAAACTAGGACCCTCAATTGAAGAGATTGATATAATATCACTAGATCCTAAGGAAATAGTGGAAAATTCTGTAAAAATGTTGTATAAATCTTATCAATCTAATGAAGAATAAACTTAAACTAAAGATATAGGGGAAGATAAGGGGAAGGAAGTAGCTTTGGACATGGTCTCTATTATAATAACAAGGAAAGATACATGGTTTCTCCTAGAACTTTAGGCACACAAGTAGAAACCCTAGAGCCTCCAAAAGTAACTCAATCATTAGTTGGGATTAGGTTTGACCCAATAATAGATGGAATACAAAGATTCACTAAGAATAAATCCTTGGTTGTAGGAGAGGAATTCAAGTTTTATAAAGTGGAACCATTTATTGGCTTGACTCCTGTTGAAGGGTAAAGACCAAGTGAAAACCACAACTTTGAGGAAAATGTGATTGAATTGGCTCAAGCACAATCATCTCAATTATAGGTTGCCATCAAAGTCATCCTATAGCAAAATAAGAATTTGAAAAAATAAGACATCTTGTCAATCCATGAGGGCCATTTCAAAAACTTTGAAGACACCACAATTGATTTGTTTAATTCTTTGAAAATAATCAAAACCATGAAAAATACTATGAGCAAACAAAGAAATAGGCATACAAGCCATGTTGGTCAATGGTAGGCTAAAATTTATTATGTGAATGACTTTATTAAATCCTTGACTAAAAATAAAGTCCCAAAATTTAGGACAATCAACCTAGCCCACCTGAACATGGCTATGGCCATATTAGTGGGCAAGATTAGTGCCTTAAATAATTAGTCTAAGCAAATGAAGGAAATTACTGAGGACTTAAAATAACAAGAGGACAAGATGTTATACATTTTAGATAGTTTTATCGAAGAGCCTACCTTACTTAGTTCTCTATGCCTTATTACAGATGATGTGTTCAAGCTCAGAACTACTTAATTTATGCAAGAAGTGAGAAGCCAAGGAAAAGGCAAAATAAGGGATGATAATAAGAGAATCATGGGCTTACTCTTATCATCATAAGAGAAGATGGGAGATGAGATAGGAATTAAAAAAGCTATAGAAAAGGCTAAGAAAAATCTCAAAGACCTAGAGATATAAAAGAAAGAGCTCTTCATGAGACCAGTTTTAGACCTGCAACTCATCAGTGAACAATATTACAGATTGAGGATCCTAAAATAAAATTATGGGACTACATCAACATAGGGTCCACTGAGTTAGTTAAGAATATTCTATTCTATAAAGTTTTATAATAATTTGAAATAAGAATATTCTTTTTTATAGGTATGTGCAACATGTAAGCACATTTTCCTATAGGTCAATACATTTTGGAAAGTCTAGTGTATTCTAGAACTTTGGTGGAAAAGGATAGTTATCCTTACACTTGTACACTTTTAATTAGATATGACTGACTGACATACTTCCTTGAATAATATAAAAGGGAATATTGTTAATTATAAAAGGGAGGGAGTTTTTGAGCTTGAAACTAGTGTAAACTTTGAGAAATTAATGCAAGCAGAGAATTCTAAAAAGATTTTCTCATTTTGTTTATGTGAATTATTATATGGATTCTCTGTAACTTGTCTATTCTAAATTCTATATTTTAATAGTTCTTGTAGACTCTTGGTGGGTACCTTTGAATGAAAAATTGTTAACATGTGCTTATGCTAGGATAACTAAAAGTTCTTAAGTTCATTTCATTTCCTTTACTCTTCTTGCATTTGGGCTAATGTTGTTTGCTTTCAAGGGTAGATCTTTAAAGTGAAATAGGTTCTTATTTGCATTAATTTTCATTCTTTAGATGTTTTCATGATGTGTCATAATATTTGAGCTCATATTATACATTGGTTAAATGCATTCTTGGAAGACATTTACACTCTGTCATAATGTTTGGGATGAATATCATCAACATCTCTTTTCTGCCTTACCCTTCTTTTTTATTCTTTTTAACCAGATCAATCTAGCTTGATTTCCATTTTAAATATCCACATTATATTATTCTTAATCATAATTCACTAAAATATTGCTTCATTCTTTTTAAAGATATAGGCCAAGGTGGCTCCCAACACCAAACTTTATAAATAGTGTGAAATAATCCACTTGCTTTGCCTTTATTTCACCACTGGATAACACTAGTGAATTTTTGAGCAAGTTTAGAATCACCACATGGCACAAGCACATTTACTAGAAATAATGACAAGATACAGAGCTTAGAAGGTGCATGCATGGGGTTGTCAAGAGGTATATCCTTAGAGCCTAATCAAATAGTGGCCAATGTCATGAAACTCTCAGAATTAAGATCAACAATTCATGTTTATCCATGTGGAATTATCCAATGGAGTGAGACTAAGCATATTTTTCAAAAGACAATAGTCAATTTTCCAATTTTTCAAAAGGCATCAAAACCAGAGGTACTACATTGTATTAATGTCATTATCCTATTTTCAAAGATTGTAAAATTGATCAGGGAATGTTAGTCCATGAAATTATATTTGGGAAGTTTACATACATTTATCCTATAACATTTGAAAACTACTATAAGTTTACAATTCCCAAAGTAGACATGGATACCATCAATGAGTGGGCTAAGAAGAATGATTTGAAGACCACCCTGACTCCCTAACTATATTCAAGTAACCAAATAATTTTTGACCTCAGTGGTAACATACCAATCAACCAATTTAGGCCTAGAATTAATATGATTATGACCCTAATGAATAGGCTATGTGGGAATCCAACCACTACTTACGTTGATAAAATATTGGTGACTTTGGTTTATTTTATGGTTGAAAGAGAGAAAACCCATCCCCTTGATGAAGTCATTATCACTTTTTTGAGAAAGCAGTTCTATAGAATTAAAAATAAAACTAAGGGTCAATTTTATATGATGCCATATCTATTGGATGCCCTTCTATCTACCACCAAAGTTCCTATCATTAGATAATGGTAACCTGATGGGAAATAAAAAGTCTCCCAATACTACTCAAAATTACATATATTCATGTATAAGGACCATGTATAATTTATATGTGATTGTGTTTATCCCACCTTGACTGAGGCTACCATAGGGATACCCATGACGAGGGTCATCCCTATAATAAATAAACATGTTGAATTTATTGGGAATATTTGTTTATATTTTAATTCCACTATAATCAAGGTTGAAGGGACTCAGTACACACCACCTAGGCTACCAGTCCATGTACCAAACAAATTAGCTAAGCAAGAAGTTACATTATAGATATGAAATGGTATTGATGATTTATATATAACCAAGAGGAAGGGATTATTCAAAAACTTCTCCTTAACCATTATTCAAATTGTGTTTTAGTAATGGGATAATATAGAAGCTGCTTTTAGGCATAGGATCTCTTTCAGATTCCAACATGATGAATTGAGACAGTGGGACCCAAATGATAAAGTTACAAAATATTTGAATTGAAAAGGAATAAGTATGATGTATGAACAATAGTCTAGTCCTTATCACCACATGTACACTAGATATTCTTCATCTAGTAACGTATTGACATAGTGAGGAGACTTAAAATTAACCTAGAGGTTAGATTGTTAAGAGAATAGAAACCAAGTGATGACATATGGCAGATGGGGCCTCGGCAATACCATTTGTTACCAGGTCCATCTTCTAGGCCTTAAACACAACCTTAGATAAAAACATAAGATATTGGAACACAAATTGAATAAAAAATTGAAGAAATAGTACTAGATGAGGTGGCATCATCTTCAGCGTAACCTAAAGAATCAGGACCCTCGACTGAGGAGATTGATATAATAACACTGGATCCTAAGGAAATAGTGGAAGATGCTTTGAAAATGTTGTACAATGCTTATCAATCTAATGAATAAGAAGCTAAAAATTAAGAGATAGGGTAAGATGAGGGGAAGGAAGTAGCTTGGGAGTTGGTCCCTATTACAACCCAACCCAAAATAATAGTTGAGCTATCCTTACTCCTACTAAGTGGTAAGAAGCATAAGTTGACCTACACTCATCCTTTCAGCGAGGTCAACCTTTTTAGTAAGGATAACTCAATTTATGGCCCTTCATTTCCATAATATTTAATATATGGAAGGTTTTATAAATTTCCTACTCTACATGATTCATGGGTCATTACTAAATGAGTCAACATCACTGTTCATGATGAATTCAAACCTTGAATTATGGAATTACAATAACAAGATAAGGAAAGATAAATGGCTACTCTTGGAACTTCAGGCACACAAGTAAAAACCCCAGAGCCTCCAAAAGTAACTCAATCATTATTTAGAATTAGGTTTGGACCCAAAATAGATAGATTACAAAGAGTCACTAAGAATAAAGCCTTGGTTAGAGGAGAAGAATTCACTTTTTAGAAAGTGGAACCATTTGTTGGTTTGAATCATATTAAAGGGCAAAGATTGGGTGGAAATTTCATCTTTGAGGAAAATGTGATTGAGTTGTCTCAAGCATAATCATCATAATTACAGGCTACCATCAAAGTCATTTTTCAATGAAATAAGAATCTGGGGTAACAAGCCATCTTATCAATCCATGAAGACTAGTTTGGAAAGTTTGTAGACACCATGGTTGATTTGTTCAATTCCTTGAAAATAATAAGAACCAAGAAAAATACTATGAACAGATAAAGCAATAGGGTTATAGGCCAAGTTGGCCAATGGTAGGCTACAAGTTGTTAAGTTAAGGACTTGATTAAATCCTTGCCTAAAAATCAAGTCCCAAAATTTAAGACAATTAACCTAGCCCACCTGAGCATGCATATGACCATTAATGGAAGATTAGTGCCTTAAATAATTGGTCCAAGAAAATGAAGGACATAATCAAGTAATTCAAACAATTAGAGGATAATATGTTTTAAATCTTAGATAGTCTAATCAAATAACTTACCTCAATTATTTCTCTAGGCCATATTGTTGATGAAGAGTTCAAGCTCATAACCACTCAATTTATGCAAGAAGTGAGAAGCCAATGATAAGGTAAAATAGGGGATGACAATAAGAAAATCATGGGCCTACTCTTGTCATAAGAAGATAAGATGGGAGATGCAAGACACATCATAAAAGTAATAGAATAGGCTGAGAAAAATCTCAAAGGCCTAGAGATCCAAGAGAAAGAGCTCTTCATGAGACTAATTGTGGACTTGTAGCTCATCAGCAAAAAACATTATAGATTGAGGATCTTATAAGAATGGCAAGGGACTACATCAACATAGGGTCCACCAAGTTAGTTAGGAATATTTTGTTTTGTATATCTTTGTAATATTTTGAAAGAAGAATATTATTTTTTAAAGTCATGTGTAACTTGTAAGCACATTTGCCTATAGGTCAGTCCATTTTATAAAGTCTAGTGTATTATAGAACTTTGGTAAAAAAGGAAAACTCTCCTTACACTTGGACACTTATAATTTTATATTACTGACAAATATACTCCCCTACATTATATAAAATGGATTATTGTCAATTGTAAAAGGGAGGGTGTTTTTGAGCTAAAAATTATTGTAAAATTCAAGCAACTAATGGAAGTAGAGAATTTTGAAAAGATTGTCTCATTTTGGTTGTGTGACTTGTTATGTGGCTTCTCTCTCACTTGGTCATTCTCAATTCTACATTTGAATAGTTCTTATAGACTCTTGGTGTGTAGTTTTAAATGGAAAATTATAAAATTATGATTATGATAGGATAAGTGAAGGTTTTCTAGTTTACTTCATTTTGTTTTCTCTATATTTGTAGATGTGCATCAACTATCTACTTATAGGGGTAAATATTTAAAGTAAGTTTGGTTCTTATTTGCATTATCTTTTAGATTCCTTAGAATTTTTCCTAGTGTGCGGTAAGATTCAAGATTAATTTGTTTTTTTATCATACATTGGTTTTAAGTATATGCCTAGCTAATATTTGAACTTTTTCATGATGTTTGGAATGAAGATCAATAGTAACACATTTTCTCTCTACCCTACCCTTCCTTTTTCTTCATTTTTAACCAAGTCACTTTAGATTAAAATTTCATTATATATATCCACTTTAGTTTAGATTTGGATTTATAATGAAGCATAATTCACCTTAATTATCATAGATCATATTCTTATTTTAAAATATTTGTAGTCCATGGTGGTTCCTAACCACCAACTAATATAAATATTTTGAAATAGTCACTTATTCTACCTCTGTTCCACCATAGATAATAGGATTATCACAAACTACAACTCATGTTCTAAATTATTTGAATTCTAAAATGAGAAGTGTTTCTTAAACACTCTAAGCACTTTGTGATATATATTTAGACATCAATAGGGCAAGCATCATTGGTACTAGAAGGAGGGCCGAATTCTTTGTAGATTTTTAGTATCTTTGTTGGTTTTTGTTAAATTTTTTTAAAGATCACTTTAATCTTTACATATTTGTGTTTATTTTAGCATAATAATGTAAAGGTTTATGATCTTCATGGTTTTAGACTGGTCTTTATGCTTATTTAAATAAAGATTGACATTCTTTGAAGACATATGTTGAATTATGGTAAAGATAACTTTAGAATTGTGAACCCAATAGGTTTGAGGTTAGTAATATCTATTTTGATCAAAGATTCTTAGATCCTTTGCTCAATTGAGTTTTTTTTAGATTAAAATGTGTAAAGGTCAATCTTAATTATGTATTTGGATATATATTTGAGATGATTGGATTAAATATTGTCATCCTTTATATGAATCTTTGCAAAATTTGCTTAATGTACATTTTTAATCATTTTTATTTACAAAGATAGGATTGATGTATCATATTTCAAATAGGATTTGAATTCGTAAGCTTGAATTACCATGAATCAGAATAAGGTCATGTTCAGAGACTAGGGAACCTCTACTTGAACTAGAAGTCTAAAAAAGAACTAGGCAAGATAAAGGTAAGCATAAGATTTCAAAATCTTTTCCAAATTCACTAATTTAGGGTACTCAAATATTCAATCCAAATCATGGTATGACTTGGTTGGGTGGCTCTTCTATCAAAATTTTAGGTGTGGTACATGACCTTCCCTATAACCCTAAGAAGTATTTGTCAATATTGAGTCCTAATAACATTATAATGGTTGAGGATAATATTAAGTCATTCAAAACTACTTTGAGATAAATTTCACTCATGAAAATATAGCATGTAGACTATTTCCTTTCATTTTTAAATATGTTTCATACAAATGGTTTCTAAGTCTCCCTAAAAATTACATTACAAGCTAGGTGGATTTTAATAATGTCTTCATTGACCAGTTTGATAAAATTATCAATCATTGTGTCCTATACCAATAATTCACCACAGTGAAAAGGGATGCAAATGAACCCATAAGAGATTTCAATTCTATCTTCCAAAAGATGTTTAGTAGTACTATAGATCCTTATAGACCAGATGAGGCTTTAGCCTTGGAAATTTATAAGCATGCCTTAGATCCTATGACTTCTATATTTATAAAAAGAGTTGTTGGACCCATGAACACATTATCTTTAGCTTATGCTGAGGCCATGATTTTTAATCACTAGATGCAACCCCAAGGTCAAATGGCTTACTCTATTCTCAATGAAAAACCACATTTCCCTACCCTAAATTTCTTCCCAAATAACAATAAAAAATTACCTAATTTGAACCAAATCCCAACTTTTAACCAATTACCCTCAAGTCATGATCATCCTACCCAAAATTTGGGATTCTTGAACACTACTACAAATGGATTTAATCCCAGTGATCAAAAGGTCTTGGTACCAACCATTGGTACTAATAATAATTAGGTTCATAATTCTTAGACCTAAGAATGAGAATGAATCTATCTTAAAGATGGTCCAAAATTTAAGCACTAATTTTATTCAACTACAAAATCAATTTGGTAATACAGGATAGAGCTCAAGTAGGATATTTTATTTTCAGAGATTCAATAGGCCCATTAACAAATTCCATAATGACATTTACAATAACATTAAGAACAATGAATCAATTTTTGATAGTAAAATAATGGATATAATTCTTATTGACATTGATTTACCTAATTATTGTAGAGTACATTGTACTTTTAGGCATGGCAAAATAGATTGTATTAAATTTTGTAAAGTTTTTAAGGCCTTTTAAGAAGATTTGGATATGTTTAAAGTGGTACCTAATAAAGATAATGTTCTAGGTAAATCAAGATATAAATCTAATGACCAAGCCTTCATGGTGGAGATGTTTGACTTACCTTTCTAAGAAGATAATGAACTTGATGATATTCCTAAAAAATTGAATGATTTTCATTAGTACCTAAAGAATACCTACCCTCAAAGGAATATAGAGCAGAAGTAGCCCCTGACTCCTTCAAGATCTCCAAACAACTTTGGCACTCCTCTAGATACTACTATAGATAATAACCCAGAGCATCTAAAGGGAAGTCATTCTAAACATATTATTGATGCATCTAATTCTTCCAATAGGACTGGGTATAATATTGTTGAAGACATGAATAAAATTAAGGCTAATATTACATTACATGAGTTGACACAAATCACTGAGCAAAGAGAGCTATTGTTGGATTCCTTGTCTAAAAATCTTTGTAGGCCATCCAAAACTAACAACACCAATGTTTTTATGTATAAAACTAAGACAGAGTCCCCACCTTTACTGCTTACTATCAAAAAAATTGGTAATAATTTACATAATTATTTATTAGATTTTGGTGCATCCACAAACATCATACTAGAAGGTATTTGCAAACAACTTGGATTGAGTCCTATTAAATCTGATAGAGTTATTACTCAATTATATAAGTCTAGAGTTAAAGTAATTAGGGAATTATTAAATGTTCATATGTAACTTACCTCTGAGCCTAGAATCCAATAATTTATTGACATCTAGGTGGTGGACATTATTGATGATTATGGGATACTATTAAGTAGAGACTGGACAAAGGCTTTGAATGGATATATGTCCACTGACTATTCAAATTTGTTACTACCATGAAAAGGAGTTCCAAATTAGATCAGAGTGGAAAGAGAGCCTTGGATGAAACACATGATCACCAAATATAATGTTGTGAATGAAAGGGTTAATATGCTAAACTCTGATGAGATCAACATGATGGATTTTGAATTAGGAGTGTATACTCTTGAGACATATAAGGTATATAATTATAAAACTTCTCATGCTTTACCTAAAATTTAGAAATTACATTTTGATGGTGCTAAGTGTAAGTTTGGATATGGAGTAGGAATTTTTCTTACCAAACCTATTGGGAAGGAACTAAAAGTTTCTTATAGACTTTAGTTTCGTTGTACCAATAATCTTGTAGAGTATGAATTTATGATTCTAGGATTGTAATTTACCATTAAGCATAAGGTTAAAGAAATCTTAGTTCATGGTGACTTAGAAATTGTAGTCAATCAGGTGAGGAGTAAATATTAGTGTAAATTTTTATATCTCAAGAGATATAAGTTTAGAGTCTAGGATTTACTTGAATATTTTGATGCTTTTAACATTATTTCCATCTCTAGGGAGGAGAATAAGGCTATTTATGAGCTTGCCTCAGATACATCTAATCTTATGCCAAACCATGATTCTCAAAAGCTATAATTAAGTTAGTCCCATGCCCTTTAGTCCCAAATAACATAAACCATCTACAGGTATTTTATGATGACCAATAAATCCTAGATTTCATGACCAACTTAGGAGTATTTGAGGCTCATTTCATAGATGAGGCCAATGAGAATACTCTTGAATAAGATTGAAAATTTGATCACAAAGTCATTTCACTGAATGATAACACAATCCCAAAAGACATGATTACCTTGGAAAGGTTATTTTTATAAGACAAACTAGTTGAAAACACTACAATACCCAAGGTAAGTGGGAAGGAGTATAAGGCAATTGATCTTGGACCTCAATATCAACCTCAACTAGTTAATATTGGGATATCATGTACAAGAATTGAAAATGAAAAACCCAAAGACTTTATAACTAACTAAAAGGACATAATAACATGGTTCTATAATGACTTAAATGTTTTTTATCCAAGAGTCATCACCCATACCATACCCTTAAAGAAAAACTACAAACCTTCTAGACAAAAATAGAGGCCTATCAACCCTATTTTACTACCTATGATTTTTAAATAAGTCAAAAAATTGTTAGGTGCCAAGATTTTATTTCCTATTAGGCACTCTACTTGGGTCACCAAGTTGGTGTCAGTTAGGAAAAATAATAGTGAAATAAGATTGTGCATTGATTTTAAGAATCTAAATAAATCATTTGAAAAGGATAACTATCCTTTGCCTTCTCTAGACCAAGTTATAAAAATCATTTCTAGTTCTATTATGATGTCTTTTCTTGATGGATTTTTAGGGTATAACTAGGTACTACTAGATTAGGAAGACATGATGAAGATTGCTTTTACTACCAAGTGGGGCATGTTTTCTTACAAAAGGATGCCATTTGGGCTAATCAACATAGGGGATACATTCCAAAGGGCCATGGATCATGATTTATAAGGTTTTATAGGTAAATACACTATTATATATATTGATGACCTAACTATTTTTTTTAATAATAGGGAGGACCATATAATGCATTTATAATAGGTATTTGAAAGGTGCAGAAGGTATGGGATTTTTCTCAACCCAAAAAAAGTATTTTCTATGTTACTAAGGGAAAATTGTTTAGATATGTTATCACTAAAGAGGGAATATCTATAGATCTAGATAGAGTATATGCTATATCAAAAACAGAGCCTCATAATATTAGGAAAGAATTGAAGTCATTTTTTGGCAAAACTAACTTTGTAAGAAAGTTTATTTCTAGATTTGTAGAAATTATCAAACCATTGAATGATATACTAAATAAATACATGAAAATAACTTGGAAAAAAGGAACCAATAAGGATTTTAAGGACACCAAGGAGGCAATCAAACAAGCTCTAGTATTGATAAGCCCTAATATTTCAAAATATTTTTACCTTTACTCCTTTGCTTCTGATCATACTATTGCTATAATTTTAACTCAAAAATTGATGGATGTGATCATCCATTTAATTTTATGATCATTAAATTTAAAAATGTTAAGTTAAATTATTCTTTAATTTACATGCAAGCATGTGCATTAGTTAAAGTAATAAATAAATTCAAGCACTACATTCTTGGGAATAAGGTGGATGCAATCTTACCAAATCCTACCACCAAGCTCATGCTAAGTCAAAATGAACTATGATAAAAGAGAGGTAAGTAGATGTCTATGCTACAAGAGTATGACATTGAACTAAAGATGAAAAAATTGGTAAGGTGTTAAGGATTGATTCAATTGATTGTTAATACTGACCCCAAGCTAAATGTCATGCAGGTGAACAAGAAAGTTTTCAATCCAATGATTGGTATGATCCAATTGTCTATCTACTGATGAATGGAACTTATTCTATAGGGCTGACCAATGAATAAATAATATCCCTAAGAATCAAGGTATCCCATTTCCTGATTAAATATGGAGTGCTATATAAAAAACTTTGAAGGCATTTATCTTAGTGTATATCCAAAGAAGAGGCAGATGAGATCATGAACACTTTTCAAGAGAATTTGGGCAATGGACATATTTATAGAAAGGAAATAACTAAAAAAATAATTAGAGATGATTATTACTATCCCACAATCTTCAAGGATGCCCACAAGCATGTAAAACAATGCCATTCATGTCAAATTTTTAGCACAAAAGTGCCTAAGGAAGCCATGCCACTGCATTCGATTATGTTAGATAAACCTTTTGTTCATTAGGGAATAGATTTCATGGGGGTAATCAACCCTAATTCATAAAATTTCAAAAGTATGTTTTTATAGATATTAACTATTGTACTAGATGGATTGAAGCAATATCAAATAAGCAATGCATAACTAAAGAACTGATCACGTTTTTATAAAAAAACATATGCACCAAATTTGGAATTCTAGTCTTTCTAGTATGTGACAATGGATATGATTTAATATCCATTGAAATCATATAATGGACATATTATAATAGTATTATTCTCAAGTTCTCATCCAACCATCACCCCCAAGGTAATGGAGCATCTGAATCAATAAAGAAAAACTTGATGAAGGCAATAAAGAAGTCTATAGTAAATAAGCCTAGAACATGACACAAGCTTCTCAAATATTACCTATGGGTAGATAGAACAAGGGTCAAGTAGGATCTCAAAGCATCACCCTTCTTACTATTATATGGCCAAGAACCCATATTCCCCATTACACTCAAGTTGCCAATATACCAGTTCATGCAAGAGTATATGGAGGATTATCAAGAATTGTTCAGATGAAAGATGCTAGAGAAGAGGAATTTTATAGAATTATTAGACACCAAACCATGGTGAAGAGGTGGTTTGATAAAAATTCCAAGATAAAGGTGTTCTAGTAAGGAGACTTAGTTCTTCTTTGGGACAACACATATGAACTTAAGGGTAAACATGAGAAGTTTACACCTTTATAGATAGGTCCTTATCAGATTACTGAGACACTTGGAAATGACACCTTCAAGTTGAGAGACCTAAAAGGAGTAGAATTTACACCAGTGACCAATGGAAAATACCTCAAGAATTAATTTTGTGCTTCTCCACCAAGGGTCTTTATGGAGTAAATTGTAAGAATAATTAGAGTTAGCATAGGTAGGCTAGTTTAGTCTCTTTCTTATTCTATCCTTCATATCCCTTGTTTGTATTTAAATTCTTGTATATTTGTTTGATTATTCTATGGTTTTATTTCCTTCAAATAATTCTTTTTGGATAGATCTTAGATCAAATTTTAAAAAACTTGGGAACTCCATAGTTTAGAAATGCAAGTATGAATCATAAGCATATGTTGACCATGGGTTTGAAATATGAGCTCAATGTTATAGTTTAAATAAAATAGTAAAGACCAATGGATAATTTAGTTAGTCAATAATATCTTAAACATTGTCTTCATCTAAAGTTGTTTTTAATAAGAATTACACTTGTGGGATGAAAGCTTAAATTTTTAAAACAGTCATGTTTGCACTTAATAAACATCCTTGCCTAGAACAAAGGTTTCAACCATAAGTGATTGTCTAAAATTAAAAAATTTGACCAAATCCCTAAAATTTGCTAACCCAGTTCCCAACATTTATTAGAAGGACCAAAAATGGCCTAAAAAATACAAAATAAGAGCTGATTTCAAAATCAAAATCTTTCCAATAAAAGGTGATTATGGTAATCTCCACCGAGGCTATGGACACCTAGTTGGAAGTGAAGAAAGGCCTTGAATGGGTCCAAAGGCATCTCTATCAGGGTTATGGACACTTAAATGTAAAAAGAGTAATCCCTAAGCCTTCCCTGAGGTAAAGCATGATTCTTAGTGGATATTCAAACATGTTATGAGTCAATGTTAATGGTTAAAGACATGAAACATGTCCTTTGAATCCAATGGAAAATAGTAAGTGGAATCAAATCACACACACAAAATTGCTAGGTTTTGATGTTTGATCCTAATTCTATAGATGCATGGTTTATTTTAACCATAAATTGATATTGATAATGGAACTAATCAAGTGGAATAGGTAATCTAGTTATTTGTTTGAACTAGAGTCTTTGAATTCTAACATATTTTTATGTTCCCCAAAAAGTCACCATTTTTTGAGGTTAACATACCCCATTTAAAAAAAATAAGGACACTTGTGTCAAATTGTCCAAATTTAAACCTTAACACTAAAAATTCACTTGTTTAGAGTGTCATTAACATGTTTACAGAATATCATCCACACCTAATTGGGTTCGCTTGTTTTTTCTCATGGTCATGGTTTAATCTTGCCTAATATTACTAATAGTGGATCTTCTTGCTTCAAATTATAGGTTTAAAGGAACCCTCGTCTAATGGATTATGCTTAAATTTTACAATTTTATCCCTACTTAGGATTTTACTAGCTTTTAGTTTGTAGGAATTTATGAGAAATCCATGTTTAAAGCTTATGTAAACCCTCCTTCAAGAAACCCTAGCACAAGTTATTTTGGACCAAATTCAAAATTGGTAGGAATAATTTATGTAGGAATACTTCAAAATTATCATGGACTTAAGTTTAATTTTTATACTAAGGCTTAGGTGTGTTTTTAAACACAACCAAACCTTAGCCTAATAATTATATACTTGATCACTTTATGTCTCAGGCCCCTTATTCTTTTTTATTTTATCATGGTCTAATTTAAATGTTTTCTAGATCCTTTTATCATGTTCCTAGCTTGGTACAAATTTATTATTTACATGGTCCCTCTCATCATAAACTTAGACTAATATCTTAGTCTTAAGGCTTCATTCATGTTTATTAACATAAAGACTACCTTATTCCTAATACTTTAACCTAAGTCCTTTTATGCCTTTGAGTTCTAACTTAAACCATGTAATTCTATGAAAGATCAATGACTCACATTTAATTAAGCAAAGTTGATCAGATGGAGCCAGATGATTTTAATATGCCTAAGATTTTAGCCTACAAGAACAATCCTACTCAATCACTTGGATCATGATCAATGACCCACATTTAAGTGGATGTTGATGATCTAATGGATCAAAACCAAAATTAAAGTCTAAATGGGTCCCTTTCATTATAACATATACCTATCCTCTAAGGTTTTTATTATATTAATATAATAAAACCTTAAGATAAAATATTATACTATGATTTTAATTATGTGAACTGTCATTATTTTATTATGTTTTAAGGCTTAGGTTAAAGACTTATGTTATTATTTGGTCTAATTTTTATATAACTTGAGCTCACCAAATTTTTTTATGATTGCAAGAGCCAACCATGTTTGACTACCCAGATCATAATCAATGACCCATGTTTACTCAAGTGATATTAAACAAACAATGTGTATTGAGTCAAAGTTTCTATGGGACCTAATATATTTCATGGGACTTAAATTTGATGTTCCCATGCCCATAATTTAATGCTTGTGAGGTCATCATTGATGTCTATGAGATCATCAAATTTTAACCCCTATGGTTAATTGTGCAAGTTTAATTTTGATGCCCATGTGACCATTAATTGATTCATGTGAGGTTGTCATTGACGTATGTAAGACTGTCAAAATTTGAGCTTGATAACCAATATCATTTTGAGAATAAACATGCTTAAAGTTTTGTATTTCAATGTTAAAATCAATCTTTCATTAGCCTTTGACCTATCATAGATTAATTAGATCTATTTGAAGCCATTCTAACTAAGTTTAAATTTATATGGGAGAAATTATAAACACCATAGACTTAGCTTAAATCCTATCCTAAGATTTAGTCATGTTTTTAAACATTTGACCAAACCTTAGTCTAAAATCTTATGCTTGGTCCATATATGTCCCTTGATCTTCTGGTCTATTTCATTGGCTTGATTTAATAAATATAGGGTCCTATTGTTATGAAACTTACTTTGGATATTTTACCCTAAAGTTTTATCATGTTAATTAATATGATACAACCTTGGGTTAGAAAACCTTACATTGGGTCCTTTAATTATTTGGGGTCCCCTTTTACTATATTCTAAACCTAGATTAAATATTTTAGCCTAAGTTTTATTTCATGTTTGTTAACATGAAATAAAATAATAGTCTAAATTCTTTAACCTAAGTTATTTACATGCCCCAATACTAACTTAAACATTGTGTATCTATGGCTGGCATTCACTCAAATAAGATTGATCTAATGAAATGCATCCAAAGTTAAAGTTTCAATAAATCTCTAAGTAAGTGTGTAATCACCATGTGACACAAGTGTGTTAAATAGAAATAATGATAGGATGTAGAGCTCAGAAGGCCTTGGGACTACCAAGTGGTGTAACCTTTGGGCCAAATCAAATAACATCCTATGGTATGCAAATTTAAGGATTGAGATCAATGATTTGTATTGATCAATGTAGAATGATCTAATAAAGTGAGTCATAGCATATTTTTCAAAAAAAAAATGATCATTTTTGAGCATTAATGAGGATATTTCTATAAAAATGCCATATAAGTGCCATGATAATGCTACATCAGAAAAAAAGTGACAAAGTTAAAGATCTTGTGATCCTAGAAAGGTAAAGGTATAAATGAGGATCTGAAATAAATCTAAGGCACAAAAAATTCACTTAAGTACAAGTATCCCTCACCATTAAAGCTTGAAAAAGACTTGTAAAAAAGCCCTAGTGTCTATAATAGCCCTAATTCGAGCTCAAATTGACCATAATTGAGCCTAAGAGCCAAATTTCCATATGATCAAGTACAAACCAATATAGAGATGAATTATAGACCACTAGTGAATTTTTTTTCAAATTCATAGTCATGGCAGCTTGAAAATAACAAGATATAGATTTCTATCTAACCACAAATTCTTCAAAGACATGAAATCCAATTTTGTAGTCTTGAACATGGGAGATAACCATTGGTGTAACCTTTTTTGGACCATTGAGGATCTTCTAATATCATGAAAGAGGATGAAAAGAATGCATCAATAAAAAAGAGGTATTATGACCTAATATATGTTTATATGACAAATCTACATTATGTTGCATCAAAATTAGAGGTACTACATTATATTGATGTCATTGTTCTTATTTTACAACATTTTAAAATTGATTAGGGCTTGTTAGTACATTAATGTAGCATTCAAAAGGTTATATACATTTATCCTATAGAATTTGAAAACTAATATAAGTTTCTAAATCCCTAAGTAGACATGGCTACCATTAATAAGTAGGCCAATAAAAATGATTTAAAGACCACCCCGACTCCCTAGCTATATTCTGGGAACCAAGTAATTTATGACCTTAGTGGTAACATCCCAATTAGCCAAGTTAGGCCCAGAATCAAGATGATTATGACCTAATAAATAGGCTATGAGGGAATATGACCACCACTTAATTGGATAAAATCTGGGTTTCATTGGTTTATTTTATGGTTGAAAGAGAGAAAAAACCTCCAATTAGTGAAGTCATCAACACTTGTTTGAGTAGGCAGTTCTCTAAAATTAAAAATAAAACTAAGGTTCAATTTTATATGATGTCATATTTGATATATGCCCTTCCATCTACCACTAAAGTTCCAAACATCAAAAAATGGTCAGCTGATGGGAAACAAATAGTCTCCCAATATTACTCAAAATTGAATATATTCAACTATAGGGACCATACTCAATTCATATGTGATTGTGTCTATCAACCCTTGATTGAGGCTATCATAGGGATCCTTATGATTATGGTCAACCCTCTAATCAATAAATATGTTGAATTCATTAGGGGCATTTGGTTATATCTAGATTCTATTGTAATCAGTGTTGAAAGGACTCACTACACTCCACTTAGGCTACCAGTCCATATACCAAATAAGTTATCTGAGAAATAAGTTACATTCTAGATATGCAATAGTATTGATGGATTCTATAGAACTAATAGAAAAGGCTTACTCCATACCTTCCCCTTAACCATTACTTGAATTATGTTTCAACAATGGGATAATATGAATGTTACTTCTAGACATAGGAGCTCTTTTATATTCTAGCATGATGAATTGAGATAGTGGGACCCCGATGATAAAGTTATGAAACATTTGAAGTTAAAAGGAACTAGTATGACCTATGAACATTAGCCTAGTCCTTATGATCACATGTAAACTAGAGATTCTTCATTCACTAAAGTATTGGAAAGATTGAAGATACTTAACATTAACCTAGAGCTTAGATTGTTAAGAGAATAGAAACCAAGAGATGGCATATGGTAGATGGGGCCTAGATAGTACCATTTTTTACTAAGTCCATCTTCTAGGCCTTCAACACAACCTTAGATAGAAACACAAGAACTTGTAACACAAATTAAAAATAGGCCTAAAGATAGAAGGCCAAATGAGGTGGCATCATTTTAAACATAGCTTGAAGAACTAGGACCCTTAATTGAGGAGATTGATAAAATATCACTAGATCCTGAGGAAATAGTGGATGAGGATCTAAAAATATTGTACAAATATTATCAATCTGATGAAGAAGAATCTCAAAGTAAATATTTAAATGAAGATAAGGGGAAGGAAGTAGTTTTGGACTTGGTCCCTATTACAACCCAAACCAAAAGAAAAGATGAGATAGCTTTGGTACCATTAAGTAGAAAAAATTCCAAGTTGACCTTCACTCATCCTTTGAGTGAGGTCAACCTTTTTAGTGAGGATAACCCAATTTATGGCCCTTCTATTTTATATTATTTCATGTATAACAAGTTTTAGAAAGTTACTACTCTATACCATTCATGGGCCATTACTAGATTAGTCAACATCACTATTCATGATGAACTCAAAACCTGGATTATGGCATTACAACAAAAAGAAAAAGAAAGATAGATGGCTACTCCTAGAACTTTAGGCACACAAGTAAAAACCTTAGAGCCTCCAAAATTAACTCAATCATTAGTTGCATTAGGTTTGAGCCAACAATAGATAGATTTCAAAGAGTCATTGAGAAGAAATCCTTGGTTAGATGAGAAGAATTCACTTTTTATAAAGTGGAACCATTTGTTGGATTAACTCTTGTTGAAGGGCAAAGACTGGGTGAAAACTACATCTTTGCGGAAAATGTGCTTAAATTAGATCAAGCACAATCATATCAATTATAGGATGCCTTCAAAGGAATCCTAAAATAGAATAATAATTAGAAGGAATAAACCATCTTATCAATCCATGAGGACCTATTCAAAAAGTTTGAATACACCATGGTTGATTTATTTAATTCCTTGAAAATAATCAAAACCATACAAAATATTGTGAGCATATAAAGCAATAGGGATATAGGCCAAGTTGGCCAATGGAAACTTTTAAGTCATTAGGTTAAGGATTTGATTAAATATTTGACTAAAAATCAAGTCCTATAATTTAGGACAATTAGCCAAGCCCACTTGAACATGGCTATGACCATATTAGTGGACAAGATTAGTGCTTTAAATAATTGGTATAAGAAAATGAAGGACATTATTGAGGACTTAAAACAAAAATATGAGAAGATGTTTTACAGCTTAGTTAGTATAATCAAATATCCTACCTCACTTAGTTGTCTAGGACTTATTAGAGATGAGGAGTTCAAGCTTAGGACTACATAACTTATGCAAGAAGTGAAATCTAATGACAAGGCAAAATAAGGGATGACAATAAGAGAATCATGGATCTAATATTGTCATCAAAAGAGAAGATGGGAGATGTAATAGGCATAAAAAAATATCAAAGGCCTTGAGATCCAAGAGAAATAGCTCTTCATGAGACTAGTTGTGGACCTATAGCTAATCAACAAAAAACATTATAGATTGAGGATCCTACAAGAAAGGTAGGGGACTACATCAACATAGGGTATACCAAGTTATTTAGGAATTTTATATTTTTTTAGAGTTGTAATATTTTTAAAGAAGAATATTATTTTTTAAAGGCATGTGAAACTTGTAAGCACATTTGCTAATAGGTCAGTCCATTTTGGAAAGTCTAGTGTATTCTAGAACTTTTGTAGAAAAGGACAACTATACTTATACTTGGAAACTTGTATTTTATAAAAGGGAGTATTTTTAATTTTAAAAGGGAGGGAATATTTGAGCCAAGAATTAGTGTAAACATTAAGCAATTAATGCAAGCAGATAATTCTTAAAATATTGTCTCATTTTATTTGTGTGAATTATTATATGGCTTCTCTCTCACTTGGTTGTTCTCAATTCTATATTTTAATATTTATTGTAGAATCTTGGTGTGTATCTTTGAATACATAATTGTTAAATTATGCTTATGCTATGATAATAGAAGGTTCTCTAGTTTACTTCATTTTATTTGCTTTGTATATATATATGTGTATCAACTATCTACTTATCAAGTAAAATCTTTATATAAATCTTGGTTCTTATTTACATTATCTTTCATATTCTTTATAAGTTTTTATGATGTGTGGTAAGATTCAAGCTTAATCTATTTTGTATCATAGATTGGTTTGAAGTACATACATGTATTATATTTGAACTTTGTTATTATGTCTGGAATGAAGATAAACAACAACACATTTTTTAACCATGTCACTTTAGATTAAAGCTTCATTATATATATCCATTTTAGTTTAGCTTTAGATTTATAATTGAGCATATTTAACCTTAATTAACATAAATCATCTTCTTATTTTAAATGATTTGCAGGCCACGATGGCTCCCATCCACCAACTACTATAAATATTGTGAAACAATCACTTATTATACCTCTACTCCACCACATATAATAGGATTATCATAAACTAAAACTTATGCTTTGAATTCGTTGAATTATAAAATGATAAGTGTCTCTTAAACACTATAAGCACCTTGTGATACATATTTAGGGATCAACAAATTGCTCATCTTAAATGGCTATTTCTTCTTTTAGACCATCTTCAGGTTCATTTTCTTCTTTGAATGGAAAATCAAAACCCTATACCATGAAGTATTTATATGTCCTTACAAATCTAGATGTCCCTATAATATTTTCTTGATTAAATATAGGTTTAGATGTATCATTTTCATTTTGATATGCTTCAAAGACATTACAATGATTGGCTAGACCTATATCACAAAGATTAATTTCATGTACATTCTCAGATGGCTTGATATTATCGTTATTGTTTCTCTCATGAGACTCATTTGTAGGCCTCTTAAACCTTTGAGAAGCATAGTTTCTATTAGACTTTTACCTAGTATTTCCCACTTGATTTTTCAATTAAATAAAATTAGTGCTCAAATTTTGAACCATATTAAGTATGGATTCATTATCATTCTTTGGTGCTTCTAAGTTGTGAACTTGATTGTTATTACTAGTCGGCATTAGAGCTCTTTGTTCTTGTGGATGAAATCCATTTGTACCATTATTTAAGAACCTCAAATTTTGGCTAGGATGGGCGTGGCTTAGGGGTCATTGTTTTAAGACTGGTGTCTAATCTAACATAGGTATACTCTAATTAGCATGAGGAATAATATTTAGTGTTGGGAAATTAGAATTGACATTTGGGATAGCATATGTAAGCTAACTTTGAGGCTGCATTTAATCATTGATTATTACAGGTTTAGCATAAACCAATGCTAAGGTGTTTATGACTCCAATAGGCCTTTTAAGAAACATATAAGTCATGGGATCCAATGCATCCTTATAAATCTCTAAGGCTAAAGCCTCATTAGGGCTATAAGGAGCTATGGTTCTAGAGAATATCTTCTAGAATATAGCATTAAAGGCTCTTATGGGCTCATTTGAGTCTCTTTTGACTATGTTAAACTATTGATACAAAATGTATGGACTAATGATTTTACCAAATTGATTAATAAAAATTATGTTAAAATCATCCCATCTAGCTATGTAATTATCTGGAAGGTTAAGGAGCCATTCATATGCAACATCTTTGAATTTAAATGGAAACAATATACATGCTACATCCTCATGAATAACATTTAGAATCCTGAAAGTAGCTTTGAAAGATATAATATGTTCTTTAGTTGTGACAATGTCATTAGGACGAAAAGAAGGCAAATACCTTTCAAGGTTTCTTGGTAGGTCATGTACCTAAATAGACACATTAATATAATATCCACCTAACCATGCCATACCTTGATGAAGATCTTATTTGTGGTAGTTTTAGCTTGAAATCTTGTTCACAATATGATGTGTAAGCCTCATCTCTACAAAGAATAACAATCAAACTCATACATTAAGCAAATTTTACATGAATATCTATACATATCAAAAAATAACATCAATATAAAGATATGTCAAAATACATGAATATGAATGATATTTACATGTTTAAGCTCAAGTAAACTAAAATTTTCAAAGGATCTATTAGTCTTAGAATAAAACCACTATTACTAACTTTAAATGCCTTGGATTCATAGATCTTAAGCCATGTTTACCACAATTACTCATGGATCTTAAAATAACATTTATCTTTGTCTAAATAAGCATGAGATTGGTTTGAAACCATTAAGATCAATGGTATTTTCAAAAATATGCTAAAAGAAACATAAATATATAAATAATACACCAATATTTGAACACAATTCAAAAAAATGAGCAAAGATACTTCAAATCCACAAATATCTAATGAGGCCCTCCTTCTAGCTTGAGGTCAACATACCCCAATATTTGAAAATGGGGACCCTTATTTCAAATTTTAATAATTTGTGCTTTAAATTGAAATTTCATATGATCATAGTACCATTAGAGTTTTCTTCACAATATCTTTATTTTAAGATAAACCACGGTTGGATTGGCATATTTACACATGTTTCTAGTTTGATCTTTTCTAGATTTGCTAACATTAGATCTTTATGTTCAGGTTGTAGCTCCAATGCATTCCATTTAGAATGGGCAATGTCTTTGGTTCCATATCTTAATGTCAATTTGATATTTTACTAACCTTTCATCTATTAAAAATCAAATTGAATTCATGTTTAATCATATTTAAACCCTCATTCAAATTTTCCTAACTCAATTCCCTTTAAATAAAATTCAAATTTAGTGAGAATAATTTACATGAGAATGATTTATCATGCTATGGACTTAGTTTAATTTTCATCCTAAGGTTTAGTCATGTTTTTTAACATGACCAAACTTTGGTCTAAAATTTTAATGTTTAGTCTCTTTATTTTATTGATCCCCCTTCATCCCTTTTATTTCCACATAGTCTAGCTAAACAAAGGGTCCCTTTTATTATAGACATAGCCTAAAATCCTTTCCCTAAAGTTCACTGTATTTATTAATACAACAAATCTTAGGCTAAAACTATATGCTATGTCTTTTATTATTCATGAGGTCCCCTTTATTATGTCTCAAAGCTTAGATTAAAATGTTTTCCCTAAGGTCTTTCCATTCTTTATTAACATGAAATAAAAGCATGGTCCAAAACATTATTATAAGTTATTTATTTTCATGAACATTGAATTAAATATCATTTTTATTCATAGGATCAATGATCCCTATTTACCTGAATGAATGAGATCAATGACGTAGGATAAAATTTGAAAAATCAAGGGCCTAACCCTAAGATAAAGTTTTATCATCTTCCAAAGATCAATTGTAAGGGTTTGTTTATGCTAGATTGATCTAAAAATATGGATCGAGTCAAAATTTCAATGGAGCCTTGGGATAAGTGAGAGGGTAACAAGTGTCACAATCTCAACCAAATAAAACTCAACAACCAATAGTGTTTGACCTTACACATCAAGATCTAACAAAGTGTATTTTCTCAGGTGAGTATGATAAAAAAATGCATGATGAATGTTGAAAAGTCAAAATCTTTAAGGTTGAACATGGAGGTGACATGTGGTACAGCTACATGCCATAAATTAAAGATTGAACATATTTCAAAAATTAAAATTATATAGATGAGCATACACATTTTGATCAATGTTCTATCAAGTAGGAGGTACAATTTAATAGATAAAAGTTGATGGAGTGTGATTGATTAGTGAAATCAAGATCAACATTGATATTTCAACAAAGTTCATAGCAAATGTGAAAGTGACAAGTGTCATAACCATAGGTAACATAGTAATTATCCAATAATGTTTGAGTTCTCATCAATCTAACATGACAAATTAAAGTTATATTAGGACACCATGATTGATTTGTTTAGATTATAGCTAGTCATAACTAAATAGGAGGAAAGAATTAAGAAAAAATCCATGGCTATAGGCCAAGTTAGCCAATGACAAGATTCAAGCTATCAAGTGAAAGACTTGATCAAAGCCTTAACCAAGAATCAATTCCTTGAATTCAAAACAATCAGCATAGCCCATTCAAATATGTATAGGGATATATTGTGGGATAAAATCAAAGCCCTAAGCATTTGTTCCAAGTAGATGGAGGACATTTCTAAGGACATCAAATAGCAGGAGACAAGATGCTACACATATTGGATAGCTTAATCAATTAACCCACATTACTTAGTCCTTTGAGCCTTATCACTAATGAGGAGTTCAATCATATAACTACTCAATTCATGAAATAAGTAAGGAACCAAGGTCAAGGTAAGATAGAAACTGAGTAGAAGATAGGAGATACTAAGAGCATCAAACAGGCTTTAAAGAGAGCTAAGAAAGACCTCAGTAACCTAAGAAATCAAGATAAGAGCTATTCATGACACCCACTATTGATCTCAAGCTGATCAATAAGCAACATCATATAATGAATATCCTATAGGGAAGGCAAAGTACTACATCATAAAAAAGTATCTGAGTTAGTTAAGATAAGAATATTCTTTTTGTAATTGAGCTTGTATACTTTTTAAAATGGAATATTCTTTTTGTAAAGGCATGTACAACTTGTAAAGTACATTACCTATAGGTTAGTATATTATAAAATGTTATTTATTCTAGAAATGTAATAGAAAGGATAACTATCCCAAACACATGTCCAAATGTAATTTGACATCACTAACTGGCATACCTCATAAAGGATCTATATAAATAGGTATTGTCAACTATGAAATGGGAGGGTGTCCTTAGAGCCAAAAATGTATTTTAACTTTTGAGAAAATTAATATAAGCAAGGATTTATACAAATTTTGTCCACAATTTCTTGTGTGAATTGCTATCATGGTTTCTCTCTCATTTGTCTATTCTAAGTTTCAAATTTAAATGGTTCTCATGAAATCTCAATGTGTACTTCTAAAATGTAAAGTTGTTAATTTGTGAAAATTCTATATTGATTGAAAGTTATTTGGTTCATTGATTTTCTTTACCTTTTTTATATATGTGCTTATGTCATTTACTTGTAGGGGTAGATCTTTAAGTGAATCTAGTTCTTATTTTCATTATTGTATCTCCTTAGATGTTTAACTAATGTGTGATGTGATTGAGCCTTAAGTTGTTTCACTTCATATATTTGTTTTAAGTGAATATTTAGATTATATTTTAAATTTTTCATTATTCATAGACTAAGTATCAATAACATAAATTGTTTTTGTCTTACCCTTCTTTTTACTCCTTTTTTAACCAAATCACTCTAGTTTAGTCTCCTTTGTGAATATTCATCCTAGTTTAGATTTAGACCTAGCTTATTGATCATAATTAACTCTAATCATCACATATCCTCTTCAAATTCATAAATCAACTATAGGCCATGGTGGTTCCCAACCACTAATTAATATAAACATGTGGAACAGTTCATTTGTTCTATCCCTATTCCACCAAAGATATCAGGATTATCACAACATACAACTCATATAATGGATTCTTTGAATCCAAAAATGAGAAGTGTTTCTTAAACACTATAGGTTGACCTAGTGTTACATATTCAAACATCAAAACATGTACCTCATGGTATATATAAAATACCTATGGGTTCCCCTATTTTTATTAAGCTATATGAATTCAAACATATCTTTTATTGTGCATCACATTAGTAATTGGTTATCCCAAAGAACTTACTCTCGATGTAACTCAAATACATGATAGTGTGGCCATGGGCATGGTGGAATCCTCCATGGTTAGTTCCTTCACATATGTATTTAATATATCAGGATTAAGATTAGTATATCTAATAGCCTACAAATAAATCAAATAATTTTTAATATACCCCACTATATTTTTTTCTCAAAGTATTTATCTTATTTGAGTGAAAAAATGTATCAACCAACCCATTACCATATTTATTTTTGTTTGTGAATTTCATATGCCAGAATGGTATAGTTCATTATGTTTGGTATTTCATTGGTTGACCTAATATTATTTTATGTGTGTATAGTGATGTCATAAACCAACCTGATATAGTATTATGTACCTTCCTTCTGCCAAAGTTTTTATAAAATTATTTCTTGTCACTCTACTATATCAACCAACTTTATACAATATATTTTACAAGATTAATTATCAATTATATCTAGGAACCTGATATTTTCTAATTTCAATGTTTCTATTTTAATTACACTAGCCAATATATTTTATTTACCTTTTTATATCCCACTATGGAATACATATTTTCTCAATATTAAAATAAAACCCAACATGATCTAATAGAACTAACAAACTCTTGTAAAAAATTAAAAAGACATTTGTCTTATAACAATATGGAATACCAATATAGAGGTAATTTCCATGTGAATTCAACTCAATATAATAGTTATGAATCATATGAAAATATTAATACCACCCATTGATATTATCCACCTTGATCCATGAGATAAGTAGAAGATAAGTGTGATCTAAATTATTCTGATGAAATGATCTTTTACTTTCATGAGCATATTGAGCATAAGGGAAAGGACCCTATGGTGATCTATCATCTCATGATGGATCCTAATATAAAAATAAATCCTTCCCTTAATATTAACTATTATACCAATGTTTTTTGAATTCAACATGTGATCTCCTCATTCCCTTCTTCATTTTCCATGCCTAGTATTGATGTTAACATGGTAGGTCATTTATTTTGTGGATTAATCCAAATCACCCCGATTAGCACCAATTCCAAAAACACATCTATTAAACCCCAATAAAAAATTCTAAATACTCTTGATCCTCAAAAAATCATGTTGTAAAACATGAATTAGTTAGCTAAATTTCAATAAAATTATAATTCCTAAATGATGTAAATGTAAAATTACCTTTTGAGAATGCACAATCATTTTCAACAATCTTAATGGGGAGTGAAAAATCCTAATTACACCAAACTTAACCTTATATATGGTCATGATAATATCATTCCATAGATTCCAATTCACAATAAATTCATTAAACACCTTCAAAATAAACCATTGGCTCCTCAAACTAAAAATGTAGACATAGGTGGAATCACTTTTTTGATTTCCTATAATGGATACACTTATCATAATTTGCATTTTAAATCCTTTATAAATATTTAAAAATAGTGTATTAAGATTATAATGTTTGCATATACCAAACTATTATCTAATGCCTTTTCTGGTGGTGCTTTATATTGGTATAACTAACTCAAGTCCAACTCTATCTCTATCTTAGAGGACTTAGTTAATTCAATACTTTAGGAATTTTAGACCAATGATATACTTGAAAATATATTATCCCATTTCATCAATTTAAATCAAGTATAATTTGAGAATACTCAAGTTTTCATCAACCATTAGAAATCCTTAACTAACAAATTTGAGCATAACATGTCAAATGATAACCTCTTCCACTTATTTATCAATTTTCTTCATCTTAAACTTAAATATAAAGTCAGGAATATCTCTTAAAAATACTTTAAATAATACCTTGATAAATATAAAAGATAAGAATTCCTCATAAGATAAATTGAGCATTCCCAACCCAAACCTAGAACTTGTGTGCTTATGAAGTTTTAAAAAAAAATCTACTAATGATGGTGTATCAAAAACATATGATTCCACACAAAATATAAATGTTTTTCTCCTATGAGTTTAAAACAAATTTTCCAAACTTGTTAAGCTAGGTCCCTTCCAATGACATCATTCTTCCTCATAAGTTAACAATTATGAAGTTTATCTCCCTATTTCCCTAGTTGAGATTATGAAGCATATTCCTAAACACTCATATAAATAATTTGTTATCTCATGACTTAGTGATCATGAGTATGACTATCAAAATAATTGTTACTTCCATAAAAATTGAGGAAACTCCCATGAGACATGTAAATATATTAAACACATTACTTTTGATTTCTTTGGTTCAAACATCAATCACAAATTTATGATTTAAGATTGACATCAACCTTATTACAAGGTATCAAAATAAAATTACTCTAAATTCAAGTGTGAATTACTTCACCGATATAATGCTCACCTTTATATATAGTCCAATACACTTCATAATCATAATCAAAATCAACCAAAAATTAAAAATTAACCTCCATCTATCATTGTTGTTACAATAATTATTAACCTAAATTTCTTTAATGATGCAAAAAATTTTGTTAATGTGAATAACATTAAGCATCTAGTCTCCTATATTGATCCTTATCCTCATAAGACACATATGTTTTATCCTACATATATAATAGTTTATGATAATATTTTGTATCATTTCATGAATATCGAGCCTGAGGAAATTATTACCTTTTTAACTCAATATTATCATACTATATTGACCAAAATGATATAGTTTTCTTAATTTAAAACTTTACCATCCAACATGATATAGTTTCATGCATTCTTGACTACATCATCTCACATGATACTTTTTTTTCTACATCACTCCCAATTATAGCTGCACCCACCAACCTAGTATAATATTTTATCAGTCAATTCAAACAAACTTCATCAGCTAGCCTAATATAGTCTTTTTATTTTAATAATTATATTTATTATATAGTGACATGGCTGATATAGTTAATTTTTTCATGTTATCCTAATGATATTTTATTTTCCTAGATGATATAATCTTATTTTTGTGATTTTATTATCTCATCATATCCCTAATTTATTGGCCAATTTGAGACTATACAATTTAATTCCCTTGGAGTTTTAGTCTATAAAATATCTTTTAGATAATTTGATTCAAAATTTTGTCCCTATTTTATTGTCTTGTCTAACTCATGTAGGATTTGATGAATGGGACCCCATACAAGAAATTTATAAGTTCCCTTCTCATATTTTATTCTTTGAGCTGATGATGTCTTCCCTATGTTATCATAACTAGTTAACATAAATTTTATTTGATATGAACATTAATCAACCTATACCTATAGGGAAAGACTCTACCTTACCCAGATCTAAGGATAGTATATTAAAATGATGTGAATGAATTTCCATCTAGGTTGATAGAACGACATATGCATCTCTTTCACTAAAGTTTCCTATTACATCTTTTATCCTAGAATAAATACTACTATGTGTGTATGATCCTTTTTTTATAATTAGTGTGTAAGGTTATGATACTCTATTCAATTTCACCTTGATAGATGAAGGGTCCAACACCTATGTTGCCTCTCTTGAATTCATCAAAACCCTTGGATACTCTTAGCATAACCTTATGTTTACCAAATTACGTGCCAAGGATATGATAAAAAAATTACTCCCTTTGGATGCATTTGGATTCTTATCATTGTTCCACTTGTTCAAGTTAGATAAAAATGTTATGATCTTTAACTTTATTTTACTGTATAACATCTTTCTTGGTTTCCCTCAGACCCATTGAATGAGTGAAGTGGCCTTATCTACAAGTAATCATGTCAAGTTTACCCATAAATATTTTATATAAAATATTTTAGGTGATACCAAAATTTGGAATTTTTAATAATTCCAAGAGCATGGTGTCTTTAAAATACCAATTCTCAAACCATTTCCTAACATTACATTATTAGAGTATTAGCACTTTAACTATCCCATCAATTCTAACTGAGGTTATAATGCTCACTTTGAAATATTAGGTAACATACCACCTAACCTCTTATATTATGATGATGGTGATTTGGAAGAGATTAGTATTAATATCAAAACTTCAAACCTCTATTATATTATCATATCTTAGTTTCCTCCTTTTTGACCTCATTCTTGAAAGAATCCAATTGATGAGTTTCTTGCTTCTTGGTTATTAATAAGAATCCTTATTTCTAATATTTATACAATGAAATAGTGGTTAAATCCCTTGATGTTGATATTACTACCTCAGATTATGATGATGGATATTCCCTGAATGACCCATACTTAATAATTTATGCCCAAGTTAAGAATACATAGGTCCATTATCATTATTCCCTTTAGTATTCTTATGGGTAGGCTATTTATTCTTCCAGTATTAACTAAATCAATTAGTTTTTACTTCTTCTAGGTTACCTAAAAATATTCATAATATAATTGGTGTTTATAGTTCTAATAAGGAACAAATTTAAACTTATACATGTGCACCTCTCTTGTTATTTTTGAGCATATATGGATCATACTCAATGATCATTTTATGACTAGACCATCATAATTATCCAAGTTATTTAATAATTTGAGTATGATTCTTCCTGTTATGTTGGCCATATTAATTCATCCTACACTAAGGTTGACTCATAAATATATAGTAATGCCTTTTTTTCTTCTAAATTGTATATGGTCAACTGTAACATAATTATAGTATATTAGAGATATTTGAAGTAGAACCAAGTTTTAGAGTCTACCAATATGTTATTTTTACAATGATGAATTATTCAGTGAGGTTACAAAAATAGCCTAGTATATTTTCCACATAATTAAGATGTGGTACCACATCCACCCAATCGAAGCTAAATATTGTCAAGCATACCAGAGACTTTTATCACAATATAAGCCTCAAGGCTTAGTTATCACCATAGATAGTCAACAACCTTGGTCTACTACCTTTAGTTGATTATTTATTTCCATGAGATGAACAAAAATTATTTGAATTTACATAGAGCTTATCATAATTATCTAGATGTTCTTTTCCCCACAATAATTCAATATTATAGTCTTACAAGCATGTGATCACCAAATATTACACTTTATTATATCCACCAACAAGGGGGTGTGTATGTTTTCTGGTATCAATGTGCTACACACCATAAAAATAGGTGTATAACTCTCCAACAACATATTTAAGAATTTTGGAGGCCTTTGTATCAACATTTATAGTATCACTCATACAGTCCACCTATGAGGAAAGAACAACTTCTCCATGAACAAATACATCTAGCAGATCAAAGGGTATATTTGAGATGAGGATGCATCTTCCTCACATTTATATGTTGGAGGATATCTTACTTATTTTAGTGTTCCTACTTTATCCATAGATATTTTAGGTCAAGAAATCCTAACATGACTTTCAAAGAGAGTAGAAGATACTTTGATTAAAACTAGATTCTAGTTACATCAAGAATTATCAAATGTTATATATGATCTATGTTAAGATTTTTCATGACATTTATGAGCATATAATTGAGTAATATCATATTATTTTCACAATATCATATGAGTGATTATTTTTCACATGTGATGCTTGTATATATATTGTTTGAAACATGATATTATAAAATTTCCATCTTTATTACTTTTTTAACAATGTATATCATTTTATAATCATTGTAAAATCATCATTTAATTTAATTGATAATATTAGGTCCCACCTTTAGGTTTTCTATGTTGCATTTTTATCAATTTATAATTTTCCTCGGTCTTTATAGTCACATAAAATGTCACTTGAGTGTAATGAGTGTTACTTGAGACTACCCTACCCTTGAGTTAGCCCCCTGGCCTATCTTAGGGTCTCTTTAAATCCTTATAAATGTTTTGTGTGGGTATAACACATTATTATACATTCCAAAATAATTACCAAACCTTTTCCTAGGCATTTAGGCCCCTATTTCCCTAGGTTCTACCACATGGACACTAGTGTGCCCCTTTGGACACTAACACATTGCATTAGTGACCAAGGGACCATGCTAGTGTCTCTTACCTCTTTTCAACCCCACCAAACATATTTATAGTTCTCAAGTCACTTCAAGCTCAGTGTAGACTCAAACCACATCCCAAGAAGCACCAAATAAGTTTATATACACTAATTTTATCATTTTACCCACTAGATGGAAATAAGATGCAAATACTCATTAAAAAAACATAGAAAATTTTGTAAAATTCAAGGTCATTAATCCCTGTTATGCCTTAATTTTGCATATAGCCATATATAGCATTCTAAAGATCAGATTACTCAAATTTACAATCTCAAGCACACTCAAAACACTCAAGCTAACACTCATACTAACATTCACTTATATTTTCACTAAGCACTCAAGTGGGAAAAATAAATCAAGCTTGATCCCATTTCAAGGTATTGGTATGTATGTAACACTAAACACATGAGGTGTTGGGGTCACATCCTATCCTACTAATGTTACTCTTAATATAATTTTACTCCTCAAACACCATAAAAAACATAGAGGCCTAGGGTTTTACATTGAAATCAATCAAAAATAGGGAATAGACAGTGAACCAACATTCATTCACATAGGCATGGACTTCTTATAACTATGAAAAGGTCCACCTAATAGCTCACTATCCCTTCTACCAAAGGAAACTAGCATAATACAAAAGACACTAATGCAATGAGCAACTATCTAGAGTAGCACTATATTATCCAATAAAGTAACTAACTCTTGAGTATTGTTTATGACACCTTACATAGTCCCTATACCAGTTTCCATCTTCTCACTTGTCTATCTTAGTCAGTTTATAGCTAAGTAAATCTCTTATTTTTCATTATTATTTATAAGCTAAGAAAACAAATGTAATTATTGTACAAATTAGAGGATATTGATATTTTTATATTTATTCCTTGATTTATTATTAAATAACTTTAATAACCTAGGGTTTTACATTCCATAAATACCTTAAAAGTTAAATCTTTTGGTGAACTTGACTTACTTTGAATACTACCAAAACCTTAAACCTAGAAGCTCTTAGGGTTTTTATCCTTATTTTTATTATTTCCATTTATTGTGATAGGATTTTTATATTTCATATATTTATTATAGTATCCCTCTTTCACTTTGTTTACTATATTCCATCTCAAAGAATTATATATCTTCCTTTAAGAAGAAGTGTTAGCTTAGTGGTAACCCTATTGAGCATACCCATATTCCTTCCATTTGAGCCTATACCATGAAATTCAATGGTAATACATCTAAACATGATAAATACAATCAAGATAAAAATGATTCATAAGATGGAAATCAAGATACACTCCCCCACTTCATAATGATAATGTATTGTCAATAAGGATGAATTCTTACAAAGTTTCATACATAGAATTTTAGAACATCCCCATGATCATGCATATATTTTAAAATCTATATCATAAGTCAAGAATACATCAATTATTCAACCTTATAACCCAATAGATGCTAATATTGTTACACATACTATGGATAAAATTAGATTATACAACCACCTACCTTAATTAGGCAACCTTCACCAATAGAAATAGATTCTATGGATAGTACACATTTCTCCTCTCTAGATGTACACTACTTTATAAATGATATATACGATCTACAAGCCATGGTGTTACTTCTTTAGTAGGGTGCCACTAGACCACCTCATAACTTGGATTTTAATTTTCTTATACATACACGTTTAGCACATCATATAGTAGTAAATACTTTACCATCTAGATTTGTGGCACCCATGATTAATTTATATGATGGTAAGGGTGACCTAGAGCACCATATATGAGATTTACATGTAGCATGTTTAGAATACATGTTTAATGATTGGTTCCTATGTTGTTCCCTCATATTTTAAAGGACTATGAATTAGAATGGTTCTATGATAATCATAATCAGTCCATCACAACATTCAATCCATTGGTAGATTTGTTTTTGGCACACTTTTTGATCAACATTAGTGATAAAGTTTATGATTCTCAAGTTTATCGACTCAAAAAAAATATAATGAGCCAATATTTGAATATGTATTGTGATATAAACTATATTAGCAAAGATGATTATCCCCGTGATAGATAGTGAACTCCAAGACATATTCAAACATAATTTTTTATCGACATTACATGAAGCTATTTTATTCAATAAGTTTCCATCATTTAAAAACCTATGCCATGGTTTAAGGAATGGGAAGTCAAGCTTATCTTTATGGGAACATTAAAGTACACAACTAGATTAAATTTAACTAATAATAATTATATTAATCCATCATATAATGTGAGGCCCACCAAAAACAATAATGATCAAAATACAATAGTTAATGCAACTTTATAGCCACTTCCTCACATGGTTTTATTAGCTCTTCCAAGGAGACTTTTCACAAATCTTCTTGAATCACCATCATGTGTTTTTCATCAACTATTAGAATACAATGTCACATTAATCCCTCCCATAAAATAGGTTGATATGACTAGGCATATTCCAAAGAATTACGATTGAAATGTATTAAACACTTATCATGGGGAAATAGGTCATACTACAAATAGATGCATCATCTTATGACATAAGATACAAGATTTCATATATGATAATATCATTGATGTTGACACTCTTATAGAGGTACCTAAATCACAACTAAAATAAGTAAAATCATTGAAAATATTTGTAGATCCATTTATAAAGTATATAGCTAATGAGATAATAGGCACTTTAGGTGTTCATTATACTTATTAGGCACATCCACCACCAATATCATGTCATACATATATGATATACACATACCCTCAGTAATATCATTGGTATGCATCATACTATAGTACCAACTAGACCTCTTATTACTTTTTCAGAGTAGGAGATCATCGATGATGACACAAATTTATATGAACTATTTTTAAGATCCTAAATTAATCATAATATTATTTAAAATTTCATGGTTGACAATAGGTCAAGTGTTAACATGTGCACTATCACACTTATACAACACTTGGTTCATTCAGAGAAGGATATTTATCATATAGATACAATTATTCATGGTTTTAATGGCCATGTTTGGATATCCAATAAGGATATAGTACTACCATTAAAGGTGGGGCCTACACACATGGACATTAGATTCATAGTCATCTAGTGGAGGCACACTTGATATGTTATTAGGTAGGCCTTGGATACAATATCTTCAAGGTGTTCCATTTACTGTACATATATGTCTCAATGTTTTAACCTTTTAGGACTTAGTGAATGTAAATCTTGTTGAAGAGATAAGTATAGTAAATCAGGTTATAAATATGAAATAAATATATCCAATAATTTGTTATATAATTTACTAATTTTAACCTTTCTAAAAATAAAAATAAATAATATAAATGATAACTTATCTAGAAAATAACTAAGATTGATGATCTAGAGGATAAAAATGAGATAGAGGCTAGTCTAAGTGTCACAAATAGGATCTAGTTATCAAATCCCTTGCTATACAATAGCTCCCTAATTGGATAGTAGCATCATTTGGCCTTAGTGTCCTTATTTTGGTGGTAGTGCCTTATGTGTAAGAACATTTTGAGTTTTTGGGTATACTTGTGTCTGGGTTTGTCAAGCTTATTCCTATGCACATGAGTTTTAAAACCTTATAGATGAATTGATTTGACTAATTTTATGAGAAAAACCTAATCCTCCATTTTAATAGGGCATTTTATTGATACAATAAGTAAAGTGTGTTTGTTATTTGGGTAGGTTGGACATCGTCAACACCTCACTATTATGAGATTTGCCTGCATACCAATAATTTGAGCATGGATGAATCTCAATGTAGTTCTACCGACATAAGTACTAGTTCAAGTGAAATTAAATCAAGTATTATGGTTGAATTGAGTGATTTGAATGTGCTTAAGACCTAAAATCTAAGTATTCCAAGCTTAGGAATAATATAGATGGTAATATGTAAAATTAAGGTAGAATAGGGATTGATAACATTAATTATGCTTTAGTTTTTCTAAGTTTGTATGTGTATTTTTCATCTCATTTCTATCTAGTGGTTAGAAGCATAAAATTCATGTATATATAATATTTTTATTCTTAATTTGGGTGCTAAAATAGGTCTAATCAAACCTTAGGAGGTCTAAGATTTGAAAAAATATATTTGTGAATTAGGGAGGAAAATGATAGTAGTGCTAATATTGGGACATTAACACTATGTGGAACTATTGTCCCTATTATGGTTCTAGTGTCCAAGTGGTAGAACATGAGGCACAAAGGGATAGGATGAAAAAATGAGGTCTTGAGATAGCTTTAAGGATGAGTAGGGATGTTTTTGGCCTATATTAAGGTTGGATAAGTGTGAAAATATGCCTTAAGATAGGTCTAGGGATAAGCTATGGATATGTGGTCTCAAGTAGCACTCTTAACACTCAAGTGTAATTTTTACATGGTTAAATTTTCCCCATATTTATTCTATAAATAAAACAAAGTGAAATGACTAGGATAAAGAAAAAAATAAGCATAACTAGACTTACCTAATAAGTTAATCTCGTGAGTCTAGATATGAGTATGTGAAGCATGCTCCATTATGTGTTCTACAAGTGAAACATGCATAAATTAGTCCTTAAGAGATATCAAAAACAAATAAAAATATAAGTAAAGGGATCAGAAATAGGAAATGAATTAATACACCTCACTAGGTATGAGAACAAATATGTAAGCTAGGTGAAAGCATGTGTGTGTGCATGTATATAGTGACTAGTTAGTGAATAGCTTGGAATGATCTAATGGTTTACTCTATCTTCATGTGTGGGTGACTCAAGAACTCAATAAAATTTTGAATCCATCATTTTCCAACCATGTCTAATGTATCATAGCCTATGAATACTTTGGATTAGATTGATGGTGTGTCTAACCCTTTCATGTAGGTGGATTAAGAACTCAAGTAGACTATGACTCCATCATTGCCTACCCTTGTGTAGTAGATGAATATGAAACTAAAACTACGTGATGTAATAGGAAATGTCTAATTGGATATATCTAATTGGATATGTCTAACTAGATATGTCATCTCTACAACCACTTAGGTATATTTAGTGGCTCTAGGACACTCGAGAATGCTAACCACTATAGATGGAATAAGGCATGAAACTAGTGTGAAACTTGGAATATGATGTCTAATTTGTATAACATAGAGAATGACAGAGTTTATCATCCCATGATTTTAGTCTGAAATTTAGAATATGATGTCTAATTTGTAAAACATAGAGAATGAAATGGAGTTTATCATTCTATATGATCAACTAGTGTGTCAGTAAGCATATGAAAATAATGTGCCATGCACATGTACCCAAATCTCATATTTGAGCATTTGGATTATGGACTAAGTTTTAATAGTATTTATCTATATTTTTGAACTAAAAATGAGAATGGCCATGTCATGCATAATACCCCCAACCTAAGCAAACTAGTATGAATCCAAGCTAAACTAGGCAAAACTAATAAATTTGTAAATGAAACTATGAAAAATTGGAATATAAATTTGTATTTTTTTGGCCAATCTAGATTTTTTTAAGCTAAGGCTCTGGATAGTAACACCATATCTTGGATAGTAGTGCCATATGGTTTTAGTGTCCTGACTTTGGCACTAGTGTCCATCTATTTTGATTTTTTTGTAACTTTATTGATCTCTGTGTCACTATTTCGCATTGTATTAACTTGAGTCTAATTTTTATAATATGAGTCTTTATGATAGAAATTGTACTATGATCGTATTCTAATAGCTTGATCTCTATGACAAAATCTTGTTAATTCCACCTTTTTGAAGGGATTTTTTGAACTTGTGAAATAATTATCCTCAAAAGAAAAATATGTACAATCTGTGTGTTAGCTGGAGTATATATGATATCTATGTAATAATCCAATATATTGTGCATACATAACATCAAAATGTAAGATAATATAATCATAATTTTTTAATGTGTGATGTATGTTATGTCTAGAATTCACAAGGCTATTAAGATAAATATAGCAATATATAACAATAACTATGAGTATTAATTGAGTAGCTACCTATGGGATGGGGTATTATGTCTATCATGGCACCCAAGTAGGAAGGGGAGATGCATGAGGTCCCTCATAGAATCTAAAACTAGAGTATGTAACAAGAAAAAGGTAAGTGTCATGGCCATGATGCATACAATAAATCATACATACAACACATATAAGGGACACAAAGTAGGCCAAGAGGCCACAATATAAGGGACATGGGCACATGTCACTAAATCTAAGAAAGTAAGACATATAAAAACATGTTCAAATGTCCACATAAAAAATTAGGAAAACATACACAAGGACATGGGAACATGTCCAAAGCATACATACTATGAAAATAAGTGGTGTAGATCCAAAGAGCAATGACATAATCAAAATATCTTAAATAGAATAAGAATAGATATACCATCAAGTCTAAAGTAGGAAAACTAGAAATGAAAGTATCCATGAACAAGTAATACAAATCTATGCAAGAGATAAGATGTACATAGTATAAGTCTAAAATAATGGTAGCTGATAAAAAAATTTAGTAAGTGTAGCATGATCGATATCAAGATATAACAATGCTAAATCTATGACGTAAATTTTAGAAATATGTAACGTAGCAATCAAAACTATGTATAGGGTATCCACAAATGGGTAAATGTGTCAAATAAAGACCCCATGTATGTATGTATATTTCCATAATGAGTATATAATATAAAATATCAATTGGTTCAGGGGACTTTAGTCCTATAATTTATTTGTAAGGACTTTACAAAAACAAGTGAATAATGTATGTATGAAAAATTTGACTAAACTAAGATATCTAGCATATGTAGTGTCTGATAAATATAATACGTGTAAACATGAAAATTCATACAATATTTAATTTTAATATTTTACAAGTAAATATTTCAATTTTTTTGTCTTTCTGACATAGTATACGATTTTTGTTTTTTTTTTACATATACTCTATTTACAACCAACATGAAAATTAAACTATATACAAGGAGCCAAAGATAAGGAAAGTATATACAAGAAGGGAGGAATAATACTAATTGATGAGTCTCATGAAATACTCACTATCAATATGGCATATAACAAATAAAGTAACTATGATCATGCATGTTATATGAAAATGTAATTATGGTCTCAAAATATATTGTACTGAGTGATCTATATCTAACACTCCTGTGAAGTGGTGTTAGGAATCCATGAAACTGATTATGGTGTCTTGTGAACTATAGGGATATTAGGGACCCATTTGGTAGAATATATTATAGTTGGCATAGGTGCCTTATACTAAAAACCTTGAGAACTCAATAATATTGATATTAGAATAAAATAAGTACAGGGAGGCCCTTTATAATCTATAACATGTCTTTGATGTAGGGGTCTATCTAATAGTGGTCTTTATGGGAGAGTATGCATACATGCAAAAAATTTAGGATTAGACCTTTCTTGTACTGGTGGATCTAATGAAATCTATGGTTTACTAATATGAACTATGGTTAGAGATGTAACTAGTAATTATGATGAAATTAGTAACTATGGTGTAACTACCTATGGTACATGTAGAGGATACTCATATGAAATACCCTCAACTATGATCACCTAATTAACATGTATATATTTGAGGTATTTGTGCATGGTGTATGGGATGTATCATAATTTTTATATCCATGGCCTACCCAATAACATGTTAAATGCCCCTATAACAGGTACTTGTAAGAATTTAGTGGCCATATGTGTCGGTCCAACCCATAATGGAAGTACAATATCATTGATGGAGCTCTAATCATGGCCACTAAAACCATGAATAATTATGTCTAGAGGAGATATATACTTATATGAATACCCCATTTGATAATGAAGTGTGATAGTTCACTTATTAATATTTGACATATTATCAACCATAATGCTCTAAATAAGATGATGATCTATGTAGGCTCATACAAAGAGTGCATATAAATATGAATCATTATCAACATTATCGTACTCTAAGAAACTGATGAGTGGTCTAGATGTAACTATAGTATTGTACACACCATTGATATTGTGTAAGGGGTGTGTATCCTATATAGTATTGTGGTATGATGCTAGTGGTGGATGTGTCTAATACATGCAGTGAACACCTAAAGTGCCCCCTTCTTCATTTGTTGTATGTTTTGAAAATGGAACTAAAAATATTTTAAATGCCTTAAATTCTATTTTTTGAGATTTGGGTGCCTCCGTGAGTGTGCCCACATTAATTATGTTCACCTCTATCAAGTCATATATCTTATGTTTCAATCTAATACATTAGTTTGTTGTATAGCCTTGTGTCCTATGATAAACATAGAATGCATTAGAATCATATTTATTTGGAAGAGGTCATGCCATATAAACCAATTTGATGGGAGGAATAGATATGATATTACATTTTAGGATCTATACTAAAACACTTGTTGGTGATTCTTGAAGGTTGGTGAAAACTTTTCATAGAAGAGCTAATAAAACTAGGTGAGGAGATGGATCTGAAGCTACATTAACCATGGCCTTTGGATCAATATTATTTTTTGTGGTCTTTGCCTTGTATAGACGCTTACTATAACTCTTAGCAGTTTATTTTGATCCACTTTTATATTTTGATTTACCCATAGAGAGAAACTTGAATTATCTTTCTTTCACTATGTGGCATGAATCTATGAAGGTTGTAAACTTATTGAAAAAGATAGCTTCATGTAATGTTGGTAGTAGGATTTATTTGAATATGTCCTAGATCTTTATATCTACCATGAGGCTAGTCAAATTGGCTAATATAGTCTTATATCACAAGATGAATTTTATAATAGGTTCATTTGATTTTTGTTTCAATTGTGCTACTTAAGAATATGAGATCTTATCACTGATGTTTATTGATATGTTTCATAAAAACATATCTTTCGATGGATTTATTCTAGTGATAGACTGATTCCAGAGATCATAGAACCACTATAAGGCATAATCCTTTAGATTGTGTGGTAAAACCTTAGTGAGGAGATAATCATTAGACATGTATTCCAAACATGATACATGGAAAGCTTGGAGATGGTGCTCTATGTCACCCTTACCAACATACAATGTAATCTTAGGTGATATGTATCTAGATGGTAAAGGACTTTCCACTATGTGATGTACAAAAGGTGTATGTAGAAGAACATGAGAATCCAAGGCTTGTGATGGCCTAGCAGCCCCTTGATCAATATGTAACCCCTTAGCCTATAGAGTATACAAATATTTCATAAGGTATTTTACATATGGAGAGGAGGAACTAACCATAATAGGTATAATAGTCACTAAAGGTTATTGAGTTAAAACTAGTTGTGATAGTTACATTAGCCCCAATGTAGGCATAAAAATGTTGTTATTTGTGGTAGAATAAGATTGACCATTATTTGATTTTTGAATTTCTTCATGGATAAAATTGATAAGGTCATCTTTCATATCCAAATGTTTGGAAACAAATTCTTGTAATTGTCTCTTATTGGTTTCATCAGATTGGTTGCTGAATTTTGGCATTATTGTTTGGGGAGTCAACAAACAAATTGTTGCATATTTTAAACCTTTAAATAGATTAAATCTATGAAATATTTCAAAAATTAAAAACTAAAACAAATCTAAGATATTAGAAATAATATTTGAGCATATAAATAAAAAGGATACAAACTTGAAGAGCATCTAGGGTTAGGTTTTGAATAGTATTCGAAGTAAGATGGGTTCACCAAATGTTTTAAACTTTTAAGACTTAGTGAATGTAAATCCTATGTTTTTAAAGAGATAAGTATAGTAAATTATGGTTTAAATATGCAATATATATAGCCATTTATTTGTTATGTAATTGACTAATTTTGACTTTTCTAAAAATAGAAATAAATAATGTAAATGAGAACTTATCTATAAAATTATAGAGTGGATGATATAAAGGCTAAAATTAAGGTAGAGGTTGGTCTAAGTGTTGAAAATAGGATCTAGGTATTAAATACTCTCTTAGAGATAGTAGAACACTAATTAGAAAGTAGTGCCATGTGGTGCTAGTGTCCCTAATTTGGTAGAAGGATACTCTATGTAGGATTGTTTTGAGCTTTTGGGTGCACCTATGTCTAGGTTTTTCAAGCATGTTCCTACGTACACAAGTTTTGAAACCCTGTAGGTGACCTATTTTAACTAATTTTATGAGGAAAACCTAATATTACATGTTTATATGGAATCTAATTGATACAAGTAATAAATTGTGTTTGTTAGTGGGGTATGTTGGACATCCTCAACACACTGATGTGATGAGAGTTTCCTACATACCAATACTCTAAATAGTGATCAATCCTGATGTAGTTATGCCCATATAAGTGATGGTGAAAGTGTAATTGAATATAGTATGATCATTTAATTGAGTGCTTTGAATGTGATTGAGACTAGAAATTTGAGTAATATGAGCTTAGTAATGTTTTAGATGGTAGTATATAGAAGTAGGGTAGAATAGGGATTGATAACCTTAACTATGCACCACTTGTTCTAAGTTTTTATGTGTATTTTGCATCTCATTTCCATAGAGTGGTTATAGGGATAAAATCCATGTGTATATACTATTTTGGTGCTTGTGTGGGTACTGAAAGAGGTATAGGATGACCCTAATAGGTCTAAAATTTGAAAATATATCCATTTGTGAAATAAGGAGTGAAAGGAAAGTAACACCAATATTGGGACACTAGCACCATGTGGCATTATTGTCCCTATTATGGTGCTAGTGTCTAAGCTATAGAACCCAAGGAATGAAAGACTAGGATGTAATAATGAGGGTTTGGGACTATTTTAGGGATGAATATGGATGCCTATGGCCCACATAAAGGTTGGATAAGCATGAAAATAGGCCTTAAGATAGGTATAGAGCTAAGCTAGTGATAGGTGTTCTTAAGTATCACTCTTAGCACTCAACTACCATTTTAAGGTGATTACACTAAAATATACACATGATAATCAGGTGGTTATAGTTGAAGGCCTTACATATGAGTATCCTTTACTTATTCCATAACTATTTATATGATATACATCAATTACCATTCACTACATAGCTTTTATTAGCATACATTTGATATCTGTTGAGCCACCAATGTAGGTGAGGTCTATTCCTATGGTATTATGATGTATACATACTCTCTTATGATGACTTATATTATAGACACCCCTAAATCATAGACCTATTTTGGATTCTATAGGGCCTCTCTCTACCCCTTTACCATATAGATCAATGTTACAACGTAAAGCATCCACTCTAATTATAGCTTATACTACCAGATGAGTTCCCAAGAGTCCCATAGTTCATGGGCCAGTTCAATCAACTTCATAGATTTATAACCCCACTCCAAAATTGTTTTAGCTATTGGTCACTTAGTACATCTAATTCTATGATACCTCATCACACAACATGCATAATCACTTTTCATCTTTTTGACACATGACACATTAATTGTGAGAATCATCTATTAATAGTGTCTCTCCTCTTATACATAGCTTATAATCAGAAAATACAAAAATAATATAATATGTTTAAAATATAAAAATATTTAAATATTTCTTAGAAAATACAAATTTTAGCTTGAATGCATTTCCATGTTTACATTTCTTATATTTTCTAGATAATACATATGATATATGTGATATTCTAGTCAATTTTATCATACATACATGCTTTGCTTGTTCTTTTCGATTGTTCATAGATTCTTACAAGACTTAGGTCCTATACACAGTTCTAGATTGTCTATGATCTACCCATTGGGGTAACATACATATCTTCAACATTGATACATTTACCCATTGGGGGCATCATACTACACAAATTTTAGTTTCCCAAGTTACATCTTTCTATACTCTATGCCACATATTTAACATTACTTATATCTTAATATTGATCATCCCATACTACACATATTTTTGTTGACTACTACAACTATAGACTTAGCTTATGCACATATTTTCTCTTATAAGGATTTTTACCACATATTCATACATAATTTCATTTATAGATTTCTTAGATTATATTTGATTGTGTCTCCTTTCTTCTACATCTATTTTATGGAATTTGAATTTGTCATTATTCTATGGATCTAAGCCACTCCTTTCATTATGTGTATGCTTTGGACATGTTCCCATGTCCTTGTGTGTGCCTTATTTATTATGCATGTGAACATCTGAACATGTCCTTCCATGTGGATATAATCCATCCTTGATTTATATTTACATATGTAGGCATTTGAATATGTCCTTGTAAATATTACTTTCTTATATTTAGTGACATGTGCCCATGTCCCTTGTATTTTGTCCCCTTAGCCTAATTTACATGCCTCATGCATTTGATGTATGATTTCATGTATGAATCATAGCCATGAAACTTGTGTCTTTCTTGTTACACTTACATTTAGTTATAGATGCCATCAGGGACCTCATTCATCTCCCATTCCTCCTTGGGTGCCTTGATGGACATTATTCCCCATCCCCTAGGTAGTTACTCAGATTATATCCACATTTTTATCCATACACATGATTACATTGTTATATTTATCTTGAAAATCTTGTGAATGATAGATATAAAATATATCATATATTATAACCTACGATCAAATTAGTTTACATTATGATGTCATGTATACACATTATATTAGTTTATCATGCAAGTATCATATGTACTTAGGATAACATACATGTTTCATAGTTTTTATTTTGAGGACAACTATTTCATAGGTTCAACAAATCCCATCAAAAGAGGGGGATTTAACAAAGGTTTTTCACATAAATTAGGCCATATAGGTGCACTCATAATATAGTTTTCAACATGAAAATGTAGATTGTAGAGCTAAAAATTAGGAAAACATAGTGGAAAATAGTTAAACATAGATTAGTTTAACTTTGGCATAGAAACAATAAAAAAGGACACTAGCATGGCCTAGTGGACACTATCATAATGTTATACTATCCAAGGGACTACACTACTATCAAGTAACCCTATAAATAAGAAAATGCATATTTTATAGAAAGATACAATAATTATATTTTAGGTTTGCATAATATCAACCATATATTATGATTAGTTTATAATTAGTTTTGCATATAATCATTCCAATTTACTTAGGTTGAGGGAATCATATGTGGCATGATTACTTCCATTTTAGTTTTAGATATGCTCGGATACAAATGATTATAACTCAGTCTAAAATCCATATGCAAAAATATTAGATTTGGGAGTATGTGCATGGCACACTATTTCTATTTTATCACTTATGCACTAGCTGGTCAGATGGATGACAAACTCCATGTCATTATCCATGTTGTTAATCCAGACACCATTTTCACTAGATTAGTGCCTTACTCCATCTACAATGGTTTGCATTATCGATTAGTACTTGATCTACATACCCAAGTGCCCAAGAGGCCCCTAAGCCATTTTTCATTTTAGAGTTTCTAAATGTCCTTAAGGCCATCCTACATAGTTTAAGTGACATCACATAACTTTTGTTACATTATATAATTTTAGTTATAGATGCATATACTACACATGGGTAGGAAATGATGGAGTCATAAGTTATTTGAGTTATTAATCCAAATACATAAAAGGGTTGTACAAGACATCAATCCAATCCAATTTATTCATAGATTATGATCCACACATGAGGATTGAACAAGCCATTAGCTTAGTGAAATTTATTCACCATTTGATCACCATCCACACACACATAGATGATGTCACAAGGTTTTTTAATTGGTTCACATACCCAAGGAGGTATATTCATTCATTTCCTCTCTTATATTTTTACTTATTTTTGTCTTTGTTTTTGATATTTCTTAATTAGGGATTAATCTAGTCATGTTTCAATTGGAAGACACTCAATGGAGCATGCTTCACATACCCAAACTTAGATTCAATGTTTTTGCCTCTTAGGTGAGTCTATATATGCATATTTTTTATTTATCCTAGTCATTTTGCGCTGATTCATTTCTAGAATAAAGTGGGGGGGGGGGGGGGGGGGTAAATGTAGTTACAGGAAATGTCACTTGAGTGTGATTATTGTTACTTGAGACCACCCTACCCATAACATAGCACTAAACCGATCTTAGGGCATATTTCAACCTTTATTAAAATTTTTTGTGGGTATAACCCATTCCTAAAATTAGTATTAGACCTTCCCCTAGGCATATAGGCCCCTAGTTCCCTAGGTTCTACCACCTAGACACTAATGTGCCCTTTTGGATAATAACACACTATGCTAATGACCCAGGGAATTTGCTAGTGTCCCTTACCTCATTTCAACCCCAATGGACATATATATATTTTTCAAGGAACCTTAGGGTTGGTTTAGACTCAAATCACATCTTGAAAATCATTAGATTAGTAGATATACAAAAATTTTATCTTTTTACCCACTAGATAGAAATCAGATGCAAATACTCATGAACAAAACTTAGAAACAATTTTAAAAATCAAGGTCATTGATCCATTTTCTACTATAATTATACATAAATCCATCTATATCATTCCTAAGCTTATATTACTCATATTTATAGTATCAATCACACTCACAAAATTGAAACCATCACTCATACTAGCATTTAGTTGCACTTTCACCAAGCACTTAGATGGGAGAACTACATTAGGCTTGATCTCCTACAAGGTATTAGTATATAGGCAACACTAAACATATTGGGTGTTGAGGTAACATCCAACCTATCGTATAATAACAATCTCTTTCTACTTATGCTCTTTAAATACCCTAACAAACATGGAATCCTAGGGTTTCATATTAAAATTAGTTAAAATAGGGAATGAATAGTGAACCAACATTCATTCACACTAGCACAAACTTATTAGAACCATGTGAAGGTACACCTAGAAGCTCATTATCACTTGTACCAAAGAAAACTATCATGAAAATCTAGACACTATCACAATGTGTTACTGTCTAAAGGACTGCATTATTATCTAGGAGGGGTTTTCACTCTTGATTATTGTTTACGACACCTTCTAAAGTTCTTGTACCAATTTATATCTTGTCACTTGTCCATATCAGTCAATTTACGGGTAAGTAAATGTATTTTAATTAATTACTATTTATAGGGTAAGAAAATATATGTAATTATTATACAAATCAGATTTTATATTGCTATGTTTATTCCTTGATTTATTATTCCAACACTTTAACAACCTAAGGTTTTACATTCTATAAATCCATTAAAAATTAAATTAGTCTCTTTGTTATTTTTTAGCCACTATTTTAGTAATTTCTCTTGTTTTAGGATGGAGTTTTAGATTAGTGTTTGTGTTATATCCCATGCAATTTATCATAGCTTTTTTAGTGACATGATTTTCATATTTTAACCACATAGCATCATAATTTCTAGAGATCTACTTTTCCTTCTTGTGGTAAACAATAAGCATACTCATCATTGTATCACTTTCTTATGAAATGGATAGATCTCTCACAATCCTCATATTCCATATTTTCCCTTTCACTTGAGGCACATGTAGGGTGGTTTCAAATATCTCCCACTTCCACATGGGGTAATTATAGGAGTATGCTAGGCATCATGGTATTTACATTCATCTCTCTAGTAGCCAAGTGTAAGTTATCTTGTGTTCATTATGTAAGTACCCCATGTTTGGTTTTTATACATCCATATGGAAGAGGAATAAAAAATTATAGGAGAGTTAAAAACCATATTATAAGAAAACACAAATGATAAAATGAAAATTACAATCTTAAAATCTAGATCATGCCGAAATTCATGATCTTTGTTTGACACCATCTCCTATTCTAGTCAAAGCTCAAACTCCATAGTTGGTTTCATGATAGAAATAAGGTCCATTGGGATGTAGTAGGCTAGTAGATTGGAGTAGGGGGTCTAATATCATTATACCATAATATATTCCTACATATTTAATGTCATCTATCTTCTCATACAAGTACCCAAACTTCATATTAGTCTGAATAATTTTTATAGGGTCATAAAGATCATGGAAAAAGTTGTGGGAAACTAGGATCCATTTTATTTTTCTTGCATATTCCCTTCATTAGATGATCTATGTAATACACTTGTAATCCAAATATTTGTGTTTATTGGGTGGAGTTTCCTACATTTTAATATCAAAATATATTAGCCTTTCCCACTTGTATAGAGTGTCTTATCTTCACTAAGGATTTATATATCACCTATGTGTAACTTTACATCCATTATTTCATCATATATTCCTAATATGATTTTGATGGGTATTGATCTTAGTTGATAATGTCTTCCCTCATCTAACTTAAGAGATAATTTTCCATCATCATTTATTACACTACTTAGATATTTAGTTTATGAGTTATATTTTAAGACATAGGGAGCCTAACCATACCTTATTTAGTAATGACCATCAAATTTTATCCACCCCATTGTAGTCATCATAGTCATGTCTCTAGGTGGTTGTGTTTTTTAGATCATGTTTATAATGAACATTGATTTAGAATCTTCACTCATTAGAGTCTTTAGCTTATTTTTACATCATGTTCTTGTATGATTTTGTGAACTTCATTATATCCTACATATAACATTTCTTATGTATAATTTTGTCTTTCTTCATGTCTAATATAGATTAACTTGATTTTTCTTATTTTTTTGAATGATACTTGTTTATGATCTTCTCTATTTTCACTTTTTTTTACTTAAGTTGACTTGAATTGTCTTACACTTATAATAACATTTTTTAGTATATCATTGTGTGTATTTATTCATATTTGATATAGGTTGACTTGACCTATCTTACATTTTAAATGACAGTTTTCTAGAATCTTCATTATTTTTTGGTTCAAATAAAGTCAACTTGACTTGTCTTTCATTTTAGTCTTACATTTTTACTACACCATTTTTAATTTTTCCTTATGTTTGACTTAAGTTGACTTGACTTGGCTTACATTTTGAAATCATATTTTTCTTCTTCTATTACTCACATTTTATTTACATTTAACTTGACTTATTTTACATAAAATTAAATTCTTTTCTTGCATATCCATATTCGATTATCAGTTGCATTTTATTACATTCGATACTTTATTTAATTTAAAAAATTACATACTTTTTCCATAAGATTTAGTATGTTCTACATTTTTAGCTTATCATATTTTACTTTTTGTTTTTTTGACCATGCCTTTGCTCATATTTTATAAAAAAGAATAAAAAATACATCATAAATTTTAGTTGACTTATTTCAACTATATCAATCAGGTTGATACCATTATAGACATATAATTCCTATCACAATTGTGCTAAAAATTGTCATTAAACAATAGTATGTGACAACACACAATCTGGGCTAAATTCACTAAAACATGCTAAATGGTTTGAGCTTGTCACATACAAGTGCTGATTTAGGCAAATGTATTCGTAAATAGGGGAATACATTCTATGTGATTATTAGATTTTCTCAAATCACTTCAAGTCAAGTTGTGACCATGTAAAATGATGCTATGAACCACTAAATTCTTCTAATTTGGAAGCACACATCATGTGTATGTGCTAATTTGTATCTACAATGATCTAAATGGGGTATTGGTCTATACGTAACTAACACCTTACTCTAATTATACTCCAATCAAATTATGACTTATTAACTTGACATTTCAACTAGTTTGATTAAAATAACAACTAATTTCTAAAGAATTGTAAAAAAATTAATTAGGATCACTTAAAAAATTAAACCAAATCAAGAGCCTAAGTTTAAAATCTATAAAAGTTATTGAATATCTATTAATTGGAAATTCATTTCTAATATCTGCATCATCTGATGACATCATCAATGGGGTGGCATCGATAAGCCATACATGGAACACATATCTAGTTTAAGCCCTCCCATGCCTCATTATGGCCCCATTATTCCAAATATTAAGGGGTATTTATGGATTGAGCCTCCAAACTTGAATTTATTCATGTCCACACATCTTGATCTCAATATGGATGATCATGGTTGATTTTGACCATTTTTAAAAATCTATAAATACATGGTTCTTTACTCATTCTTTAAGTTATTATTGTGGAATGTTTTAGATTAAGGTAAAAACAGGTTTTGAAGGGGCCCCGAAACCCTATACAAATCATGAAAGATAAACATTACAAATCGCCAAAAGAGGCTAAACACTGAAAGATAGTAACTAAACTAGGTTTTTCAGGGACCTGAAACCAACAAGATAAACCAAATGAAACGCCCCAGGTTTTACAAGGACCTAGAACCTAACCAAAACCAGGTAAACAACCTGAAACCCTCACCAAAATGGCAGAGGCAGAACTGCCTTGCCCATCAATTACTGAGTGAGGCTCCTCCACAGCTTAAGGTTTTTCGTAAATCCCATTATAGGGCACCATGGCACAAACACCAACCACTGAGGAAATAGAGTTTCCCCCAAACAAACACAAATACTTCACTTACCAGATCTGGATGGCCATCCTACTTAGGCTAGAAATCCAACCCGGGTCCCATCCATAATGCAACAGAATGAAGCAAAGTAAAAAAACATGCAAAATGAAAGATCTCACCATGAAGCACTACATATAAAACACTACCCAAAAAGGACAGCACCACCATCAGAGATACTCCACCTGACGCCCATTCCTCCACCCAAGAGACTGGAAAGATCTCCCCCTTCTCCCAAGGGGAAATGCTGCCATGGCATGCTCAAATCTCCAAAAAAAAAATAAAATGATCTGCTCAGTTCTAGATAGAGGTCAGCGCGGTAGCCGTAAGTCAAAAGACCAGCGTGAAGACACCAAACCACACCATAAAACAAAGGCTGTTCAGAACCGTGCACCAACGTCCAAGATCTATGATCCTAAACTATTAGCACACATTATTGTGGAATGTTATTATGCAGAGTTTACAATAGAATATCTTAAACTATTAGCACACATTAATAAAATTCATGATCCTAATTCATTGGTGCATTGAGAGATGATGGAGGAGCAAGCCACACATCATTGACAAAGATGAGTAGCAAATATGGGAAAAATCACATTTCTTAGCCATTCTTGGAGGAGGGATGCTTTTGGGAAGGTTTAATGATTGTATTCCTTATTAAATAGCTCTTATATTTCATTTTCAAAACACTATGAGGGATTTGGCTTAGTATGTTATGTTATTTATGCTTATTTGGTTTTTACTTGACTAGCGCATGGACTCACTTGATTTGGATTCTTATTCTACATTTTGGCACACTTGGTGAGACTACACATCCTATAAAAGTAATAATACTAATATATAACTCTTATATATTCTAATGAATGCTTAAAATTATTTAAAAATAAATTTTTATCTTCATTTTTCATGTATTTTTATTTATTTTAATGACACATAGCTTACACAAAGACTGATGTCAATTTTTTTTTACCAACGTTGATTCCCACATGACCACCATTGATTATTGTGTGAAGGGTAGACCATGATAGAAAATGTGATTTATGGGTATTTCTTGAAAGATTCTAGTGTTTATTCTATGTTTTGAAACATGCATGTTCTCTATTTGACTATTTTATTATAAGATCTAGATAGTTTTTGGGTTTTCATCCTTATTTTGATAACAACCCTTTTTGTGAAAACTATGTTCTATTTTTTATTCTTTTGTAGGAATTGGTGTTGATTTTCATCCTCTATGAACTGACTAACACTGATTTATGTGAAATGGCATCAATCCCTATGTGGACCGATGTCAGTCTCTGAGATGGAAAAGTAAAGACCCAAGAATAAGTTTTAAAATCTTATTTTCTTTTTTATATTTGGGATTCTAAGTACGCATAAACCCTATAAAAATTATAGATCACAATATACAAAAAGGCACAAGTTTTAAAGTGAATAAGTCTTAAACTTTTCATTTGGTGCTTGAAGGAATTTAGTGGTTTTATGCTTAGTTATTTTGTGAAAGTTTAAAAAAAAAATTAACTAAGGCCAAGCAGCCAAAAATTCATAAAAGTTTCATTTTGGTGCATTAAAATAAACACTCACACTTAGATTGCATACTCTCAAGAGTGTTTTATTGTATGCTAGTCCTTTTAAAGTTGTTTGTTTTTCTAAAATGATTGATGTATGTATGCTCTCCCCCATCCCCTTTAGGGAACTTAGGTGACAAAAAGATCTTTTTATTTTCCTTTCTGATTTTATTCCAAAAAGTTTGAAAAGAACATCATTAAGGCTCCCCCCAAATCTATATGAATTAGGTGATCCAAATGTGACCTTAAAGTATTTTCATTTGTCATTTATTTTCATGCATTTTGGCTTGTGAGCATGATTTCATCACCTCCTCATGGACAATTTAGGAAAATGTTGACCTAGGAATTCATCTCCTGACATCATTTCAACCCCACTCCATGGTTGGGTATATAAATTAAGCTAGTGAATTTTTGGGATAGTAGTTTGAATGGTTAAACTACCTCTATTAGTGACTATTTCCCTCAGAACATATGATCAATTTAGACATCACACTACACTGATAAAGTGATAGATGTAGTGATTATTAAATGGATAAAAACCTTTTTATAATGATCTGATTGATACAAATCCAATTTATATGACACATCTCTAGTGTTAGCTAGAATTGGGACCATCTAGATGCATAAAAATTTAATTTTAGAATGACCCCATTTGTCATGGACATATTTTTGATGTAGGGTGAGTAGCCCAAAGTTCCATGTTGTCATAAAATATATTTATGGGGGTGTAAAAAATTAATTATTAATGCACTTTTATTTTTGGATTAACATTTAAAATTCTCTCAAAAGCATGTAAATAGATAGAATTTGACAATACAATATAACCTTGTCAAGTTTGGGACTTTGAATGTTATAGTTAGTTGTATTTTTTCATTTTATCCCTTAATTTCTTGGTGTTTTCAATTTTAAAACTATTTTAAAACCGAAACATGTCATAACCAAACACATTTTTTATCCAACATTTTATTTGAACAAGGAGGCATTATGCTTCGTAAATCAAAATCACTTTTTTGCCTTATTCAAATCATCATTTGGCACATTGTGTTTATATTTTCTAAGAAGCATTATTATTATTATTATTATTATTATTATTATTATTATTATTATTATTATTATTTATTATTATTATTATTATTATTATTATCATTATTTGAGTTTAGATCATTTCCCACTTTATAAAATTTCAAATTCCTTCACTTTTAATCTAAATTCAAAATTTCACCTTTTTAAGTTTTAAGCCAGGGTGTTATCAGTTCACCGTTTGCACTTGGTTTATGTCAACTTGCATACAATTTCCCATTTAGGTTGAAGGCCATTATATAGATTCATCATCATTGTTATTCTCATTGTGAACTTAGGTTATCTTGATTTTTCTTATGATCTAAGTTCTTAAAACATTCTACATCCTATTACCATGTGGCAACATTGTGTTACTCATTTGGTTTTATCTTTATACTTAGGAGTTTTATGTTAACTCATGTTTTGAGATTCTTAGTTCACATTATTATATTATTAATTAGAAATACCCTCTTTTAATTTTATAGTCACAACTCATCATAGTTGTATCTATGTTTTATGTTATTGACATATCTTTGACCTAAGTTGTTATGCTATCTTGCACTATAGGTTTAAAAGTTATCATACCCTCTTCCAATTTGACAATTTCAACCCACCAAAGTTGAGTAATTTTGTGACAATTTCTTATAATTGTGCGGTACTACACCACTTATTTTTATAGTCTCTTTTTACCTTTTCACTTATTTTAATAAATCAAAACATGCCCTTTTAACATTTTCAAAACATATTTCACATCTTGGCAAACATAGAGAACAAACTTCTAAATATGATGCAAAGGTATACTCATAGTGGGGTCTCTTATGACCCTAGTTACAAGGAAGATTATTTTTATGATGGACAAGATAACTCCATGGTGTTTGAAGACATTTCAACAACCATAGGATTTAAATAAGATTATTTTGAACATCAAACCTTAGAGGATAAAGATGAAGCCCTCCTAAAGTTGATTGAATCAAGAACTATATTGCTATCAGATTTACCTATAGAATGATGCATACATTGGTTAAGGTATAAAATTAATAATGAGAACAATTATTCATAGATATTTCAAATTCAATCATGTTTATTATATCAAAGTAAAGAAAACACTCATAGAGTCAGCACCCAATGATCAAGATCTTGCTACTAAGATCAAGAAGATAAGTGAATGATATGTAGACCAGCTTATTATAGACTTGAATAAATCTTTGGTTGCCACTTCAATGTGCAATAATACTTCAAAATAATAAGAGAATGTAGTAAAAAAAAACACAACATACTCTAGTTGAAAAAAACCCTTAAATTAGATCATGGTCACCCAATTGAACAAACTAAAACACAAGAGATTTCATAAAATGCTTCATCAGATATAGAGCCTACTTTTTTCAATCACCTAGAGACTCTTATTCCCTTGCAAAGCCAAAAAATGAAAAACATAACACGTATCAAGAATATTGGTCAAAAAAATTTGGAAAGTTCTTCTCAACCAACATGTACTTTGGTGAATCAACCATAGACTCCCCAAAATAAACAAAACACTTAAAATTCAAGGTAGAAAATTTTAGGGAATGTTTATCAACCCAATAATCAATGGTTCACCTACTCAACTCAAGGAGTAATCCAAAACAATATTATATATTATAGGGTTTATATCCATAAAAACAATGCAACAGGGGCACATACCACCCCAATAGAATTATATTCCACCTACCAATGCACCAAATATACAAGAGTGGAATTCAATGAAGGAAATTATCTCAAGATTAGAGATAGGAAATAGAGTCAAGAAATACAAGTTTGATGAGATATGTCCATATATATTCAACTTGAGTATTCTTCAAGTCCCCTTTCCACCTCATGTTGAGGCACCCAAATTTTATAAATATAAAGGGAAGGGTGACCCTCATGAACATATCTAGGCATTTTTTATGTTGTGCCAAGAGGTAGCCTATAGTAGCATCTATTTGCTTTACTTATTTCCATGTAGTTTAGGGGGACAAATTTTAGAATGGATCCTAAAGTTACCTAAGGGACCAATGATAGATTGGAATTATTTATTTTAAAAATTATCAACCATTTATCTTATAATATTGAACATGAGTTGACTATGGTTGACTTATGCAAAGCCAAACAATGAAATGGGGAAAGATTAACAACATATCTACAATGGTGGAAAGCATTAGATAGACACTTTCAACATAATTTTCTTGAGAAACATCGAGATAATATTTTTGCATATAAATTATATCCTAAGGTGGTGCATAAGCTATGACTCATTTGTGAAAACACATTTGAGGAAATTATAGACAAGGGTGTGCAGATTGAAAAGGTGCTTATTACCAAATCCCTTATCAAGATTTATTCATGGGGTAAAATATCCAATCAAACCTAACCACCTATTCAAACTATTGTAATAGATAAACCTAAGGGTTTAACAAGAACAAGAACATGGTAGGGAATAGAGTGACTAAATCTAGGCATGTACAAACTATGTAGGCTCTACTAGCTCTAAATCTATAATTCACTTCATCTAATCCACTAACTACTTTGTAAAGGATCCCTTCACAAAGGGCATTAAATAAATATAGAGTCTTTAGTAAACTAGAAGAGCCTGTTGAGGCTGTATTTCAAAATCTCATAGTAGCTAATATAATTATGTGGCCTATACCAAGGCCATTCCTGGAAGATCAACCCAAACCTAATTGGTATCATGTTGGTGGTCATGGTTCTTATCTATGTGTTCAACTGTGACATCTCATTGAATATTTGATTAAAAGAGGCACATTTGAAATCAATATTGCCTAAAAAAACACTAATCAATATATGGGAATTTACAAAGATCCATTTCTTAGACACAATCAACAATGAAAAAGAAACAACTAGAACCATGGATAAAATTAGTGGTAGCAAGCCCAAATCTAGAATCATAACCAGCATGATCATAATCAAGATCATAATACCCATGTTAATAACCTGGGTTACAAAACCATTCCTTATGATTTCAATAACACCATAAGGCATATTTTATGCAAACCACATTACCACCCTTACTATCAAATATTATGAACCATCTCATGCTTATTAAAGTATTAGGCTACTCATTATAAATTCAACACCCTCCCCTTCAAGTAATGCCATGTTAGTTACAATAAATTCTATTATGCTTTGGTTTCCATGGGTTACTATTTTTGGACCCCCTTCTAATTATAATGGCTCCTTGTCGACTCAAAAGTGTGCCAATGCAACTAGACACCTATGAGACACCATCCAAGAAATTTTGCCTTCATATTCTAATTATAATGGTTCCTTGCCACCTCTAGATTATGAAATCACAATTAATGCTCATGAGTTACACTTTAGAGCCCTTTTCCCTCTTCCAACACTAGACCCAGCATAAACATTATGTATACACATAATATTTATAAAAATTTATTTAATATTGACACTTTGTATCTTATAGGAAATCATTGAGTCTTAATCTCTCTAATTGCATGCCTTAAGGGGTGTATTGGGAAAGGGGTGGGTAGACCATTGGTGATTCATAGTATTGTTATCCCTTTTGCCATTTTTTATCTACATACTTGTCTCCTAAAACCATTTACCCTAAGCTTGTTCTTTTTTGTTGTACTCATTCAAAACTTTTAACATATTTTATCCTCATTTTCCTTACCTAAATCCCATTTTGTTAGTCAGTTTTATAGGGTTGATTGGGTTGACCTTGTATAGTTTTGGTTTATTTTCACTTAGGAGCTATTTTGACCTTTGGCTGACCTATCTCAAGACCTAGTGAATAATTTATTGGAATTGTATAGGTCAACTGGGTCGACCCTATTGAGAAATATTTTTTTAAGGATTTAGGGTAAGATTTGCCTATATACATAAGTTTATTTCCCACCATTTGATAACAAAGGAATGAATAAGAAGTAAGTATGAATGAACATCTACTTATTGACAATTATAATTGAGAATTAAAGGTTAGGGTTCCATACTTTCTTTGGAGATATAGATCTTATCTCATGGATAAGTCTTTTGGATGCATTGATAGGTTGTGTAACCTAGTGTTGATTTGTATTTGTTATCCTTACATCCCATAATAATTTCTTGTGAAGCACCTTAGTCAAGGGAGAGATTGAGTCTTAATGGGTTCATCTTGAAGGTAAGTATTCCTAACTTTATTTCTCCTTTGTAAGAGTAGATAGATAATGAAGTTGTGCTTCTCTTCCATGCATTAGGGTTGTGTATATATTGACATGAGTATATGTATTCTATGCATGTTTAGTTTTTGTTTTGTTTCTAACAACCACTTTGTGCCACAAGATCTGGTGAACACTAGATTATATTTACTTTTTTAGTATTATCATAGGTGAAATATTAAACCTAGGACACCCTTAGGGTTATTGCATGATTGTGTTAGATTGGAGGCTTTGGAACCCTCCTTAGCATAGTGTATTGTGATAAGTGATCCCTTAATTAGGTCTAGTGGATCCCCATATTATTCATGCTCCCACTTAACAAATATATTCCAAATTAGAAGTGTAGGTATGCTCTATCTTCTCTGAGCTAGGATTGATTTATAGTTATGATGCATTTTTTATTGCATACATTATAGTGAACATGATGTGAACTAACCATTTCAAGATTTGTTCACTTATTTATTTATTTTATCATATATTTACCATATTGGGTTGACTGAATCAACCTAGTTTTAACTTTTATTTGTAGGTTTAACACACAAACACATTAAGATGACTCAATTCTATTTGTGGAAGTTTTTCATTAGGTATAGAAAACATACTAGGTCAACCCAATCAACCTTGTACACTTTCAGACTTCTAGTTTAAACTACTAGGTCAACCCAATTGACCTTGTACATTTTAAGCATCTTGTTTAGCATACTAGTTCAACCTAGTTAACCATGTACATTTTAAGCACTTAGAAATAGGCTTCTACAAAGCTAGATTAACCCAGTCAAACTTGTTAATAAAATTTTCAAGCATTTCTCAAAGGTTATTTGACAACAATCTCACTTCTCTGCATCTTTAGATCCACCAAGGTTCCTTTTTATCCTTTCACTCTTTCCTTACATTCATTTATTTTCATAGTTTGTAGTATTTCAAACTAACCTAGTATAATCAACTATATTGACCCTATCAATCCAATTTTCCATTCTATGTGGTTTTTGGATAACTAGATCAACTTTGTCAACCCTATTCATTTTCATACCTTGCTTCCGTAGTATAAAGGTGATATTGTCGACCCTATTTTATATTCTATGTATACACTATCAATTACATCAACATTGTACCGTATTTCAAAGTTAGAATTAACCCTTATATTATAATAATTAGCTCACACTTTCATTTCTTATTTCTTTCAAGCTTAGAACAGTTCACATAGTCTAATTAGGTGGTTTTAAATTTACCATTTAGTTTCACTATTTTCTATTTTAAGCACATATGACTAAATCACACAATCTTAAACAAGAACTTTAAAAATTGTCTACCCAAGGACTACCTAATTGGATATCATCACAAAGGGGGAATCCAACTTGGTTTTGTAGCCAAGTATAAATATGTGGTTAATGGTATATTATATTTAAGCACCTAACACCCTTATCACTATGGTGTGTGAAGTGAGGAGGGAGGCCCTAATACCAAGCCTACACCATTGCTAATAAAAAACTCTTTCAACCCAAACATCCTAAAACTATCCTTAAATTGCTTTCTAGTTCTTTGCTTATATCCAACTTCCCATCACATTTAAAATTATAGTCTAATAATTCAAAAACATTTAGGTTGACCATCTAGTTAGCTTTTACTTTCCAAGTTGAATACTTGTTCTTTGCTTAATTGTATTTTGTATTGAAAAAAATTGTATTAGCCAGTGTTGGTGTAAGGATTTGTGTTGTTTGGCTCAATTTTATCAACCCTATTGATCTAATTGATTCTTTATTTCCCTTTAATTCTTTCTTTTCAAAATACTTGAAAAATTATTCTTGTCTTAGTGCACGGTCATTTTAGTTGACATAGTTTGTTATAGATTATTTATTTTTACCTATATACTATACATGGTCAACCCAGTTGACCTTATACACCTTTTTAGCCTTTATTTTCTATACTGGGTTGACCTAGTTGACCTTATCTAGTTTTCAAGACCTATTTTATGTGTTAGGTTAACCCAATCAACTTTTTACTATTTTTGTCACTTCCTATCTCTTTGTTGTTTTTTGCACTTCTTTCCTTTTGTGGTTATTTAGTCTTATCTCATCATGATGACATATTTTCAAACTTATTTCATTAAATAAAATTTCATAATTAAGTATTTGGATAATAACCTCACTTATTTTATTATTTCAGATAAAACTATCCACTTTTTTCCTTCCACTTCTCCTAAACGAAAACTAATCACTACACAATGTAATGTAGTTTAGATCATTAGTCCTAATCCTCCTCCCAATACCAATGTTGTGAATCCTCCACCTATAAATAATATTCCTCCAACCAATATTAACAATCTTCCTCCTATCAATACTAATACCCCTCCTACAAACACCAATCCACCTATTGATACAACTCAAGTTCTGGCACAAGTCATACAACAAATGAGTATAATAAAAACTTATAACACCTCTCAAATGATGAACATGAATTTTTTTTTTAGTAAACTTGACTATTAAACAACCTCAATTCATCATGTATCAACCAAATCAAAATTTTATCCCTCCTCCTCTTCATAGAGATGCTAGTGCAAATATCATCCCTCAACCTCCAATGAATAACAAAATGCTTCAATATATTCAAAATGGACCTTTATCCCCATTAATTACATCCATATATATTATAAATATTTTTCCAAATATCATATATAATGTTACTAAGGACCCTATTATCTTTTTAAGTCTTTTGGTAATCTCTATAAGGAATGGGTCCAAACTAAAACCTTTGTTACCACCAAGTTCATAGCCAAAACCTTTGTTGGTGATGCACTTTAATGATACAACCATTTTCCTAGACATTCCATTCACAACTAAAGGATTTTTTCAATGCTCTATTGAAGGAATTCTAACATGATGACCTTCCTAAAAATTATCTTAGCAATTTCATCAATGCCAAACAACTTCCTAATGAATCTGCTCATACTTTCATCAAATAATTAAAGTCTCTATCTCACAAAATGGATCATAAAATGAATGATTATACTCTTTTAAAAATATTTTTTACTAATTTTGAACCTCCCCTTCAATACAAAATTTTAATCTTTTCACCTAAAACTTTAGATAAAGCTTTAGACCAAGCAAAAAGGAAATACTTTTTTATGACTGAATTTGAAACACCTCAAACAACTACTAAAGAACCATTTCAATCATTTTCTCATAACATTTATTCATCCAATCCTCCCAAACCTCAAAGAGGATCATCTAATTCACCTAATTCTAAACCCACCCATCCACCCTTAACTCTAGAACAACTTCAGAATAAATTTCCACCTTATAAACCCATGATATTTGATCCTTCCAAACCTCATCTAAAATGGTACAATCTTGATAAATTTTGTTGGTGGCATGTTACTATAGGTCATTCTCATGAGTATTGTCATGATATTAACCTATTTATTCTTTCTTCCTTGCTTGGTCCACATTTAAATCATGATACTCTCACAAAATAATGTTATCAAGACTATCTTCAAGCTTCTAAAATTCAATTTAAAGAACCACAATCACATAAAAATCAACTAACTAATGATAAAAAATAGTTATCTCATACCTACATCTCATCCATTAATTTTATTCAAACCATAATTAATCCTTCTTCCTACACCAATAAGAAAAGGATATCTCACATGAATAATTTTAAACATATCATTGCATCCATTGAACCTCAACCTCTTATGTCACATGAACCAAAGGAGTACCTAGTTCTAATACCTACTCCAAAGAATATCATACATGGTCCTCCTTTACCTCTTCCCACCTCTCCTACACATCCTATGTCACATTTAACTTCTTTAAAATCTAACAAACCAACACATTTGCCTATCTCTAGATGTACCTACCAACCCAATGTAAATGATTATAATAATTTAATGTTACCTCACTCCAACTCACATGTTGGGGAATATTGTGACACTCATACAGATGTCCCTTAAGACTTTGGGGACTCTTGTGATGCCCATCCATACATCAACTTACCTAATATGGCATCTTATGATGCCCACTCTTATTCTAAAATGCATAATACCAATCAAATTCAAATTCAAGAAACCTTTTAAGATGTGTATACTTTTATTTCACATGCTTATCTTTGATATATAAATTATCATGGATCTTACTTTTTTTGTCTCATGTTTCTTTGTTTTTGTGCACTTTACTTTTTTTAGTTCCACTTTATTATTGTCATTATTTTCCTTTACATTCTTTGGTTTTATTGTACATTACATTTGGAATTTGTTTTCATTTTTATCCTTATATATCTCTTTTATTTTTTTATGTCATTCTTTACCTTAGTATCTTTATTATTAATTTTCTTTATTTACCATTCACCTCATTGGTGTTCACCTTTTGAGTTTTAGTGTAAGACCATGGGTAAGACCTGGCCTTCCTCACAAATTACCACATTAAAAACATCTTTAAACCACTTTTGGGGATTACTACTACATTAATTGGTGCTTATGCTAGATCCATTATAGGTTAGCATGGCTTCTCCAATAACATGACTATCATAGAATAGTTTCATCCCTTTCATAGAACTATTTCCTTCCTTGTGATCAAATATAGGCATATTCATCATTATGTCACTTATTACATAGATGAATCTCTTATGATATTGATATTTCCTTTCATTTGAGGCTCACATCAGTCAATTTTGAGATCACACACTTACTAATGGGCAATTCTAGGAGTCTTTAGACACCTTGGTCTTTAGACCCTTTTCTCTAGTGACCAAGTGTAATCTCTCTTTTGTTTGTCATCTTTAACACTCATTTTTGGTTTTCCAACTCTATATGGAGGAGGAATATAAAAAATACATCAACAAAGTTAAAATACAAATCATTTAAAACAAAAGGCAATTATCCAAAAGGAAAAAATATTTCAATTTTTTAAAAAGTCAAATCATACTAAAAGACATGATTTCTTCTAGTTAAACATCAAACTCCATAATTGGCCTCATGATATATCCAAGGTATATTGGGGTTCGATAGGCCAATAAATTAGAAAAGGAGAATAAAAAAATCTTTTAGAGCTACCTACTTTCTCATGCAAGTACCCAATATTCACAATAGACCAATAGCTCTATAAGGGTCCTCAAAAATAGGGAACACATTGTGGGAAGGTAGGTGCATTTTAATTTTCATGTATGTAGCCTTCATAAGATGATCTATATACTTCACTTGTTAGCTGAAGATTTGTGTTTATTAGTCAAAATGTCTCAAGTCATTGGTATTGATAGTTCTTAGTATTTCTCATTTTCTTGGTGTGTCTCATTCTTGATAAGGATGTTCACATCACCCATGTGGTGCCTCACATTCCTTATTTACATAATATTTTCCTTATATTCGCTTTGTTGGATATTAATTTTAGTTGATCACATCTACCTTGTTACACCTCTTGGTTTATAGTTTTAGAGTTGCATTATAAGACCATGGATAGGAATAATCCTTCCTCACAAACACCCTTACAATATTTTCTTACCACACTATCTCATTTTCATATTATTCATGTCATTAGGTCATTGTGTTTTCTTACATTGACTCTTAGAACAAGCACTAAGGTTGAGTTTTCATCCTTTAAAGATTTTTTATTTTCATTTCTACATTATGTTCTTTTTTGATTTTTTGTGGACTTCACCTATATTATATATAACATTTGCCATTATTACATCTTTCTCTTTATGTATGCCTTCTTCATGTTTATCTCACATCTTCAATTACATTTTCATTTTCTAGTCCTTCATATGTTTATTTATGTTTTGACATGCTTTCTTACATGGAGTTACTTATCACTTTATTACATATCTTTGTTAACATCTTCCTGCCTTGATATTTCATTTATCATTCATGTTTTACATACTTCCTAATATTATTTACTATGTTCTACATTAATTTTTTCCATTTATGTTATACATGCTTTCCAACATGATTTATTGTGTTCTAAAATCATTTATCATTTATTTTCTATCATTTGTCATTATTTTACCATCATTTTATCATTCATTTGCCTTCAATATTGTATCCTCACCTTAACAATCCCAATTTGTAAAATTTTACTAAATACCCTCATATTTTTTCCTTAACTCATTTTACACTACCATATGCCTATATTCCAAAACTTTTAATTTTTGGCCTTTTTTTTACTAAATTCTATAGGTTCCCCTAATGTTATTCACATTGGACACCTTCAAAGGTAAGTAAAGGTATGTGTTTTTAAAATTCTACCCTCTCATTTATATTATTTTCTACTTACTACATTTTACTTACCATCGACATTATGTGCTATCATGTTTTATTTACCAAAGCACCATCTCATGTTGCACTCACATGACACATGATGAGATTTAATTGGGGCATATGTATACACATAATATTTTCAAAAATTTATTGATTATTGACACTTTATATCTTGTAGGAACTCATTGAGTCTTAATATATCGAAGTACATGCCTTAAGAGGTACACCAGGAAATAGGTGGGTAAACAATTGGTGCTCTATAGGATTGTTATTTATTTTCCCACTTGTTATCTACACACTTGTCTCCTAAAATCATTTACCCTAAGCTTATTATTCTCTATTATAATAATGCTATACTTTCAACATATTTTATCCTCCTTTTCCTTACCTAAATCCCATTTTTTTAGTCAACTATATAGGGTCAACTAGGTCAACCTTGTATAGTTTCAGTTTATTTTCACTTAGGAGCTATTTTGACCTTTGGCTGACCTAGTTTGGGACCTAGTGAACAATTGACTAGAATTTTATAGGTTTAATTGCATCAATCCTATTTTATAACATTTTTTAAGGATTTAGGGTAAGATTCTCTTATATATATGAGTTAACATCCCATAATTTGATAAGGAATAAGCAAAGAATAAGTAAGTGTGAATGAACATCTACTTATTGATCATTTTACTTGAGAAGTAAAGCCTAGGGTTATATACTTTATTTAGAGATAAAAATCTTATCTTGTGGATAAGTATTTTGGATGCATTGATAAGCTATGTATCCTAGAACTGATTTGTCTTTTTTATCCTTACATACCATAAAAATTTCTTGTGAATCACCTTGGCCAACGGAGATATTGAGGCTCAATAGGTTCATCTTCAAGGTAAGTATTCCTCAATTTATTTCTCCTTCATAATAATAGATAGATAGTATAGTTTTGTTTATCTTCCATACATTAGGATTTTGTATACATTGATGTGAGTATATGTCTTCTATGCATGTTTAGTTTTTGTTTTTTTCTAACTGCCACTTTGTGCCACAAGCTTTGGTGAGCACTAGATTAGATTTAATTTCTTGTTATTATCATAGGTAAAATATTAAAACCTAAGACCCCCTTAGGGTTATTTCATTATTGTGTTAGACTGGAGGCTTTAGAAACCTCCTTAGCATAGTGTTTTGTGATAAGTGTCCCCCTAATCAGGTCTAGTGGATCCCCATATTGGTCATGCTCCCACTTAACATATGTAATTCCAATTATAAGTCTAGGTATGCTCTATTTTATCCAAGCTAATATTTATTTATAGGCATGATGCATTTTTTATTTCATATATATTATGCCTTCAAATCCAAATTTGAACATTGTACTAGCCAAGACTAAACCTTCTCATAATACTATTGAAAAAATGTATAGTATCTCAGACCACCTAAGTAAAACCCTTGCACAAATTTCTATTTTAGATCTTTTACGTGCATATTAAGTCAACAAAAATATTTTGAATAACTTCCTTCAATAATCCACTATTCCCTGTAACATTAATCCAAACCAATTTCAAACACTTGAATGTCATTTATCTCCATTCTAACATGTTACATTTGATCAAATCAACATCTCCACTCTTGGTCCTAGCCATAACAATCCCTTGTATATTGAGGTCATCATTTAAAACCATAAAATCAAGTGGATTCTTATAGACAATGGTTCAAGGCTAAACGTAGTGTCCTTTAAGTTGGTATAACTATTGGGTTATACTACAAGGTACATTTAGATAAAGATACTAAAAATCAAAGTATATGATAATGTTGAAAGGGAATCCTCCGATACTATTTATTTGCCAATCATTATTGGCTTTGTGTCCCATCATACCTTGTTACATATTATGGATATTGAGTTACCTTATAACATACTTCTTCGTCATCTTTGGATCCATGAAGTATAGGCTATCTTATCCACTTTACATCAGTGCCTCAAGTTCCCACATAATAATATTGAAGTCAACATTACTGATAATCTACAACCTTACTAGTATTACAAACACCTAGAGGCTAAGTTTAGTAATTATAAATATTATCATACCTATGAATTAATTACAAGGAATAATGAATAAATAGTTTTTCATCCACCTAAATCCAATTATATCAACCCAAGTGCCCTTACTTCCACTATGCCTGATCCATTTCCTATAGCCGTTGCACAATAGGTCACCATAAAGGATGGTGGCATTTCCACATACCATCTGAAAGATGCCTTCTATATTTTTAGGCTACCTAAGTATCTTAAATATTTTGGCAAACCCAAACCTTCCAAAATCACTTGTAGACCAAACATTATTTAGAAAAATAATAAAGATACACAAAAACCATTGATGGTATTCATACCTACTACTTCACCAAATTAAGATCAAGGATATTTCATTAAAGGAGACTAGTTATATTATGATGATATTATTGTTTTTTTTAGAATCCTAAATATCCTATCCCTAATCAGATCATGGATAACTTTGATTATATATAAAAATGCCTTGATCCATGAGAGAAGGAATCCTAGAACCCTTATCAGTTGGTAAATCTAACATGAATCAAGGTCTCAGATTTATACCTCCTGGGGGTGACCTCATGACTTTCGATAGTAATTCTTCTGAATCAACTAGAAACAAAACTCTTGGCAATGATGTAACATCACATTATAGTATTTACTATGAGCTTGCCGTCATGGACTTATTTGACTCAAACTCCATTGTGACTATCACACCCTATTATTCCCTTTGCCTTTGCCATCATAAACTAATTGATTGGGACCAGAAAAAATTAGTTATACACCTTGATGAATTATACAATAAAGAATTTATTATCAAGTACATGGGCCTTAGAGATAGGTTGCCAATTATTGATCATAAAAAATTCTTTGATTTCTATTTGGACCCTTATGTCTACTTTGGTAAGATGGCAAACTTTCTAGGTCATGTAAAAGATAAAACATTGAGATCATTGGGTAAAAACTTTTTTGAGTAACTTATTGATTAGGGAAATGGTAAAAAAAAATCCCTTGAGAGAAAACCTATTTTAGGTGCTCTTGGATTGGGAAGTTTTTTCATCTCTAAAATATGCACAAGGTTCATCAAGTCCTATCTCGATATCCAATACCAACATCACATCAAAACAATAGAACATTTTTGAACTATTTATTCTTGACTTTATTGAGATATTTTCTAGTTGGTAATTACCTAAACTAGAAGATTTAGATTCATCTCATTATCTAGAGCTTTGGGAAGAACAACTAGAAGATGAAGTAGAAGAAGAGGATCAAGATTAAACACAACCTACTACTCTAAAATATGGTTCTACACTCCTTGTACAAAACTCCAATGAAGTGAACCTAGGACCATATGATGATCCCAAAATTGCTTATCTTAGATCCTCCCTCATTGATGAGGAGCATGATCACATTGTCACCATTTTGAGAGATTTCATTTATATCTTTACATGGGCTTACTCCAACATGCTAGGATTAGATCCTGACTTGGTTTTGAATCAAATTATTGTTTATCTCGATGCTAATACATTCACATAGAAATTGAGGAAAATGCATCCACTCATTTCTCTTTTCATAAAATCAAAATCAAAGAAATTATTAGGATTAGGCTTCATCATACCACTGGACTATGTAGAATGGATATTAAATATAGTCTTAGTCATAAAAAAGCCACAAGCTATATATCTTTATACCAATATTAGAGATATAAATAAGGCATGGCCTAAATATGATTTTCCTCTACTCAACATCAACATTATTATCAATTATAATACTAGGTATGAGATGTTGTCCCTCATGGATGGATTTTTTAGATAAAATCAGATCAAGATAACTCAAGAAGACTAGTACAAAAATGAATTCACCACACCTTGGGGAACATTATATTATCAACTCATGACATTTGGATTAAATAACATTGGAATCACTTATCAGTGTGACATGATGATCATCTTCCATCACATTATGAACTATATTTTTGATGACATCCTAACTAAATCAAGAAAACATGTCAAACATCTTGATGTTCTATGGACATTTTTTGAGAGACTTCATGAGTAAAAGGTCCATCTAAATCCCAAGAAGTGTGTCTTTGGCATCACTTCAGGAAAATTTCTAGGGTTTATTATATCATAAAGAGGGATTGAGGTGGATCCTACTAAGATCAAGGACATTGTTGAAAATTTTCCACCTTCCAATCTCAAATAACTTTGTAGCCTACAAGTAAAGATTCAATCTATTTTTAAATTCATTTCACAACTAATAGATAAGTGCCACCAATTTGCACATCTCTTAAAGAGAGGGGTCAAGTTTCAATGAGAAAAGGAGTGTTAGTTACCAATTCTGAAGATCATAACATACTTGGCCAATCTACTAGTTTTGAGACCACCCACACTTGGATAACCATTGCTTCTTTATATTTAGCAACCAAACATGCACTAGGTGCACTCTTGGCCCAACATGATGAGCAAGGAAAGGAACATGTAGTTTACTACTTAATCGACACACTGGTGGATTATGAGAATAATTATATGCCTATTGAGAATGCATGTTTAGCTATGGTGTTCGCCTCCCAAAAGCTACAACACTATATGTTGAATAACAAAACTATTTTTATTGCTAAATTGGACCCATTCAAATATTTATTATCCAAAGAAGATCTCATATGCCACATGACCAAATGGGTCATACTCTTAATAAAATTTGTTGTTGAGTACTAGAATCAAAATGCTATCAAGGGACAGGTCATTGCAGATTAACTTGTACAAGCCCTTATTTTTGATACTCAACCACTTAAATTAAATTTTCTAGATGATTTTATTATGACAATATAAGAAGTACCACATGAACCCAAATAATGGAAGCTATACCTTGATGGATATTTTACATATCGTGGATTTGGGGCTAGAATTTTATTGATTACACCATAAAGGGATCTAATTCCCAAGGTGTTTTACATTAATATTCCTTGTACCAATAATATGGCCAAGTATGAAACAATTATTATAGGTCTTCATCTTGTTATGCAATGGGATATCTAGAATTTAATGGTCTATGGAGATTCAACCACATATTAGTATTAGACTAGAGGTGGAAAACTTGTATCCTATAAGCATATTATGGATAATCTCAAGACTCATTTCAAATCCCTATACTTTGAACAAGTAACATGGGCTAATAACATATCTACCAATGCAATGACAAAAATTGGGTCCATGATACAAATTGATAGCAGTGATACTGAGTACATGTTTCTCATTGAAAATCTTCTATATCTTATTCATGTCTTTCTAGATTCAGAGAGGGTATACACCATTGTTAGTCCTAATCTCCCACCTAAACTACCTTGGTTTCAATAAATTTATAATTATTTTAATGACCACATCTCTCCACCTAACATTTCCAATAATCATAAAAAAATTCCTTTATTGCATAGCCCTATACCATCCTTGGAAATACATTTTATCATAAAGGCTATGACAGAATGCTACTTCATTATTTATCTTCAAGATAATCCAAGTTAGCACTTAAGGAAGTTAGTGAAGGAATGTGCAGGAACAACACCAATGGTGTAATCTTAGCTAAAAATCTCCTCAAAATCTCCTCAGAATAGGTTATTATTGGCCCAATATGGAGATATATGCTTGTAATTACGTTAGGAAGTGTATTAGTTACCAAAAATGTGGTAACTTGATACATGTACCTTCCTTACCACTACAGCCGATTATTTTTCCATGTACATTTTTTACATGGGGCCTCAATCTCATCAATAAAATTAACCCAACATATTTTCATGGCCATAAACATATTCTCACTACTACCAAGTATTTTACTAAGTGGATCGAGGTTATTCTTCTCACTCAAATCATTGGGAAGCACACTACCAGGTTTATATATTACCATATCATCTATCGATATGGTATCCTAGACCGTATTATATCTAATAATGAAAAATCATTTGTAAATCGATATGCTAAAGCTATTTGTGCAAAATTTAAAAGTAAGCACAAGAAATACACACCATATAACCCATAAGGTGATGATCAAGTTAAGGCATCAAACAAAACCATTATTTTAATACTAAAAGAGATTGTCAATGATGTTGGTCATAATTAACATTTAAAATTTTTTCCTTCCATTTGGGTTTATCACACTAGTCATCAAACCCCCATAAGAGCCACTGTATACTCCCTTGCTTATGGCACAAAATTTATTATCCTAATTAAGATTAATCTACCTTCTCTATGAGTATCCTTGGAAAATATTAAAGATGATGAAGATTATAGAGTATCTAAGTTGTAAGAGCTAGAACTTATTGATGGAAATATTTTGGTTACCCTAGATAACTTCTAAGCCTATTAGAAGCAATTACATAGAAGCTATAATAAGTTCATTCTCTCTAGGGAGTTTGAAATTGGTGTTTTGGTCTTGAAAGAGAATCATAAGAATACTAATGTTGAACAGAAAAATAAGGGTAAGTTCCTATCTAATTAGTTGGGCATGTATGCCATCACAACAGATTATGAATCGAGGGCATACCAGTTGGGTACTCCAAGTGGGAAAGAACTTTTAGAGCCCATGAACATTGTGCATCTCAAGTGATTCTACACTTGATAGTTTTTTGAACCATTATCTAAAAAAACCCTTAATTAGGGGTAACTTATGCTAAAGTCATTTTATCCCACTATTATATCCCAAACTATACTATCTTGGACCATATTCATTCTATTTTAGCCTACTCTAGATCATTCTTATGAGAACCATATTCTTTTATGACTTTGGACCATTAAAACTCTAGAATGTTGGCACTTTGGATCATTTATATTCCACAAGACTCTTTTTATCCCACCCTAGATCATCCTCTTCTAAAATATATATTTTGTATTGTTCTACCCTAGACCATTATTATATGAACAATATTCTTTTCTTACCATAGACCATTGTAACTTGGATAGTTCTATCCCTTGACAAATTATGATCTTGATTATGATTCATAGGCATTTTCTACACACTCAGAACCATTTCTACAAAGTAGTTCAACCTAAAAAATATTTTACAACTTCCTCTTATAGACAAGTGAATATGTATACATCAACACATAATTTCTTCCCATTGAATGATTATTCAGATTTATCTCATGCTGCATACTATTCTATTATTGTTTTGCTATTATTTGATAGGCATTATTACTTTAGCAAGATCACACATGTTGAAACTAGCTTTAGCTATTATTAGAACTTCTACTCTTATATTTTCATCTCCTTGATTAGTTCATTCCCTATACCATTATTTATATTCATGATCTCCATTATAACCAATTTAGTTTTTTCTTGAAATTTTACCTATGGAAGTGCATCTCCTTAGTTAGGTAGTTCTCTAGACCTTTGGTTAATATTTTATTTCTATTACTTATCCAAAAAACATAAAAACATTATAAAATGATCTAAAAAAATAACAAAAACATTATCTTTTACTTTTTTATTCTCATCCCACACTCTCACCATTTTACAAGCACTCATTTGAACATTCTCACCATTTCACAAACCCATTTCCTTATTTCCTCTACAACATCAATCATGTTTTATTATCATCACTTCTATCCCATTTATTGAGTGAATTACATTTGACCTGATGTTCATATTGGACCTGACATTCATGGAATTATGTAGGCAACATCCACTTATCTCATACATTTGGAGTAAGCTCAACCACCCCCTTCCTTTTCTTTTTTTTCCCTCATTTTGTTTTATGTTGTTTCCCTATCACTTGGGGGAAACTTTGTCTATTTTTATATTATTTTGTTGTGCTAATATAATTATATCTTAGATTAAGGATCACCCTATCATAGAGAGTAATTCTCTATTACACTTACATGAACCCTTCACGTTTTTCTTTGCTTACACTAACATTACGACTAACTCTTCTTTGTGTGTGTTTATTTGATTTTTATTGTTGTTTTGTTGTCATTTCTTGTATATCCATTTATTTTATTAGTATTTTGTTCATATTTATTCTTTTGTTTATTTTTATTCTTGGTGTTTTGTTATTTTTTGTCTTTTATGTTACTGTTTTGTCTTGTATTTGTACTGTTTTGTCCTTGTGAGTTCAAATACATTATATAACCACTTTTAGTCTAATTTTCCATTAATATTTATTTTTTTATACTTGTATTTAAATTATTATTTTGTTTCATTTTATAATTACATCTTGTTACTATACATGGAGCTTGATTATTCATATCTTGCTTTCATGTTGTTTATTAAGTTGTTCTTTCTTTTCTCTATATATTCTTACTCCTACTTAAGTCTTGATTATTCATATCTTGATTTTAAATTAGGTTACATTTTTGATTTTATTATTTATCTTTTTTTTCATTTGTTTTTGGTTAAATATATATAGTTGTAACTTTAGTGTTGGTTGTTTTTATCATTATCCTTAGTTATAAATATTCACATTTGAACTGGCCATTCACAATTGAAATACAATGTTAATATAAGTTACTCATAATTATGATGCATAATTTACTTTTTCTATAGTAAGCACTGAGTGATTTAGATTCCAAGTCCAAAATTCAATGACATTCTAAAGATCATTTCTTAATGCACCACACCTAACATGAGAATTTATGCAAGATGTGCATCTCTTGGCATACACTATGAGTCTAACTGACCATCTATGATTAGTTTGGGATGTGAATCTCCTAAATTATATTATAAAATTTTATTCTTTTAAATTGAATAGTGGTCCATCTTTTTTCTATTCTTCTTTCCTCATTCCATTTTTTCTTACTTTTGGGCAAACTAGATTATTATAAGGTGTATCTAGACTATGTAGGCAGAACTTGGATACATGATGTATATCAGGTCAAGTCAGCCACCATCATTCTTTTATTCACCTCTTTCATCACTTTGTGTATCCTCGTATGCTAGGTTTTTTATGACTTATTTAGTCCTTGGACCCTCACATCTACATTTACACCTGCTCATATTTTAATATATGCATTAGGTTATATCCCTAAGCTATGCTTGCTAATTTACCCTATTGAGGAACAATATTTTGACCAATAATCAATCTAATTAGTCCTACTAGGGTAACATCATTCATCAGTGATCAAAATCAACCCTACTAAGGAAAAAATAATCTATCAACTAATCAAATCCACTCTACAAGAGTAATTAATTAATTCATTGACCTCTTTTCTCTGGAGTAATGCTCTAATGTTTATTCTAATTCTAAGATCTATGGCTTTTGTCTCATTCTATAAAATTCAAAGTGTTCAACTTGTCTTAGGATCGATCATTCCCTAAACCCATAGCTTTCACCCTCTTTTGGGATTGTCAAAATGTGTCACTTATATTTTGGGATTGCATTCTTCCCACTTCCCCCACCTTAGGGCCCACTATATTCTAAACTATCTTTTATCATTGAGAATCAATGTATGCAAGCATTATCTCATATAGATCTAATCTCATCCATGGGTTAGTTTCACTCTCACTCTTTTTCATCCTCGCTTGCCCTCTCGAGGGGGCATCATGGGTCATTACCTTTCAAATACTTACTGACAACTCTTTCATTATTTTAGAAAATTTTACTTCAACTGAATGTTTCACTACACCTTCTCAAAAAGGGATAAAATTTAGACATCCAATTCTTATCACCATTGTGTTAAAATTGTCAATCTAAGAAATATTATATGACAATGCATATTTTGGGCCAAAATAACTAAAACATGATAAATGGTTTCATATTGTCATGTACAAGTGTTGATTTAGGCAAATGTATCCCTAAATAGGGAAATGTATTTTATGTGATTATTATATATTCTCAAATCACTTTGAGTCAAATTGTGACCACACAAAATGATGCTTTGGACTACTAAATTCTTCTAATTCAAAAGCACACATCATGTGCATATAATATTTTGCATCCACAATGATATAAATGGGGTATTGGTCCATATGAAATTGATATATTCTTCTAATTATACTCCAATAAAAGTATGACTCAGTAACTTGACATTTAGACTAGTTTGATTAAATGAACAACTAATTTCCAAAGAATTGTAGAAAACTTAATTAAGCTCACTTAAGAAAATTAAACCAAATCAAGAGCCTAAGTGTAAAATCCATGGAATTTATTAAATATTTATTAATTGGAAATTCATTTCTAATATCTACATTATTTGGTAACATCATCAATAGGGTTATATCTAGAAGCCATAAATGGAACAAATATCTAGTTTAAACTCTCCCATGCCTCATTAATGCCCCATTCTTCCAAATATCAATGGGGATATTTATGTATTGAGACCCCAAAATTTAATTGATTCATAGACGCACATCTTGATCTTAAGATGGATGGTCATGATTGATTTTGATTATTTCTAAAAATCTATAAAGATAAGGATCCTCACTCATTCCTTTAATCTATTTTTGTGTAATGTTATTATGCAAAATTTTTAATAGAATAGATTCGACTATTGGAACATATTAATCAAATTAATAAGACTAATTCATTGATGTATTAAGAGATGATGGAGGAGAAAACAACTCATCATTGAAAAAAACTTAGATCACCAAATCAGGGGAAAATCACATTTCTTAGCCGCTCTTGGAGTAGGGATGCTCTTGGGAAGGTTTAATGGTTTTATTCCTTCTTTCAATAGCTCTTGTATTTCATTTAAAAAACCCCATGAGGGAGTTGTATTAGTATATTATGTTCTTTTTTCTTATTTGGGTTTTACTTTATTGATGCATAAACTAACTTGCTCTGGATTCTTACTCTACACCATCAACTTAGGTTATATGGTTGGTTTTAGGTACTAGATTAGTATATATAGTGGTTATATTTCATTATTAATTAATCTTATAAACATTATCTTCCCTACTTTCCCTCTCACTTCTTCCCTAATTTAATGTAGGAGAGTTAGTGACCTATAATATTACCATGAGAAGACTTTTCTTCTGGTTTCATTGGATCTAAATATAAGGAGTCATTAAGAGTTCATAGCCAAGTATATCTTAGGTATTCATTAAAACTTTTGAGGTTTTAAATGTACAACACCTATTGCAAATCTCCTCTTGAGCCAAGGGGAAATTAAATCCTTGACAAGTCCACCCAAAGATACGTATATTCTATCACTATATCTTTCACTTGTTACTTAGTATATTAGAGTTTTCTTGTTAATTTGTGAATATATGTATGCGTATCCTTATTTAGGCCTTATCTATAGACCAAATAAACTTATGTGGATATATGATTGATTAGAATTCACATAATCACTTTAGGTTATTTATACCCCTATTTGGATGGCCATGACACATTACCTTATATGATCATTCTAACCCATCCTTAATTTATTATATATTATATAACCATTTACTTTAAAATCATAATATATATTTATTGACGTCTAGTGAAATATAAATCCTTGTGCCATCAGTTTAAACTTTGAAACCCTTTCATATTGACATTCATGTTATAGGTAACCCTCTGTTATATCTACATAATCAATTTGGTCCTTATTCAATCATCTAAGTATCATAATATCTATTTTCTTTAACTTATTTGAGTCATATTTGTAAGATAAAAAGGATATTTGTAATTCATCCTACCCCATACATACACTACATCTCAGGGAATGCAATCACCTCCTTTAAATACTTAAAATCAAATATATAATGTTGATAAGTCTGTTGAGTTACATGAACTTACTTTAGAGGTTAGGAAAAATTCATATTTCCCATCAAAATTTTATTGATTACCACGTGCATGATATTTGTTCCCATTCTCATACCATACCTAGACTAGAGGATGTGTGACTTGATACTCTTACTCTTAGTCCTTTTAAATAAGATAATAATTTCAAAATAACACCCCCCAATAGCGATTATAGATTAAAAAGGTCTATACAAGGCACATATCCCCCAAGCCTATCACTTAAGGTGCATCTACACCTATAACTTTGCCTCATGTTACACAAACCCAAAGTGATACTATTACTCACAAAATTTTAATAAATGGAGAAAATATTCTTCAATTGAATAGACAAGCCCCTCATCAATTACAATCTATAATAACCCAAGGGTAGTATATAGTGTCTCAATTTGAATCATCCATTAAACCTAATCCATCTAGTTAAAAACAACAATCACTTCTTATGCTGACGATTGAATCAATACTCATTTCACCATCCTATAAGGTCATAATAATTTTAGGATTTCCAATGGTATTTTTATATATTTTTTCAAAACCCAAGAAACCCAAAAACAAAAAAAAATATGGACAAGCATCACTTCCACCTTCCTTCACCATAACATATCAGAATATCACTCCAACCATGTCTTCCCTTTCCATTGAGAATTATCCACCATATATATGTCACAAATTTTTTGATGGCTAACCCCATCAGCCCCATACTAGTGTTTCAATATTCTCTAAATTCACTACCCTATAATAATTTTTCCCTTGATTTTACTTATTAAGGGAAATAAAGGATATAAAATGTGTAAATTGCCAAATTGAAAAAGTAAGAATTGATAATTATTGATAAGCCTAAGGTCATAACGTAATTTAAGTAGGATAAATAAATAATGAAGAGGATAAAAAAATGAAGCTCACCCAAGATTCTAAAATAACTATATGTAAAACTGAGGAATAAATTTTTGCCTTGATAAAGTGAATAAAAATTAGACTACATGAAAAGTATGAGTTCTTGGAATAAATTGAATAAATAATCATTGATATAATTATGTGGCCAAGTGGGATTTCCAAGAACTAAAATAAAAAGTGAAAAGAGTAGAAACTAAAACTACATATTCTATCACTTACAAAATTATCTCTAATGTGGAGAAGGCCTTGAAGTCTTTATATTACTTGTTTGTTAGTAATTTTGAAGAAAAAAATAAAGGCATTGTTTCAAGGAAATTTCACACACACACACACACACACACACACACACACACACACACACACACACACACACACACACACACACACACACACACACACACACACACACACACACACACACACACACACACACACACACACACACACACACACACACACACACACACACACACACACCTATCAAGATAAAATTATGCATTTATAAAATAATATTTTCTTCACTTTAAATAGTTGTTAAATAATATTTGTGTCCTCATATTGAATTACTTCTATCATTTGATGTTGGTATTGTCCATATTTTTTCTATTAACATGAAAACATATCTTTAGGAATGAAATGATGAGATGAATTAAGTAATTTGATCCATTGATAATGTTGTGGATAAATTTTTGTAATTAATGAGGATAATATACATGCAATCTTAATTCCTAATGGTAAACTAGTCCCACACACATCCTTAACATCCCAACTAGTTCCTTTCATTTCAAAATTTAAACATAGGATTTCACATGAAAATTAAGAGGAAAATTGATGTAACTAATTTGGTCATGTATTTTAAGGATAAGGTCAAATGAAAAACTAAATTTAAATATGTTATCCATGATCCACTTGTAAATCATGAAGTATTAAAAAAATAACTCAAGTGATTTTTACAACCAATATTTTATGCTAGTTACACTTTTCCTAAGAATAAAAAAACCAAATTGAAGAACTTCTAGTCCCAACACTTCATCATGTTTTTATATTTCTCAAACATGTCACAAAATTAGTCATATTAATTAGATATAATTTTATAAAAAAACTAATAGTTCAATTGTAGTTTTGGGTGACTTATTCATTGAATTCACTCTTATTTATGACAACACCATCACTGGCTTATTTATTCTCTATATTTAATCTAAAAATAAGATGGATATTTTGGTAACATAAATATGTGCTAAATAATTTATATGAAAGTCTATGAGATTTATTTTTGTTTATTTTCTTAATTTTTTGTTATGCGTTAATAATTTCAATTGATCTAGTTGATTTAAGATATTTATTTATGTTTATGATTTGAAAATGATATATTGAGATATTAAATATTATCCTTTTGTTGTGTGTGTGTGTGTGTGTGTGTGTGTGTGCGTGCATGTGCGTGTGTGTGTGCACGTGCGTGTGTACATGCACACACGCGGGTGTTTGTGTGTATTTCAAATTCCATGCTCAATCTTATTAAACTTTTTTTTTGAAATATTTAATTCTTGATAACATAAGACATCTTTATTTTCTATCATACCTTACCTTATTTTTTATATTTTTGGATTCACACCACTTTAATATAAGTTTCATATATGAATAAACTTATTCTAGGTTTATAAATAGTTAGTTAATATTATAATAGATTAGTCTCTTAGATATTTCTAAGTATTTAAGGATGATAGATAATAACCATATTTATCAACCATGTTATTCCACCACTTGGTTAATTATAAAACCACATACCTAAAACTCATGTCATTTTTTACATTATGTGATCCTAAAATTAAAGGGTGTAAACCCATCACCTATTGGAGTGGGTACACAAACATGCATTATCACACACATGATTGTTGTAGACACCTCATTTTAACTCTTTAGTGTCTAAAAAACATTATAGTATGATTTTCCCTAATAACCTATAAATTTTATTAGAAATTGGTATTAAACCCAATTTACCCACACAATTACCATTTTAATCCAAAATTGTAGTGACACTTCCCTAATTGGGTTAATGGATCACCTCACAATATTATATGATCAAAAACATCCAATATAAATCTAAACTTTGTAAATGTTATCACAAGAAAATGAAAGGAATATTTGATGGACAAAACAACATTTTAAAGGTCCCATTCTTATAATTTATAATTAATCTTTGATTAATTAGCCTAATCTTCCTTTAATAGGAAATTTCATGACTTTTTGAAATTATCTTATTTTCCTAAATCAAAAGTGCTTTATTACCTCACATAGGTGATGATATTCAATAAATTCAATGGGAAATAATATGAGTGAAATCAAGCTATTACACTTCTCTTACACACTCTTATTCTTTCACCCTTCTTATGAGTGAAATCAAGCTATTACAAGCTATTACACTTCTCTTACACACTCTTATTCTTATTCTCACACACTCCAAGATGTCCTCATTGAAATTTCCTTCCAACCTTCCTTCCACACACCAAAAAGGCCTTAAATGGCATATAATACACAATACATGTTTGAAATCATGATTGTGAGGACTCATCCTCTACCATTGACATTGATCTTGATTTAATGTTCCATAATCATCCCAAAAGTCTATAAAAGCAAGGCTAAATGGCCATTATATATAATTTGTTTGAGTGTAGTTTTATTAGGTAAAAATATAGAAAGAAGCTTTACCTTCTCATTTCATGTGCAAATATAAACCACAAGTGAACAAGGGGAGATGCTACCCATGAATAACTAGCATTATCAAATACTCCTAGCTCATAATCTAAGCTCAACATCTATGGGTTAATCATTAATTAAGTATTTAAGGGAGGTAAAAATATTGTCTTTATCCTTCCAATTACATTCCTTGTTTGGTACCCTCATAGCTCACCCAAGGTATATGAATTTATTTATTATATATCTATTTTTTTTGTTTGATTATTTCAATAATAATTGAGTAACTCCCTCTTGGATTTCTAATGTACAATTCTATTATTGTTAGGAATATCAATAGTTTTTTTATCACATAGATCATATATCTTACGACTTAAAGCATATGTTTGTAGAATGTCCAAAACATCAATGATAATCCTAATATGTATTACTATTATATCACTTATATAGAAGTCTACTCATATTTATTTCTATTTGGGAGGGAGAGATATGAGGTAGACCTCAAGTAGCTTCTATAGTATCTTATGATGAGGTTTTGATAATACTGAAAACTACCTCATTTGGTGAACTCATTCAACATGTTGAGTAGTTGGGTCTTCCAAAGTATAATAATTTAAGGGGTATTTGTCTACCAGGCATGAACATAGATGCCCACAATGTATAAACTATGCACACATATGTAGTGTAGATGGTATTTATTCTATAGTATGTATCATTGGTTTTCCAAAGAGATATTTTTAATGATTAGGCTTGATTTCAAATAGGGTATACACTATATTAAGGCCCATAATTATTTTAATGATATAGTTTAGAATATTAGAAATGGTGTATTATCAAACCCTTTTATTATGTAATCTATGTTAATTCCCAAATATTTTGATAATTTTATGTTGGACATGTTTATTCCTGAATCACTACTTTATAACACTCTCTTAACTATTATCATTAATAAAACTTCTTGAATATATAATGAAACATTATATTTAATTTTAGGTTGAATGTATATCCCTTAAAAATAATCATCCTTCTAAGAATCATTAAAATATTTATGATAAATTTTGTTATTTCAATGTATACATTTGGATTTTGAATTTAATTATGAACATGTGAATCATATATGTATCCAAGGCCTCTTTGTATTTTATAACTATATATGGAAATAATTTCAATGATGTATTGTAAAAAATTTCCCAATATTTGTCCATTATATCAAAACCTTTGTAAATATATTATTCCAAAACCATTTTTTCTAGTAAGTGTTGAAGAAATGTCATCTTTAACAAAGGGAACCAATCTTTTTTCAAAGATAGATATGTATGTATTGGAGAATATTTAATTGGATGAATTATATTAAGATATATTCACTCTAACTAAAACACATTAGTTTATAAATATAAAAAGATATACATGAAGGATAGTGTACTAGGCATGAATAACGATGGTGCATGAGGAACATATACATAATCATACTGTAAATTATATCTAAATAAATTTGATTATTTGAAATATCCATATCAATTAAATTATCACTTTACATTATATTTATCCATAATATGGCATGAAACACAAGAACAAATCCTAATCCTAACATGAGGGATACCATATATTACTGGGTTTTTAAGAATATAAACCTTAGGATAAAATAGACATCTATGAAATAAAAATAAGAAATTAGAATTGATTTTAAACTTATATACATAAATTTTAAACTCTATAAATAATGATGAAATCTTAAGGGGAATCTACAATTTTAATAGGCTCATAAGATAAATGGGTTCAAAAATATGTTTTATGTTATTTTGGATTAGTTAACCCTAATAAGAGAGAAATTGTGAGTAAAAATTCAGATTGTATAATGTGTTACAATTAAGAAATAATAAAAATGTAAAAAGTATAAAGTAATTTGACAATTAAACTTGATAAATATGGAAAGTATTGAAATGGAAAATTAATTATTATTTTACTATATTATGAAATAATGAGATTGAAGGTAGGTAGAATAAAAAGCATGAATGCGAAATACAAGTTACTCAGATCAATAATTGGTTTTCTGGGATCACCTAGACAATATAATACACTCTAGTTTCTACCATTATATATTATGTTCCAAACCTAAAAATTCATAAATGTAAATATTTATCTTATATTTTGGTATAGGACACTATGACTATTTCTCTTATGTTTGTATGTGAAATCTCAAGTTTTGAATATGTGCAAAAATGATAGAAACCTATTTCCTCTTGAAATTATAGATCCATTATTGACACTAGGTTTAATCCTAAAGAATGGGGGAATATAGGGGTTGATTTGACCCTAACCAATCCCATTTGAATGACTAAAAATTACCTACATATTTGGCACTCTAAAGAGGTAATTCAAAATTAATGTAGTTATCCATGTTAGGTGAGAGTGTGTTAGAGTGATCCTTAAATGTATGCAACCTGTAATATATCTTTTGACACATGGAAAATGACATTTTTTTCTTAGATTTTAGGTGATTTTGAATTTTATAGGAATTATTATTTATAACTAATGGAAGGACTAAAATAATAGTTAAACTCCTTTAAATGTGTAAATGTTTGAGTATGTTTACTATATGCGCAATAGGCTTAAACCTTTTTTTATTTTTATGAAATGCTTTGGGTAATTTCACATGTTTTTAAACCCTAAATTGGATGTGAATCCTACTTAGGTACATAAGTTTAAATATATATAAATTGTAGGTCATAAGGGTGAATCTTAGATCTATAATAGGCTAATTAATGTGATAAATGAAGGTGTACCATATACTAAATTTATTAAACTAAGATAATCTATAAATGGAAATTACAACTATATTAGATATATAAATGACATAAAATAAGGTAATTAGTTGATTATGATGCTAAAACAATGTTGGATTTGGAATGGGGTGAAATTAATTAAGAAGTTAGTTCTAGAATAGTTATCATATTTTGGATCAAGTGTCCCTAGATCTCTAGATAGTTATGTCATCCTGGGATGGTTTCATCGACACTAATATCTATGTTTGATGATAATGTCCTATAAAAAATATCAGATAGAATAAGATTCAATCACCTATTGCTTTTGGGTTTTGATTTTATTTTAATCTAGTGCATTTAGATCTAGGTCATAGACTATCACACTTGGTAAAATGGCAAAACGCTAAATTTTAATCTTTAATGTGACCTTGAGAAAAAATAGGTTAGTTAGCACATAATTTTGAGTTCACTCATAATGACCTTGCCATCAAAGTGCATTGCCTACATATCTAATACTCCATAAGATAGCCTCACACTCATGTAGTTCTTCCCTACATGTCAACTTGTGTGTGAATCATGTAATGTGTGTAAGGCAAGTACAATAGTGACCTAGCTTATAACTTGGAAAATAAGACCTTATTACTACTCCTGTAATACTTCAGACCTATAGTTAGGTTTTTCCTTTGACTTATATCAGAATAGGGTAGAATAGGAAGCATTTTGATAACTTGAGTGCTTCTTGAATGCTTTTTTGTATAATTTCTATATTTTATATATTTGGAATGAATGAGGGTTGATATTTTACTTATACCATTCCTATCAGGAGATAACTAACATTAAAGACTTGGGTTAACCATTATAATACATTTAGTTTTAAAATTAGATGAATTTAGGGTACTAGACACTTACATCGGGCTAAGACTATAATGTTGATGCTATTTTTAGTCCTAGATGTTAGTGTATATGGAGTAGGATAGTAGGTACTTGCTCAAAACTTGTAGAGGTGTAAGATAAGTAAATTTTAAGTATTATAGGCAAGATAGGATGTATATGTCACAAATATAAGGTTATTTAGACTAAGATATAGGCCAAAGGGCATAATATAGAGTAGAGACAAGGATTGTAAAATCCAGGCATGTGTATAATTAAGACAAATAGCCAAGATCTAATTTTTCGAAGTGTACAAGACTAAGGTGATAAATAATCACAAAATATCATCTACATTCCCCCTCCCCTTCCATTTATGAAATAAATTTCTAGTTTAAAGGAAAGGATTAAGTAGTACAATGTGTAATAATACCTTATCTTTATTTGAGTGCTTTTATAGAGTTGAATTTGAGTGATTTATTGGTGACTAAATTGTATATAAGAACATGTTACAATGTAAAATTAGTGCATATAATATGGGTTAAAATTACTTAAAATATATTTAAATTAAAATAATAAGGTTTAGGAGTGCACTTGTGTGTTGATAACAATACCTTGCATATTTTCAAGATTATTTTGAAAAATATGTATCATTATAAGGATCTAAAATTGATCTTATAATAAATATAGATAATTATTTAAAGTGTGTATATTCAAGGAGATAGAGAGAGAGAGAGAGAGAGAGAGAGAGAGAGAGAGAGAGAGAGAGAGAGAGAGAGAGAGAGATTAGAATGCGCATGCCCCCAACCTTGGATCAAAATTGAGTTACCACCTAGAAGTTGATATTAACTCAACTGTTCAACCCAATGAAACTTATAACCTAGTTAGCTTGGATAATCAATTCCAACCTAAAAACATGGCAAGATTGAGTAATTTAATCAACTCAACCATACCAAAAGCTAAATTAACTACTGCAATAGATTGATTTGATAAAGTCCATAAAATTACATGGGGTATCAATACATGTAATGGTTTTAGAATATAAAATTGATTTTAATTTTATAATATTAGGCACATGTTGCATAGGATATGCATCTTAGATATGTCTCAAATGTTGAAACTATGTATAACAATGGTACCATGTATATGATTTTACAACAACTATGAATCTAAATCATGTAACTATGTGCTTTGGCTAATTTGTATAACTATGTAAGTGTGGAATACATGCTTCTAAAACATGATCCCACTATATATAGAGAAATAAAAGAATTGATATAAGTATCAATGTGGAGGGCATGCTCCCAAAAAAATATCCCACTATAATTTGGAGATGTTAAATACTGAATAGGTATGGAGAACCTACTTCCAAAGCATGCCCCCACTGAATCTAAAAACTATAAATGCATAGAATCCATGTCCATAGGAAATGATCTCATTGCATATAAAACTTTGAATCTGTGGAATCCATGCTCATATGGCATGCCCCTATCGAATCTATAAACTGGTATAAGTACTAAATACCAAATTAATGTGGAGAACATGCTTCCAAATCATGCCCCCATTGTAATCTAAAAAATAATAATATGTGGAGTCCACGTCCATATGATATGCCCCCACTAAATCTAATAATGGTTAAAAGTGTAAAGACCATGATTCCCATGAATTCCCCCACTAATGTTCCCCCCTTGAGGTGAGGTAAAAATAGTATGTGGAAGTTACCTCACCTCAAAAGGGTAAGACAACTATAAAATTTGTGAATGTAGAATATAGAAGGAACATGTATATGTAAATGTATCATTGAAATGCATACAAATAATGTGAACACATGTATCCATAAGATTATTTATAAAGATCATGGAAATGTCTAGATATTAATAATACAAGCTTAATAAGAAAATAGTCACACCCATAAGAGAACTCAAAATCAATTCAAAAGGCAATGGCCTATGAGACCACAAACAAATGGCATGTTCAAATGATATGAAATCAAGTGGGCATGAATTATTAAAATGTTCAAAAATCAAGGAATGACATATTCTAAATGTTGATAAAATAATCAATGACATATTAAAATTTAAAATAATGCAAACATGGGCATATTGTCGACATAAAATTGATCCTATTCAAATGCTTGAACAAATAAGATAATATCAAGGAAAAACACTCAAGGAATTTTATAAATAAGAAACATAAAAAACTAGCATAAAAATGATAAGGGCCCATGGATCAAATGTGTTAGAAATAAACATCCAATATGTAGCATATTGAGTACTATGTGATAGATATAATCATGTATAATAGGCATGTGCAAGTACATATGTAAGCTCAAACATGATAGTGTAGATTTATCATCAAATCATATAACATGTGTGTATCAAGATCAAAGAAGTGGATGTCCCCAATGTTCATATGACATGAGTATAAAGAAAGACCAATTCCCAAAATAAGAGTGCATCATGTATCTATATGTGATTGTATATGTGTATGTAGGAGTAAATGATATTTTATCCCTCAACATGGAACTAACACATAGATGCCAAGGAGCCAATAGAACATGTTGGTGCCATTTTTTTTTTTAAAGATTTTTAAATGTTTTGATTTTCTTGGTATTTTTGAAGAGACAAGATCATCCTATGATATCATCCAAATGATGATCATAGCTACCTCCTAACTTAGTCACTGGTGCAAGAATATAGTGGCATTACTAAAAAATATGTATAGGTGAAATATCCATCACTGTAGTATATATGATGTTTGGCATATTTATAATAAGACTTTGAGGTTTTGAAGTACCAATAAAAGGAATAGGGGTTATTGAAACCCATCTCCATGTAATCTATGGTTTTTATAGAATAAAAATAATAGGAACATGTTTAGGTGTTTTAGATATTTGAATATGGTGCATAGAAGAATAGGATTTCATGGAACCCACTGTTTATATATGATGTAAGGGTATATCAAGTATTGGCTACCTAGTAGAGGGGATTACTTATTTCTTACCCTTTTGTAGTGGATTAGCCTTAACATGCTTCATAATTAACTACCTAGGTATAAATTCCTCTTATTCAAGAGGATGCTCATATGAAATACTAAAAATTGTAATTATCTATTTGGTAGGAATGTACTTATTACACCCATGTAATATATAAGGTACTCTCAAAGATTATGTATACGAGGTCATCCCAACAAAATGTCAAATATAATTATATAAGGTATAACTAAGAAAGTAGTAAACAAATGTGTGTGATCGATCTATAAAGATAGGTCAACCTTCCAAGAACATTTTGGGAGGTTCCTCTGAATGATTTATCTCATCTAGTAGAGTGGTGTAAATCATGCTGAGTATAACCCAAATGTGTAATTAATGTCATGATGCAAACATTTTTTCTTGCACCATTATCAATCATAAATGTATGGGGTGTTTATCAAGGTATGCTCAAATTGATAGATAATCAATATCATACTCATCATCTTTAATTTTAGTTTCATTGAAGGAAATGATAGGTTTGTGAACCATAGGATCTATATGTCATGTGTAATTACCAATAACCCCATCTAGTGGGTGTCCATAATATGATGGACAAGGATGTGCATTATATGCCATTTCTACTTCTGGTTCCTTCTTAGAATGGTATTTCAATATATTATTACATATTTTATGCTTATGTGATTACCAAATTATAAAGCTAATTCCTTTAGTCATTGATAAGATCTTGTATCTTTTGCTTCAAGATAAAAACACATATTTGTATAATGACCAAGGCCTTGGTGATAGTCATAATAATAATTTACATCATATCCTTAGGCAAATATCTATTTATATCAACCTCTATAGGAATATGGAGAGATATAAGATGACACTCTAGAAACTATGGCATTAATGAAGTATGAGGCTTAGGTAAATGTGAAAATTATCTCTTTGGTGTATTATATAAGACAAGAAAATTATGAAATTGTGCCATTATATTAACCATGGTGTTTATTTTATTTTTAGGCTTAAGATTTTTTACCTTATAACTTGGTTTAATTGTAAATTTTGTACTAGATGTAGATGCATATTGTGTGTTTTCTACATAATTAAGCTTATTCAATGACATAAGCTTCATTTCACAATATCATAGAACATGGCATGAGTCATTGAAAGGTTGAAACTTTTTGAAAACAATGGACTCATGTATAGGAGTAAGCAAAATTTGCCTAAATATGTCTTTCAAATCTTTGTCTACCATAGGATTAGTTAGTTCAGCTAGCATTATATTATATCTCAAGACATATTCATTAATCAGTTCATTGGTTCCATGTTTGATCTTTGCAATTTTAGAATAGGATACATAGGAAACGTTAATGGAAAAGTGTGCCAAAAATTGATATACAAAAGGTTTGAATGTTTTTACATATTGGAGAGGTAATCCATAACACTAACTCAAAGCATAGTCCTTAAGGCTCCTTTTGGATATATTATGGTCAAATTTTTCTGATTGAAAGAATATTCAAGGCATGCTACATAAAAGTTTTGAATATGTTTAATATCACCTTTTCCATCATAAAATTTGAACTTAAGTGAAACAAATATTTTTGGAAAAGGATTCAAAGAGATCTCAATTACAAGAGAGTTATGCAACACATCTTATGAATATATATCATGGGAATACTTTGAAGCCATTTATTTAATGCTTATAACCTTATCCTCTATGGTCTTTATGACTTGAAGGAGTGTTTGAAATATAGACCCATTAAGATTTAGATTAACCAATTGTGTAGTCACCAAAGGGGATGAAAACATGTTTTAAGAGTAATAAGCATTGAAACTAGTATTTTTGTTAAAACAATGAGTAATTTCATAATAGATGTATCCATAGTAGTTTTAGGGAACAAATGTTAAAACACATAATTTATGCCCCAATTAGATATATGTGGATTGATAAGTATGGGCTAAGTTATAATACCTTCTAAGGATTCATCATTAATAAGTGAGGCAGCCTTGGTGTTATCTTGTTTACTTATTTCATCTCTTATAACATACAAAAATTCATCTATTAATCCCTTTTTATTATTGAGATGATAATAAATGCTTCTTGATAGTCCATGTTGAATTGGGTGTTTACACTAACTTTTCCATTGCTTTACAAATAAAAAGCTTAAAATTTGTAATAATGTACAATAATCATAAAAATTAGAAAACCCTAAGTGACCTAGGGTTTGATGTTTAAATATGGGGTTCACCAAATGTTTAACCCTAAATTGTATGTGGATCCTACTTGGGTATATATGGTAAAAGATATATAAAGGATAGGGTAAACGGTTGAATATCATATTTAAAGTAGGTCAATTAATGTGATAAATTCATATGTACCATATACTAAATTTATTAAATTAAGATAAAATATAAATGGAAAGCACAACTATGCTAGATATACAAATGACAATAAAAAATGTACTTAGTTGGTTCTGATGCTAATATAGTGTTGGATATGGAACAAACTAAAAATAAATAAGAAAATAGTTCTATAATAGTTGTTAGAGGATTTAATCCTAAGTGAAATTATAGATCCTTAGCCTTGGTAAAATTATTAAATAATAATAATATATTATTATTTATTAACATGAGGTGGAAACCTCATTAAAATAAATACTAAAGTTATAATTATTTAATGAGTTACCAAAAGTTAATTAAATGACTTTATCGGGATGGATGGACCCATTATTTTTACAACGGTCACTTTCCTTGGTATATAATTATATAGGGTTTCTCCCCTATTGTGAAATCATTAAAATATGAAATTAGTTTTTCGTATTCAGCTTATGAGTTTTTTGTGAAGGCCATTCTTTGAAGAAGTGAGAAGGCATAAGAATTTGTATTAGGATTATTATTGTTTCTCAATTATATAAATAGTCATTGTGGTTTTTTAACTTCATTAGAGATTTTCCCACCTAATATTTGTGTCATATTATTCAATTTATATGTTCTCCTTATGATTTTTTATTGATTTACACTTTTAAATGCCATCCTGTGTATTGTTACATATATGTATACATGAATTCTTTCATGGTATTAGAGAAAAGGGGTGTATAGATGATTAGAAAACAACTCATATTTATCAAATCAATTTCAAATTATTCTTTTTTGAAGACTTTTCTATTATAAAACACAATTTTTATTGATATATGGCTTTGTGGCATTAGAATTTTTCACAAAACTAATTATTTCATAAAAAAATCTATTTTAGAGCTCTCAACTATTTAGTTTTAGAGTTTTAAAACTAGTTGAAAATTTCCATCCCCTAAAAAGGAGTCTCCAAGCATTTAAAAAATTTCTCTCAGCCATTAGGATGCCATTTTATGTCACTATACATCCTCGGTGAATGAAAAACTTATTTTCTACACCAAAAGCTAAATTATGAAGATCAATTTTGCCTTGCCTCAAGATTATAGTAGAAATGGCAAATTTTCATTTTATGAGGTGGCTTATCTAGTTTACACTAGCTCTCCAAAATTTTGATTCTACTTCATTATTCTTCTTATGTGTACTATTTGTAAGTATATTATTTTCATATAGGTTTTGAAAATATTTAAAAAATACTTTATGTTTTAAATTTATTTTTTCATGCAAATATCTAGTGAACCCCACCTATAAAATATGTTAAAAGTTTTTTTTACCAAAAAGTAACTTTTATTTTAAATAATTTACATGAATGTTAAAAATATATATTATTATGTATGTATGTATTTAATTTTAAAAATATTTAAAAAAAATTAAAAACATTATGGCATGTTAAAAATTACTTAAACTACTAGTTGAGTTGGTAGTTAATTTTTTTGTTAAAAACCTGAAAAAGGTGAGGTCTTGTGTTCAAATATCTCCAATTGTTTATTCAATTTAATTAATTTTTATTTTTTTTTACTTTGGTTTCATGCCAACTTTCTCACATGTAAACCACTCTCTAGTGTCAACCTTCTTACAACATTTGACCTAGTCAAAACTTTGTCAAACATAGTCATGTAACTAGTCGATCCCTATGTTTTGGCATAAAATTAGGTGTCAAAATAGTCACACTTAGAAAACCCACCTAGACACTGATTTTTTATTTTGAAACCTCTTACTATTAATTTTAATAACTTTTTTAATAATAGTTTTTAAGTGGTTATTCTGAGTGCGACTCTTTTAACACCTAGTTTTGTGTAATTCTAAATCAGTATTTTGTATTATTTGACATCTAAATTATGTTATTAAGTATAATTTAAAATTTATTTAATATATTTTAAAATTTAATTATAAAAACTCATTAAAAAGGTTATTTTTTAAAAATTATTTTTACATTAGTATATTTTTTGCAACACTTATGATACCCTCTTTTGTCACAATATTTCACAAATTATTTACTTTATCTAACATTAAATTGAATAATTATTGTGTGTTTTTAATTTCAATTTTTTTTTAATATCAAACTAAGTTAAAATTCACACTAATTTTTTTTTATTTCAAGTATTTTTTTATTGTCTTGTTTAAAGGGAAGCCATGACTTCACCTCATTTTTCCTTAGATAAATCTCAAATGCTTAATAGAAATAACTATAATATATAGAAAATTTGTGATAAATTCAAATTTATGGACTATAAGTTGTGTAATGTTTTCATTGATATTAATAAATCCCCTTGTGGATGGCATGTGACCCTTGAGCTTACCAGTGCATTTCAATAGAAATCATAGGAAGCTATGTTCATTATCTTGTGGAGTGTTAAGGATAAATTCATTCTCAAAATTAGTAATCAAGATTCTCTTAGAGATATTAATAAACTCCTTGAATACATTCATGAGGGAACCCATCTCTTTAATATTATTAAGTTAATCATGGAATTGCTAACTACACCTATCAAAGCTGATGAGAAAGTTGTGAATTTTATTATTAAGATTAAAAACATTAAAACTAAATTAGATGGATGTAATTATAATTTGATTCATAATTAATTGATATATTTTATCATTTAGATAAATATTCATGAGAAATTTAGAATTTTAATTTCAATTTTAAATTCTAAATATCAAACTGAGTAAGATATACTTGATCTTATAACCTTATATGCTCTCCTGATTCAAGAAGAGAAAGTTATGACCAATTTGAATTCTAAAGATAATTCCACTCAGACATATTTCACTTTAAATAATTTTTATTATAACACTAAAAAAATAAATTTAACCCTAATTTTTATAAAGAAAATACGGGAAAAAAATCTGGTAATAAAAATCATACACCTAAGTTTAATGAAAATTGTAATCTATGTGGTAAATTTGATCATAGAAGGGAAAGTAGTTATAAAAAAAGGATATAATTAACAATAATGTTTATAAAAATAACATAGGGAATAAATATAATAAAAAAAATATTAATAATGAAAACCCTAATTAGATTAAAAATTAGGATTCAAATGTTATTACTTTGTATGCTGCTTTATTTGCTTCAAATGAAAATGAGTGTATTTTAGATAGAGGTACATCATATCATATGACATGTTTATCTAATATTTTATGTGATTCTATATATATCTTTGAAATAATTTACTTAGGATATAATTGTTTTTTAGAATCAACTAAACAAGAAAGAGCAAAGTTTTCAAATGTTTCTATAAATGATGTTTTCTATGTACCTAAGCTTAAAAATAATTTGCTATCTTTTTATTAACTTACAAATAATAATTTCATTATAGCATTACTTAAATATATATGTTCCATTATAAATCAATCTGGTTCCTTGATTGTTGAAGGTGTTCAAAAAAATGGTTTATATATATTTTCTCTTTCTTCTACATGTTTTCTTTCATTGCATAGTAAGAATGAATCTCAATTATGATGTGAAAGATTAAGACATATTAATTTTAAAAGTTTACATGATATGAAAATAATATTTTTGTTATAATTCCTTCTATCCCCTCTCATCATGAAACTTATGAGGATTTTTTTTGTGGTAACATACTAATCCATTTCAAAAGAATCATGATGTGAATTCCTCACATCCTTTAGAATTGATTCATAGTGATGTTGTAGGACCTCTTGAAGTTTTATCTCTTAATATTTATTTATATTATGTTACTTTTATTTATTATTACACTAGAATAATCTAGTCTTTTTTCATTAAAAAAAATCTAACGTGTTGTTTAAATACAAAGAATTTAAAGCTAGTGTTGAAAATACATCTGATTCTTCTATTAAGAGACTAAGAATTGATAATGAGGTGAATATGTTAGTAAATATTTTGATTTTTTTAAAAATTATTTGTGATATTATAAGGTAACTAACAAATATTTATTCCCCTCAACAAAATGGTATTTATAAAATAAAAAAACAATGCCATCATATAAATGGTTAGAACAATGTTGCAATCTGGAAATGTTCTTAAATTTTTATGGGCAAATCCATGAATATTGTTGTGCATATTATAAATAGAGTCCCTAAAAAAGCTTTGCATCTTTATATTCTTGTATAAACATGGACTAAAAATAAATCTGGTGTATCTCATCTCAGGATCCTTGGTAGTCCTGCTTCTATCTTTGTTCCTAAAGTCAAAAGAAATAAGCTTGATCCCACTTCATATTCTTGCATATTTCTAAGTTATGGATATAATACAAAAGTTTTAAGAGTGTGTGATCCTTATAAACATTAGATCAATGAGAATATGAATGTTCTTATTCTTAAAAAATCTTTTTTTATCCCTTTGTAGGTCCTCCTCAGTGTTCTTCTATTGATGAACCTGACTCTCATGTTTTTCCTTGTGATGAAATAGATGCCATTAAATAAGATGATCCATATTTTGATAATAGAGTCTGAATAACCTCTTAAGTTTCATGTTCAATCTGAATCCCTTAATGGGTATAATCCCTAATTCAATCTTCTAATGTTGATAACCTTAATAAATTAACTAGAAGTCAACATTTTTAACATGTATCAATGACTATGTATGAATGTGAGCCTCAATCATTTTAGGAAGCCACTCAATATGATAGATGGAATAGTGATATGAAAACTAAATATAATACCTTAATTAAAAATTAGACTTTAGATCTTATCCCTCCACCTAAAAGACATATTGTTAGTTGTAGATGGTTGTATAAGATCAAATATAATTTAATTAGTAAAATTGACAAATTTTAAGCTAGATTAGTTACTCACGATTTACTCAAAATTTTGGGATTGAGTATGTTAAAACCCTTGCTCCTATATCAAAAATGACTATTATTAGACTTATTATTGCTCTTGTAACCAAAAATGGTTAGGTTATCCACTAAATGGATGTCAGGAATGCATTTCTAAATGGTGATTTAGAAGAGGAAATCTACATGAATCAATCTAAAGGTTTCATTGACCCTAATATAGAACATTATGTATGTAAGTTACACAAATATTTTTATGGTTTAAAACAAGATCCTCAAGCTTGGTATTCTAAAATCACTTATTTTTTCAAAGAATTTACTTTCTATAATTGGTACTCTAATAATGAAATCTTTGTTAAAGTTGAAAATGGTCATTTCATTATAATTATATTATATGTTTATGTTATGTTGATTACTAGTGATATAACTAGTTTAATTCATAAATATAAGGATAAACTAAGTCAAATGTTTAAAATGACTGATTTAGGTATTCTACACCATTTTTTAGAAATGACTATATTTCAAGATAAATATTCTATTTTGATATCAAAATCGCAGTATGCTCATAACCTTCTTATTAATTTTAACATACTTGATTGTAGATATTATTCTACACCTATTGAAGTTGGTATTAAACTTGATCCAAAACTTGCATGTGAAAAAGATAACCATACTTTATGTAGATAACTTGTTGGTAATTTGATTTATCTAATCATTAATAGGCTAGATATTTCATATGTTGTTAGTGTTGCTTCTAGATTTATGCATGATCCATATTTGGATCATTAGAAACTAAATAAATTAATTATTCATTATATCAAAAGAATAATTATTTTTGGTTTATTTTATTCTTCCATTGAAAATACTAAATTATATGGCTATTGTGATACTAACCATGTTGGTGATACTATAAATTACAAATCTAATTTTGGATATGTGTTTAATTTTGTTATAGGTGTTATCACTTGGAGTAGGAAGAAGAAACCTACTATCTCTATCTCTTATATTGAATTAGAATACATAATTGCTATGGAATCTACCAAAGAAGCCATATGGTTGTGAAGGTTGTTAGGAGAACTTAATTTGGATGTTTCTCATGGTAGCATCCTTCATTATGATAATGAAAGCTATATAACTTTGACAAAAAATCTAGTGTAGTACTAAAGAACTAAACATATTCAATTTCATGTATATTTTATCTAAGAGAAAATTCTTAATGGTGATATTGATCTGCAATTCTATCTTATGAATGAACAAGTGGAAAATATCTTCACAAAACCACTTGGTGCTTCTAATTTTTTTAGTTTCATCCAATGCTAGGCCTCTAAGAGTTACTATTGAGGGGGAGTGTACATGGCAATGTCACTTCCTGACATCCATGTGTTTCTTCTCCTTCTCTATAATTTTTCTCATTGTAAATCATTATAAACATTGTGTGAAAGTTATGTTATTTGAGTAAACTTCATGTGGAAGTTTTACTTTTGTACCCTAGTATATTAAAAACATACTTTGTAATGGAGGTCTATGTTATAAAAGGCTTCAAATATGCTTAGTTATTATTCATGATAAACTATGAGATGTAGTCTCATGATCATGTTAGCCTAAACTTAATTTTAAGTAGTTTATGGCTTATAATTCCTTTCATTTAAAAAGGTTGTGTTAGGCATGATGAAGGTTTTTAAATCCTTCAATTGTGTACATATTATAATTATTTTCTAAGGTGACTATGACATTTATCCCTACTTAGAATTAAAAAAGAGTGTTAAAGAATTTAATCCTAAGTGGGTTTATTAATCTTTAACCTTGGTAAAGTTATTAAATAATAATAATATATTATTTATTAACATGAGGTGAAAACCTCTTGAAAATAAATAACAAATTTATAAATATTTAATAAGTTACCAAAATTTAATTAAATGACTTTATCAAACTGGATGGACCTATTATTTTTACAATGGTCACCTCTATTGGTATTTCACTATAAATAGGGTTTTACCCCTAATGTGAAATAATTAAAATGTGAAATTATTTTATCATATTTAACCTACAAGATTATTGTGAAGGACATTATGTGAAGAAGTGAGAAGGTAAACGAATTTGTATTTGGATTATTATTGTTTCTCAATTATATGAATAATCACTATGGGGTTTTTACCTTCATTGGAGGTTTTCTCACATAATCTTTGTGTCACATTATTCAATTGATCTTTGATCTTTATGATTTTTTATTCATTTTTCACTTATAGATCCCATACTGCGTATTGTTACATATATGTATACATGAATTCTTTCAATATTATGGATCTAGTGTCTCTTCATATTTAGGTAATTATGTTATCCTTGAATGGTTATGTTGATACTACTATCTGGGTTTGATGCTAGTGTCTTGTAAAGAATATCAACTGAAATAGGATGAGACCACCTAGATTCTCTTAAGTTTGGCTTCTTATTTTCTATGGTGGATTCAAATCTGGGTCATGGAATATCACTCCCAGTGGAATGATAAAACCCTAATTTTCCATTTTTAATGTGACCCTGGGGGAAAATGGCGTAGTGGGCACATGGTGTCAATCTAACCTATAGTGAGCCCACTATCAAAGGGAACTACCTACATATCCAATATTAAGAAGAGGGCATACGACTCATGTAGTTCTCCCCTATGTATTATATTGTATGTGAATCATACAATGCGTGTAAAGACAATATAACATTGACCTAACTTGTAACTTGGTAGATAAAAATTTATGACTAATCCTTTAGTACTTCATACCTATAGTTGGGTTTTTTATTTGATTTATATCTGAATAGGTTATAATAGGAAATCTTTTGATAACTTGAGTGCTTATTAAATTCTCTTTTTTATGATTGATAGGTTTGATGGGTGAGGAATGAATGATGATTGATCTTATATTTCTACAAATCCTATCAAGAGATAACTTACTTTAAATCACTTAGGTTGACCATTGTAATATGTTTAATTTATAAATTGGATGATTTTAGGGCACATGACACTTTCTTCAGGGTAGGATAGTAACATTGACATGACTATTTATCTTAGACATTAGTGTTCAGGGAGCAGAAGAATAGGTAGAAGCTCAGAACATGTAGAAGTGTAAGATAAGTACATTTTAAGCATTATAGGAAAGATATGATGTTTGTGTCATTAATATAAGGCTAGTTAGAATAATAGATAGGCTAATGGTCATAATATAGAGTATATGTGAGGCTTGTGGAACCAATTCATGTGTATAACTAAGAGGAACAACTAAGTTTTGAGTTTACAAAGTGTACACAATCGAGGTGCTACATAATCACAAAATATTATTTACACATGCCACCAATGTATGAAAAATATGGTATAATCTATAGGAATGATTTGAATTTTGAATGTTATCATTAATTGGTGCAAGATGAAACATTAAGGTTTGGGTGGTATCATAATTCTAGTATCATCTTAATCTAGCAGTTATGTCTCAAATAAAATAACACTAATTTTATGATTGAAAGATGTTTGAGTGTGATAATTGACTAGTTTTGCATAGACCATGAGAATTATCATAGGTTACTAGTAATAACTAGAGAGGATTAGGTCCATGAAGCCATGTGAGTGTTAGATAATATATAATAATAGTCATATATGTATGCACAAGTTATGTAATTTGAAGGTAGGTTAGAATTGACATTGAAAAATATCTAATACCATATTTTAGTATCTAAAAATGCTCCATTTTAATATAGTATTGAAATTCATTACAAATACTAGGGAAAAATGATAAATAGATGTACCTAAGTGTGTACAACAAATTTTGTCTTTGGGAAATGCTTTGAATGTGTAGCCTAATCTATTAAGACATGCAATGAAAATTTATCAATCAATGTCCATGAATTGAAATTTGAAAATGAATCAAATGAAAATTTTAAACATAAGAGCAAGGAAAGAATCTAATTACAAATTGGTGAACCCTATTACCATGTAAATTTTTTAAGATGATGAATTCTTATTGAAGCATTGGATAATTATACTTTATAATAAAGCACATACTTAATGGTTCTTCTTGTTGAACCCTTTTAAGAACTAGGGGTGATGTAATTCCAAGTTTTATAAGTAAGGTAATGCAATGGGTTGGAAAGACAAACTCCCCAACCCTCATTGAAAAGGGGATAATGTTAAGGACATTGAGTGTTTTAGAATCCTCAATCACCTAACCCATGTAATTAATATTTCAATATTATTGTGACCGAAAGATGAAAGGTGGGATCCATATATTGGGCTTGGGAAGTAATTCCAATGTCATACAAGGTACTAAATATCATCAACATTAAAATTTTAACATGAATCTTTTATTGTAAATGGAATTATAGATTCAAGGATGTTCATTTATAGGTAACATAGAATATGTTTGAAAATTTAAAATATAAAATTGTGTATGTACATGAATAAGTTTCATGCCTCATGAATTTATGCCAATATGATATATAACTATATGAATTTATATGCCATTTGTAATATCCAATCTAAATTTTTTTTCTCATGATCATGTAATTATGTACATATGCCCCCAAATATTTTTGAATATATGTATATTTAAAAACATGTAACTCATTTCCATATAAAATTATGTGCATATGCATGGAATATGTATCTATATGTGTCTAAATTTGAATACATATAACTCATGCCCTTGTAAATTCACTACATAGGTATTTCTTATGCCCTAAACATATGTCTATAATTTATAAATATCTATCCCAATATAATATTTGAACCAATATTAATTAAATAAGTATTATACAATATGTAATAATATTAATTTTATACTCATGAAAGCTTAAGTCTCTATTGAAAGACCATAGATACCCCCCCCACTTTTAGTTGAGGGATGTAGCTTGAAATCCAATTGTATAAAAGGAAAGAGTCAACTATATCATGTTATTTATAAGATGTAATAGTTTAGAATAATGTCAACATGTGGATAATATGTAATAATATTAATGAATATGTCATCAAAACATGCACAAAACTATCACCACATAAATTAAAATTTAAAAAAAATCATGAATTTGTGACCATAATTTTGTCACACTAGTTATGACCTATCCTAGGACATTTTGTCTAATTTTATTCAGTTTACACATGGTAAACCACCATTAAAAACATTGTAAGGCATACCATCACATATTTATAGAGCATGCTTAGTATCCCAAACTCAAACCCATATTTATTCATACATTTTTCTTAGTTGTTTTCACCTTTTTAATAGGATCACTCAATTTTTTGTGCCTTATGGGATTTTTATGTGATATATATGTGTTTATGCCATGGACATGACACTTAACTGATTGCTCAAATTTATCATATATCTATGCCATGATGGATATCATGCATTCTCCCAATTTTTATGCCATGATGGATATCATGCATCCATCCATAGGGAGTTAGATTTAGCTTTTAGTACTCATGTTTGATCACTTATCTACATTATTTATTGCTAAACACATATCTTGACATTCAATAAAGTATTATTATTCTAACATGTATTCCACATTATTATTATAATCAGTTTATCTATTGATGATGTCATGTTCCTCTATGTTATCATCATTAATTATATTTACATATCTTGTCATAAATTTTTATTTTGAGTCAATTTTTACTTAGGAATAATAACTGGAAAAAAGAGAATTACATAGTGGTTTATCTTATATACTTGACCCACTTAGTCTAGTGTACAAGTAAGAAAATAATATATAGGTATAATGTTTTAGTCCTTAGATAGTGGAACACATTTCATACTTTGAAAGTAATCAAAGAATAAATTTGGATAGGAGTGATATAAATGGATAAAAATACACCTCTTTATTTTTAAAATAGGGCATTATTGTCCCAAATATAGAAAAATAATCACTTATATAATATTTCATAATCTTAGATAATCTAGATTAGTTTGTAATAGTTTGTAGTTTTAATTATCAAAATTTAATTATACTTTCTTAGATTGGGGGTATCATGCATGTCAGGTGTTCCATATTTATACATAGGTTTTGCTCATAATTTCATTTTTTATTAATCAATCTCAAAATCCATATACACTAGATATCAGCTTGGGAACATGTGTATGGCATATGGCTTCTTCCTTGCTTAGTTTTCTTACTAAGTCCATAGATGGAGTGGAAAAAATTGTCATTATCCATGATCTATGAACTAGATTCATATTATAAATACTAATTGCACTATTTTTGCACCTATTTTACACAATAAATGAGCCTATTCCATCTATAATGGTTGGTCTACTAGTTTCTCACCACAAAACTCTATTGAGATTAATATAGGGATTCCAAGCTACTTTAATACCATGGGTATACAATGATGGAGTCAATAATACCTTAATTTATTAATCACACTCTAGTAATCAATTAATATTATGGTATGCATAGTCCAATCCAAGCTTTTGAACACAATTAAAATCTCCAAGGGGCCTACCCTCTATAGTCACTAGTTTTAGATTATTATTTGTATCAAAAAATTGAATGGTTTGTGTAAAAAATCAAGTGCACTCATTCCTTGATATTATATTTTAAATTTTATGTCTTTTACTTATTAATACACATATTAAGTAAGGACTAATTTTATGTATGTTTTATTACATGATTTTTATGTGAAACAAATTTTCACAATGTGACCTACATTCAACATTCATAGTTTAGATAATAAAATATTATTATATATATTATATTAGTATTTTACACTTGTAAATTACCAATCAATGGTATACTCTTTAGTTTTAAACCTTCTTGTTATTGAAAGGCTTGTATTCACCCTCTCACTATGCCTAATTGCTTATCTTATGGTTTTACGCTATCATTATGATGACCTAGATTACTTTCACACTATATCAAGATTAAAATATGATTTATATCATTCACTATTAGTCATATATCTTCATATATTTTTTATCCTACTGAACATTACCATTTACATATGAAAACTAGCATTGATGCTAGTGTATAGTTTCCTTTTATAGTATATATACCTCAATATTCATCCAAATTACAAATATTTACAAAAAATATCGGTCAAATTATTTTTATTATTTAACCTTATATGATATATTTTAAAAAGGTTTGGTATAAATGAAAATAAAATCTTACTCATTATCCATCTAGAAAATACCAATTAAGCACATATTCAATATCATTCAATCAATTAAAAAATTTAGTTTTAGGGACTAATTATTCCATGTTTATATATTATTCATATGATTAGTCATATTATATGTCTGAATCATTCAAATAAAATCCATGAGTAGTATTTTTCAAGTTACAAGAAAATCATTGTATGCCCTTGCATATAGCATATTTCACCCTTGCGCACAAACAAATACACACGTAAGGGATAAATACATATTATTGAGGCCCTCCTTGGAGTATTGGATATGTAGGAATTTTTAATTAAATAATTGGTCTTTGAGGTCATCTCAACTTTGTGAGCTCATGAATCCATTTTTTATAAGGTGACATGACCTAATTGAATAACTAAGGTTTGATTCATATAAAATCATATAAATCTTGTGTGTTTGATAAATATATCAATATAAAGGAGATATAAAATGCTATTAATTAAATTAAATCACTTTTTAATACAATCAATATTATGTAAAATACATAAGCAACGAGTCACAAATTGAAGTATTGATAATAGTATCTATGGGTCGATGGTAGTATCCATGCCTATAAAAATAATATTTATAGAATATGATGATAGTATCCTAACCATAAATATTCATATTCCTACATATATACATCTCAAATCCACCTACACATCTACAAACAAACTAAGTATCACTCTTCTTTTTGTTATAACTATCAGAATATCAATTGGCATTGTAATTTATATAGTTAGTAATTTTCCATATTTAGTATATTTATTTATCTTAATTAATTTAATTATCCTAATTTATAATATTTTTATTGATCCATTTGATAGGATAATTTAACCTCCTTAACCATTATATATCAAAATCACACCAAAAAGGGTTAAATGCATAGGTAATTTCAAGTACACATTGTCTCCTTTTAATATAATACTTTCACTTTGTTTCATTATAGAATAAAAGGGGGAGAAATTTAGTCACATAAATTAATATTTAAGATAAAATCATGTACTTGTGACCATCATTTTGGTAAACTTAGGTCATGACCTATCCTAGGTACTTTAGAACACTTTTTAATTTCTAGATGGTGACCCCCTTGAAAATACCTCAAGTCATCCCAAGACACATTTATATATATTTTTTAATAGCCTAACATTATATGCATATTGATTCATACATTTTATTATTTTTTTCCATGTTTTTGGACATTAATTCCCCATTTAGAATATAACACACCCCATTGTTGTTCACCTCCTTGAATGTTGTCCTCTTTTCAACTAATATCTATTTTCTAAAATTCAAAGTCATGTAAAGGTCAAACAATGTGTTTTAATAATCCCACCCAAATTAATTCCTAAAATAACACTATATAAATGGATTCAAATTAATTTTTCATACAAGAGGCTTACATAGAGAAAATCACAAAATTTCACATTGCACAATGAGAGCAAATTCCCTATTTCTCCCAATTTTGATTATATACAACTATAGTATCCTAGAGCTAAAGTATGAATACATCTCCAAGGTCACAAGTAATGGTTTAATAACTTCATCACATGATAATTACATTATCACCTATCATATTTCATTTATTTTACACACATTATCATTTCATGGGAGAACTACATGGAGTTTAATCCCTCTTTGGAGTATTAGTATGTAAGAAACACTCAATATTGGGGGTGTTTAGGTCTCACACAAAATTCAACTATTGACCCATTTTTACTCCATGATTTTCACTAGTATTATTTCCTATAGGCTAAGGTTTTGAGTATAAAATTAGTCACAAATTGATCATAGAAACAAATCAAAATTTCCCACACAATCTATAAACAATACAAGTGGAGGTGAACAAAACCCAAAAATATTATCAATGTCAAATAATAGTAATCCATAAGGACTACATCACACCCATACATTTTCTAATTATATCACTCATGTACAAGGAATTTTCTAGTTCATGTTTCTAGTTCAATAAAGTCAACACAGTCAATTGTCTCAACCTCAGAACCTAAAACATCCCACATCTTAGGTTTTTAGCTAAGTGTTATATATATCTCTCATAGTTTGCTTATTTAGTAACTTTATATATTTATCATATTTCTAAATCAGGTGTGTCATTAAATATTTTTAGTATTTTGAATTTATATAATATTTTATCTAATTATGGTAAGTAATAGCCTATTTCCAAAATTTGATAAAATAGAAAGATATGTAATGCAAGGCATAAAAATGGCATGTAAAGATGTATATATAAATTAAGCATGTATTAGTAACCATAATTGATAGTATCACTAAATAAGAATACATAATAAAGTAACATGATATGTATCATGGCATGATACACAAATAGGTAGGTGCATGATATTAATCACAACACTTTTAAGCTCAGATGACTCAACAATCTCAATAGAAAATGTCATGGTCATGATTCACATAATATAATATCATAAAATAAAACCTAATATCACACAAATAAGGCCAATGGTTTTATATAAGTGTCAATATAATGTTATAGACAATGTAAAGGGATAAAAATAATGGGCAATAAATGCTACACACACAATGCCTAGGGTTGAAATCAATGGATAATAACACACACAATGCCAAGGGTTATTGTTAAAAGGAAATATATGTCACACATTTAACATCAAGGTCCAAAAATAATACACAATAAAGTAATAACATATTATGAAAGTAAAACATTTTCATTGAAGAATAGAACAAGTCATACTATTTTAAAATATCAATGTATGTCAATGTCATAGCCTAATAAATTAATATATCAATTGTATAGAGTATGAGTAATAGAAAAGTGTGTAATAAATTAGTATAAATTAACATAGTAAATGGAAAGTTAATATAAATATATAAATTATATAAATGTAACTTTTTGAATAATATTCCTTTATCATAGGAATGCCCACTGGGTATAGGAATGCAAAACATTTATGTATCCATACATCATGTGTATCTATATGTCTTATATATATTGTGAAATGTATGTTCATGTTATCTCTATTTTGAATCAGATTAATAAAACTAATAGATATAAACTATTGAAATTGATATATAATAAATATATATATCTACACATGAAATAAAAATATATATAGAATTGTAAATTAACTAGAAATAGTAAATTAAAAAATAGATATGCAAACCTTCATCGACATATCTTATGCTTACTTTGTAGACTAAATGTGATTAAAAAATACCTAAAAATATGTATAAACTATCTATCACATAAAAAATAGGGTTTCAAACTACATTGGGACAAGTCTACATAAGGAGGATAAGGTTTCACTATAGCCTTTTTTAATGACTATAGTGACATCCTAGTTGGATATGCACCCAATTTTTCAATCTCAGTTTGTGTGACTTGATGTAAGGTTTTACTAATTAATTTTCTATACATATACATATACATATATATATATATATATATATATATATATATATATATATATATATATATATATATATATATATATATATATATATATTGGAATACCAAAAAATAAAAACCATAACTCCTGGACAATAAACGTAATAAATATTACATTTCAAAATGGGGGAATAAGGTTAGAGGAATATTTGAGCTAACTTATAAAAAACCTAGATAATATAAGTTCTACCTACATAGCCAAAATGGGCCTCAAAATGATGTAGCTCTCCCTCTTAGGGTTAGTGTGATCTATGATTATGAAAATATATAAAATTAGCTAAGAGATTGATTGAAATTATTAAAAAATTATGCTCTTTACCTAAAATAATATATAGACATACTTTCCTTATGAATGTTATAATGCATTAGAAGAAATAATGTTATTTTTCTCAATGTGAAGTATAATTTCCAAGTGATTTTTATATGTGTTTGGAAAAAAACTGATTTACTTATATAAAGGAATATTTCAAATATGTATAATAACTAACCCTTTTAAAAGTGTGGGAGGGGTTAAGTTTAACATATAATATTCATTAACAATGTGTGGGTGACAAGGCTACAACACAGTCCTATTTGACCTAGACTAGTCCTATCCTAGAAGTACATAGATCACTATAAAAATTTGACAGATGTTTGTAAGCATTTTAGTGAAGTGTAAATGTTTTTTTGAGTATTATAAATATGGTTTGTATATTAATGAATTATCCCTATATATTATAAGTTATAATAATGGAAAATGGGCCAAGGGAAGGAAATATGTCAAGATCAAACATTTACAAACACTTAATGAATAAATTTGAGTGTCTAAATTGACCCCCATTTTAATTTAGTGATGAAAAAAGTGAAATTAATAGTGTAAATTTGATGCAAACCTAAGTGTGTACACAAAAATTGTCTTTTGATGTGAATATAAACTGTGCAAGATAACTTATTTCCAAACTTGTAAAAATGCTACTGAAATTAGTTATTGTCCGTATTTTAAATTCAAAAATATAAAATTTAATATTAAAATTTTTAAAATAGAGAAATAAAATTATACCCCTGGAAGTGTATGTAATCTAATTACCTTGTAACTTGGAAATAGAAAAACACATGCACCCCTGTTGAGGTATCTAGAGAAATTTTGTGTTAGACCTTACTAGTACTAACTCATAATGACAGTATTTTTTATGTGTTTAAACCTAACTACTAAGATTAATTATCAATTATAGTTTAATAATTGTAAACTAAATGAAACTCAAGTAACAGATGGATGAATCACATCATCCCACTAGAAAAAATAAACTCATTTCGTATTCAATCATTAAATAAATCAATAATTTAGATAGCTAATCATCAATACAATAAGGTAAAATAAGTATTGAACACACACACACACACACACACACACACGCACACACACACACATCCACTGTCATCTTTATTCTATAGAATAATTTATAAATACACATCTATTACTTTATTGAACATACATCCAATATAAATTATAATTATGTAAAAAAACAAATATACATATCAATAAGTACAAAATTATAAATTGAGATACATAAATATCTCCATGATCCATCACATAGTCTAAGTGTTATTCCATCTAGTTGAATCAACTGATAAAAGGAAAGCATCATCTGAGTTCTATACCTCCAACCATAGACTAAAAGTCTCCCACACACCTCTATTTTGAGAGTGGCCCTAACTTTCATATATGGGTATATAATAATAATAATAATGTGGATATCGATAAAAAACCAAAACTCATGTGTTTACTAACACTATTACATGTAGTAATAAAATAGAACATGGAATCCATTCATATATCTAAATCAATATTAGCTATACATGTAAATTAGAAGTACAATAAAATGACAATGTCTTAGTTATAACATTACTTTGGTAAAAGTTTTTATTGTAGAATTTAGATTTAATAATATGAGTCATTTTCATTCACACAATACTCTTGGCTACTAAATCATGATAAAACGATATCAAGAGGTATGTATATGAGTTACCCACTAGAGTACTCATATATGTACCTCCTATTATCCAACATAGCCATAAATTAAAGATTCACACTTAAAGTAATAGAATATCATGCAATAGTGAAATATTTAAACAATACTAGTAAGAATCCAATTAAATCCATAACATATGTGTTTGTTAAGGTAGAACAATAATGAAGTCATTCTATTCTTAAATGTTAACATATAAATCTATTTAATTTCTAATTTATAAAAAATGCACTAACTTCCATATGGAGGATTGAGCATACTAAAAACATTTAATTTCATAATGTATACATGAAATAATCATAAGTTTTAGTCATATAAGCATTGGAAACTAAAGACAGTCTACAACTAATTGCCTATTTCATCCACTCTAATTCACTAAAAATTTATCATGCAATAATAGATGATGTGAATACCATAAATTAAAACATTTAAAATTTGATAATGGTATTCTTAGAATTATATAATCACAATATTCCCAAAATATAATCATTGATTCAAAGAATAATCTATCTCTATTATATCATTTTAAACATCTTATATACACTAAGTCAAAATACAAATAACTAAGTATTCTAAGACACACAACTGAATAACATCTGATAAAAAAATTATATCTACTTTTTCTATCATTTTCATATATTAAAACATCATACTCCTAAATATAACCTATAATAGTTCAAAATGATATTCACATTTCACTCCTCATACAAAATCAATTCTATTTACTTTTTAAAGAATCCTCTTTTTATTGTATAAGTTCTGAAATAATCATCTATTTTATAAGTCTATCATTTATAGATATATAATACATACCCATAATTTAAATTTTATCCTTTTATTTCCTAGAATAAAACATTTATATAATATCCCAAGTAAACTCACATTTAATCAAATAATACTCATGTCTTGGTGTCTATATATATCTACTTCTAAATATTAATCTTTTTAAAAAAATATGTTATTATACTCTTAATAGACAATCCATATTATTAACCCAAAAAGAAAGGCTACTAATAACTTTTTTATGTACTTAGCCTATGAATTTGAATTTTTATCCTTTTCATACAATTATGCCCTTATATACTTTGCTTAACTAGTGTTTAAAATAACAAACACAAGTCTCTAGATTTAACCTATTATATTTGGAAATCTTAATAATAAAATTTTAATCATACAAGAATAAACTAGTAAACATTTAATTATTTAAACCCATGCCTCAATTTTTACAAGTGAGGCTTTATTTAATCTCATATGACAACCTGTATTAGTTCAGAATTTTTATGTTATATACATTACAAAAATGGTTTCTTTTATTTATTTTCATATCTTTCATACTAACTAGATCATCAAAGACTATGGAAAAACTTACCATTTAGAACTATTATAAACTTTAATTCATTATTAGCCTCAATATATCTTATTACTCTAAAATTTAAATAAAAATTAAACATATAAACATAAATATTGATTCCATTATAGGATTGCTAACTCTCTACATGTGAGCTAGAGTTTTATTTACACCTATAATAATAAATTATATCCAGAATACTAATAAATATCTAAGAATTAAACTCCACACACACACACACACACTAAGGAAAGTCTAGTATGCAAACTTAATCCGGTCTCATACAACTCGGTTTGGCACCTTCAACTTTATAGGCATGAGAATGGGATTAGAAATCCCATCATTAGGTATATAAACTTGAGGGGTTAGGGTTTTAAAATATGGGATTATTTAGGTTATTTTTTATAAAAAAATAAAAAACCCTTATTCTAAAATCCCATAATCCCATTACAAACAAAACTTAGAAAAGCCATAAACTTGTATTTTATCAAGCCTATAAAGACTTTCACTTTCTTCAATGCCTTGCTTCTTTTTCTCTTTTCATTATCTTACCATCCCAAGGTGATGAATATGATCCCTATTTTATTCATACTCCTAATTATCCTTCTCTAACATCTACTCTCATTTTTCATGACTTCTACCAAAACCTCAGTTAAGTCACCAATTGATCAACATGCAATCTTCCTCATTAAATCACCACTTATACATTCCAATTTAACTTGTATTCCATTTCCATTTTTTCCAATAAACCTAAAAACTGAGCTCAATCCTCATTTTTCAAAATCCAAACCCAAAGAAAGACATAATGATAACAAAATGTAATTTCATTTACATTTTCCTTTTTTTCATCAAAATCATCCAATGATCATAGATGCCTCAAAACCTCCATATAAATCCTTAAATATTGTCCTCCAAAGTATTCAAAAGTTTATTAGGTCTAAATATTTGAAATAATAACTAGAATAATTACTTGTCCCCCCAACAAAGACTCTTAAAAAATTCCCACAACCAAAGTATTTTAAATATTTAACTAAAAAATCAGCCAAATCAATTAAGATAAATTCCCTTCAACCTCAAGTAGAGTAACCAATATATATAATCATAAGTGGAGTCATTAAACTCTTCAAAATTACTGATTCCCTCCTCTAATTATTGATTAGGATTGGGTTTCTTAAATTACCTACTTCCTCCAATGAATCTAAGGTAGAGGGATCATCCACAGTCTTTACAAATGAAAATTTTCCCCTTGATGCACTTTTAAAGATCTCTCTAACCTATAAATTGTGTATGAAAAGGGTAAAGGGAAATAACTAAGAAACCAAAATGGTGATGCACAAAAGTTTATCTCCTCCTATTTGATGGAGAATATGCTACTTAAAGACCAACAAAGTTTTTCTCACACAAAACTCACAACTCTTTTTGCATTGTTACATCAGTATTTCACATGTTAGATTCAATAAGGCATTTGACATTTAGGAGATAAAAAAATGATTTCAAGAATGAATGTAGTCATATACCACTTTTGAAATTCCTATACAATTCGAAAATAATACTAACATAGACCTGCAATAACACTTTTTCTGCACATTTGGTAGGTAATCGAGGATGACATGTTAGGAAAGATGATCTCTCACTAAATAAGAACAACAGGATCTTGTAATAATACTTAGAATTTATTCGTATTGATTTCTTGAAATAATTAAAAACCCAAACCATGCTTAAATAAGCCTCAACTCAAAAATTAGAGTTTACATGTAAAATTCAAAAACAAACTAATATATATATATATATATATATATATATATATATATATATATATATATATTAAAATGCAAATCAACCAATAGGATACATAAACAACTAGCCAAACTAACACACACTTGTGATCTACCAAGTATAATGTAGTGGGGAATATCATCCCATACAAAAATGGGCACATATATGCACCTATAACATTCTATTTTTGTTTTCTCTCTCTATTCCCAATGTATCCACTATTCTCCCCTCTCCAATGATAGTCTATCCACACTGTCAAGGAGGGTAGAAAATACCCTAGATCCAACTCATAAAAAAAATTATAGTTAGACTCTATCATGATAAAAATGAAATATAAACATAACAAATATTAAATGTAGAAAATATGTAAAATATAAAGATCATAAGCACAATATAACATATGTAATAATTGTCAAAATTAATATATATATATATATATATATATATATCAACCAAATGGTATAGACACATCTAGCTTAAAATTAAAACATGAAATTTATCAATAATCCACACACAATTCACTAAAAATGCCTTAAACATCCATAGGGGAAAACTAGATGTGACATCATTCTCCCCTAAAACTAGTCATCATCTTGATGACACTTATTTTAAACAAAAGTTCTATAATATAACAAAGTTAATCATATAAAAACAATGTTTTAGTGGAAAAAAATGAATTTTAGTTGAATATCAACCAAAGAAATGAGGAAATAGTTTAAAAAAATCTACATGGTCTTCCCATGTTGCATTATCCTCAGAATATTGGTCCCACTAGAACTTGCACTATGATACATTTCTATTAACAATCCAATCTTGTGAGTATCAATTATTTTTATTAGTTCTATTGTGACCACCCCTAGATCCTTAACATGTAATGCATTCCAATCCAAAACATGTGTAGGATCAACAATATACCTTTTAAGATATGAAACATGAAAAACTTTATGCATTTATGCTAGAGATGGTGGCAATGAAAACCTATAATCTAAATTATTGATTAATTATAGGACATCAAAATTCCCCACATATTTAGGTGATAGCTTTGTTGATTTACCAAACTTTATTGCACTCTTTTAGGGTTTAACCCATAGAAAAAATTTGTCTCCAACTGAAAACTACCTTGATATTATTTTTAAATAAACATACCTTTTGTACCTATCATTGGATTCATCCAATATATGCCTTATTAATTTCACTCTTTCATTTTGGCAAGCATATCTAGTCCAAAAAACCACTATATCTTCCAATTGGTCCTAATTTATAGGTGTTCTACATCTCCTATCATAAAGTGTCATAAAAGGAGCCATTTTCATAGATGTTTGGTATGATTTGTTATAAGAAAAACAAACCAAATGTATCTATTCTTCTCACATTTATTGTTGGTCTATGCAATACATTCTAAAAAAATATTCCAATATCTTATTTATCCTTTATATTTACCCATCTATTTCTAGATGGTAAGTTGTACTAAAATTCAGATGAGTTCCCAATGTTGAATTTAAAGTTTATAAAAATGTATATGTCATCTTAGGGTCCCTATATAAAATACTCTTTTTTGTAAATCCATGTTTAGACATCCAATTTATAACACCATTTGTGTTGAAATTGTCAATCTAACTTGAACTGCACTCAAATACCCAATTTAGGCCAAATCAATAAAACATGCTAAATGGTTCAAACTTGTCATATACAAGTGCCAATTTAGGCCAATGTATCCCTAAATGGGGAAATTAATTTTATGTTATTCCTAATTTTGATCAATTCATTTTGAGTCAAAATGATGATTTTGCCTTTTTGTGCTCTAGATCACTCTTTTCTTCTAATTCATTAGGATACATCACGTACATTTGTTATTTTTTATTGGCAACATCCTAAATGGGAATACGGTTATGACACATCTAAAATTTCATTCTAATTATTTTCAAGTCAAATTACCACCTAGTAATATGACTTTCTAACCATTTTGATTAATTGAGGGCCAATTTCCAAAGAATAACACAAATATTGATTAATCTTGTTTAAAACTAATTAATTCAAATCAAGAGATTAAGTGGATTTTCCATGGAGGTTATTAAATATTTATTTTTTTAAATTGATTAATATTAACTATATCATCATAATGACAGGATCTATGGGGTGGCATACACAATCCATAAATGCATAAAATATATGAATTATGAGCACCAAAGCCTTCAATGCCCCTTCCCCCAAAATTATTATGAGCGCATTTATTAATTTTAACCTCCAAAATTGAATGGATTCTTGGACACACATCTTGATCTCAAGATGGATGGTCACATTTTATTTTTATCAATTACAATAATCTATAAATAAGAGGCCTCTCACACCATTTCTTAAGCTAAAAATCGTGTAGGCTTATAATGCTAAAATCTCTCCACATGTCATTTGTGTTTTGATTATTATGTTATTTTCATTTAGATTAGTTTCATTGATAGGCATATTAGATATTTAATATCATGAGAGTAGGTTATATATAAATTTATTGACGTAATAAAGGATCATAAAATCCATTGTTGACAAAGACTAGAGCCCTAGATCAAGGGGACAACATGTTTAGATCTAGTTTTCAGTAATGGAGTCATTTGGGATGGTAATGGTTGATTGTTTTCTTTTATTTGTATCTTGTTATCATTATCAACCCCCACATGAATATATTTTATTTATTATTTTACTTATTTATTCATTTGTCTTTGATTTATTAACTAATTTTTTATTAATCAAATTTTGTAATTCACTCTACATTTTGGCACGCCCAATGGGACATGATTGTGTACCCTATATATTTGAATAAAAATTGCTATTAATATAGCTCTTATTTTTAATTTGTTTATTTATTTTTTTCTAAATTTTTGATAGGGTTTTTTTAACTAGTTTCATCTTAATTCTCTAAAAAAATTATTAAAATTTGAATTGTATTTTAAAATTTATGACTCTTTTAGTGGCTGTCACTTTTTGTTTTTATTTTTTTGGTGAAAACAAGTAGTACAAAGTTAATAATTTTTTATTCAGTTTTTTTACTTTAATTTTTTATAGAGGTGCATCTTGGACCTATAAACAATCTCTAAAAATTTTGTGACTAATTAATATATATTGTAAAAGTTATGCTCAAAATACTGACTACAAGTGTTTATATTTTATGTGTTCAGTTTTATTATATTTAGCCTTATAATTTGTTGTTTGCATTTTTTCATAATTTTAATATTTATTTTTGTGTTTTATTGAGATAACAAAAAAATTTAGCATAAATTTTTTGCCTTTGGGTTCACAGGTGAAACACATACCGAAGAGCTTTTTTTCTAAAGTTACTTATCTCAAACACAAAAGAGATTCAAAGCTAAACAACATTCTGACAAATTTTTTTTAAGAACTACTTAGAAAGTAATCAAATCATGATTAATTAAGTATTTTTAAACTTCTTTTGGATGCTTAAAAAGAATTAGAAATTTCTATTTGGTGCTTAAATGAAATTTTAGGGTGTATACTTGAATCATTTTTTAGTTATTCTTTCAAAGCTTTGCAACATAAAGCCAAGGGCCAAATAACACCACCAAATATTTCATTTTAGTGATTTAAAATTGAACTCACTTCCATGTTTTTGTTTTATGGAATTCATTTATTATTTTCTTAGTTAGATTTAATTATACAAAAAGGAATTGGTCTGTGTATGCTCTCCCCACATCCCCTATAGGGAAATTGTGCAACTAAAAAGGCCATCTTCATTGTAAATTGTCTCAGTCCAAAGGCATAAAAGAGATATTGTGAAGGCTCTCCCAAAAACCCACATAGATTAGGTGATCTAGAAATAATCTTATTTTTTATACTTAATGTTTATTTCATTGCATCTTGGCTAGTGAGGAGGATTTCATCACCTCATATAAGATCTATAGGGAAGCTTTGACCCAAAGTTTCATCTCCCAGTATCATCTTCAAACCCTCTCCATGGGGGGTATATAAATTATGATCTCATAATTAGGATGATAGTTTGAGTGGTTAAACTATCTCTATTCGTAGAGGCCAATTTGGGGACATTTGAGCATGTTGGACATCACACTACATTGAGTGAGTGATGGATGCAGAGGTTGTAAAATTGGCTAGACCTTTTTATAACAAGCCATATGATGTAGACCCAAATTAAGTGTTGATTATCTTGTTTACTAATGTGAAAGTTATTAGACATGGGATTGATCTAGAAACATGCAAAAAAATTTAGTTTTAGTCAACCCAACTTTGCCACACCTTGTCAGTTTAGGAAGATTACTTAGTTGTATTTGTCTAAATTGGTCTTAGATTACTTGATATTATTTTGAGTCAAAACTAATTGTTAAAAAAAGTTCAAAACCTAACACATTGTCCATAATTTGTTGAATAAGGAGATATTATGCTGTCCAAGTGAAAATCATCTTTTCTTTATCCAAATTGTCATCTAAAACATTGTGTCATATCATCCATTTTGGAGTAGTTATGTTCCCCATTTGAGTCTATATCATTTCCCAAATTTTATTAAGTCCCTCATTGATAATTTAAATTTAGAATTGGACTTTTATAAGTTTAAAATGCTGATGTGTTAAATTGAGTTCACCATTTGCACTTGACTTGTTTTAACTTGGGTTTAATTTCCCATTTGAATTAAGGGCCATTTATGGACTCATTATCTCACTATCATCTTTGTTGGATTCAACTCATCTTTCATATCATTCATTCTTTGAGTCCTAAAACACATTTTATACTACCATTCCTATTACCATGTAGTGATGTTATGCTGCCCATTTGGTTCTAGTTTTATACTTAGGAATTCTTGAATGTTTTCACATCATGAGTTTCTTGGTTCATATTGTCTCTTTCCTAATCCAAAGGGCTTTCCCCTAGTTTTACAGTAGTAACTCATCAAATTTTAACTAGTTTTTATAGTATTGACATATCTCAAAAGTCTACATTTTAGTGTACTAGTGACACTTTAGGATTTTTGAGTTATCATACACTCTTCCAACTCATAAGATTTCAAATTTAACCAAAGATTGAGTAACTTCATGAACACATTATTCTAATTATGTGTGGTTCAAATCCACCATAATTTTATAGTCTCTTTGGTACATTAGTCATTTGTTTGCAAGAAAGATCAAAATTTGTACCTTGTTTAAATGGTTGCACAATATTGAACCAATTATAGTCAAATGTATAGATCAACCCTTTCTAAATATGACTCAAAAGTTCACTCGTAGTGAGATCTGTTATAGCCCTAACTATGAGGATGATCATTTTTATAATGGATAAGAAAATTATGTTATGTTTTAGGACATTCTTATAACTCTAGGATCTGAAGGGGCTTATACTAAATATCAAGAGAACCAAGATGAAGCACTCCTTAGGTTGATAGAATCTGGTGCTAGATTACCCATGGATTTTCCTATAGATAAATTTCATACCTTAGTTAGATAAGGATAAAAACAACAAGAGAAAGGTAAAAAATACTTATAGAGTCAAAACCAACTGATCAATATCTTGTTAAAAGGATTAAGAAAATCAGCCAATGGTATGCCAATCAGCTTATCATAGACTTAACAGACTCTCTAGTTGCTACTTTAATCCACAACAATGCTTCCAAGGAATAAGGAAATGTGATTGAACTTACACAATATACATTTACTGAGAACCCAACAATTGATCAAGTTGTCTCAAATGAATAGAAAAAAACATAAGAGGTTGTGAAAAATGTTTTGCTAGACATGAAACACACATTATTTAATCACTAAGAGCCTCTTGTCACTTTAAAAACATAGAATCCTAAACATTCAATTCAAATTGAGGAAATACCTCAAGGCAATTTGGTTAGTTCATCTCAATCAACATAAAAATTAGTGAATAGACCAAGGACTCCCCAAATCAACAAAGCACATATTATTGAAGGAAATAGATTTTGAGGAATCAATGGCCTATTTACTTGACTCTAGGATCAAATAAAAACCAAGTCATGAAATGTAGGGTGTACATCCCTCAAAAATCCATGAAATAATAGGGTCACATTCCACTATAACAATAGCAATAGGGGCACATTCCACCCCAACATAACTATGTTCCACCCATGAATGCACCAAACATGCAAGAGTGGAGCTCCATGAAGGAGATTGTGTCACATTTGGAGACTAGAAATAGGATCAAAAAGTACAAATTTTATGCGATATGTCCATATCCATTTGATTTAAGCATTTTCTAAGTCCCCTTTTTGCATCATTTTGAGTCACCCAAATTTGATAAATAGAAAGGAAAGGGTGACCCATGTAAACATTTATAGACATTTTTCATCTAAGAGGTTAATTACAATAGCATGTTTTTACTCCAATTATTTTCATACAATTTAACAAGAAAAGATTTATATTTTCTACTTAAGTTACCCAAGGGATCAATTATAGATTGGAATGACTTATCTAAAAAAAAATTGAACCATTTCTCATACAACATAGAGCATGAATTTATTTTTTTTGACGTTTACAAAGCTAAACAATGAGATGGATAAAGATTCACTACATATTTATAGATATGGATAGAATTTGAAGGTTTATTTCAACATAATTTTTTAGGCAAATAGTTGGTAGATATATTTTCACAGAACTTATAGCCTAAGGTCATGTATAATCTACATTTAGCTTGTGATAACTCATTTAAAGAGATCATAGATGAGGGTGTACAAATTGAGAAGGCTCTTATTTCCAAGGGCCTTGTTAAGATATTTGTGTAGGGCCAAATATCAAATTAGACCCCATCTTATAGTTAGATAGTTGTGTAAAATAATCCTAAAGGCTTTAACAAGAACATGGCTGGAAATAGGGTGACTAAAATAAGGCATGTATAAATGGTGTAGGCTCTATCAACCTAAAATGTACAATTAGCTCCCCCTAATCCACTAAATAATTTGTAAATATAGCCTCTATGAAGAACAAACCACGGTGGTTTTAGGGTATTTAGCAAATTGGGTGAATCAATTCAAATAGTGTTCTAAAAGTTCATAGCAACTAACCTGATTGTATAGCTTTTACCAAGGCCATTTCTTCAAGATCAACTAAAACCATATTTGTACAAAGAGAATGAATGGTGAAATTTTCATCATGTTATTATTCATAATAGTTATTGTTGCATTCAATTGTGACATATTATTGAAGATCTCATTGAGAGTGGTGAAGTTTAGATTAAATTGGCCCCTAATTAGGATATAGGAATCTACAAAGACCTCTTTCCTTGACATAATCAACTACCAAAAAATAATAATCAAAACCAAGGATAGAGGTATAATGAGAACCAAAATTATTTTCAAAATCATAATCAATGTGAGCATAACCATGATCATAATACCCATACTAATAATGTGGGTTACAATAACATGCCTTACAACTATAAAAATACCATGGGATGCACTTTTGAAACCCATATTTTCACTATTAATGTTAAACCATGTGAACCATATCACATTCCTCATTGTATGGAACCCATCATTATAGGGTCAACACCCTCTCTCTAGTAATAATGAACTTAGTTTGTACAATTCTATTGTGATTCCATTTACACAAGTTATTATGTCTAGACAACACCCTTCTTCCAATTATAATGGCTCCTTGCCAAATCAAAATTGCAACAATGAAAATAGATACTTTTGAGTTACCATCCAAGGCCCTTTTCCTTCATATTTTGATTATATTGGCTAACCACCACCTCTAGGTTGCACAGTCATAACTAGACACTTGCGAGTTACTCTCTAGGGCCCTTTGCCTACTTCTTACATAGAACCCAATGTGAAAATTTTGCCAATGGATCCAAAGACAACTATTATTCCAACCAAATCTAAGTATACTCACCCTAATGTATATAATATTATAGTATATTGAACTAATTAAGCAAATCCTTTACACAAATTTCCATTTTGGATCTCTTATAGACATTTGAAGTTCATATAACTATCCTGAACAATATTTTTAAAAAAATCCATTATCCCCCACAATATAAATCTTGAATAGTTTCATAAACTTGTGGGACATGTGTTTTTATTTCATCAAGTAAAATGTGATAAAAAAGACATGTCTACACTTGGACCAAACCATAATAACCCACTATACATTGAAGTAATAATTGAAAATCATAAGATCAAGTAGGTTATTATATATAATAGTTTGAGTTTGAACATCATATGTCTTAAGTTGGTACAAAGATTGGGTTATACTATGAAATACATTAAGACATAAATTATCACCATCAAGGCTTAAAATAATGTCAAAAGAGATTTTGCTATTACTATTTGGTTACCAATTATTATTAGGTATGTTTCACATCATACATTACTTTATATTTTAGACATTGAATTTACTTATAACATTCTTCTTGGACATCTTTTGATCCATGAAGTACAGGTTGTTCCCTCCACCTTGCATAAGTGCCTTAAGTTTCCCTATGATGGGATCAAGGTTAATATTCTCACCAATCAATAACCTTATGAGTATAGCAAACATATTGAGGCCCAATTTCATAATTATAATTATTGTCTTGGTTCTAAATTTGTTATGAAGAAGAATAAGGCTATAATTTCACATCCACCTCCATCTAATTATATCAACCCTAGTGATCTCACTTCCACTTTGGCTTATTCATTTCCTGTAACTCTTGTGAAGCAAGTTGTTATTAAAGACATGGGTATTTCCTTGTATAATCTTAAGGATGACTTTCATGTTGAAAAGTTTCCTAAATATCCAAAAACATTCAATAATATTAAACCTTCAAAGAATCCTAATGGATCCATAATGATTTGGAAAAAGAAGAAGAAACAACAAAAACCACTAATGGTTTTTATACTTTCTCTTACACTAAAGAAATATCAAGAGGATTTTATTGAGGGAAACTATTTCTATTCTGAAGGCCTTACAAATTACTTTCAGAATCCAAACTATCCTATCCCTAATCAGATCATGGATCATATTGATTATACAATAAAAGGCCTTGGATTATAGGCATAAGGAATCCTATAACCCTTATTATCTTGAGTAGCTAATTTGAATCATGGTCTTAGATTTATACTACCTGAGGGTGACCTCATAACTTTTGATAGTGATTATTCTAAATTGACTAGTGATCAGACTCTTAATAGTGACATAGATTCCATTTATAGCCCTTTTAATGTGATTATTGGCATAGAACTATTTCATTCAAATTCCATTTTAACCTTAACCATTAGAGCTTCCCATCTTGAAGTAAGAACCAATTCTATTGGTGCTTCCCAACCTGAAGCAAAACATCATTTTTTTACCATTGGAGCTTCCCATCCTAAATCTGAACCTCATTTTCCCTCTATCTTTGCCATCTTAACCTCATTGATTAGGACCAGTCAAATTTTATCATATACCTTGATGAGTTTTAGAATGAAGAATCACTTGTAGGATACATGGGCCTAAGATATGGATTTCCCATTGGCAATCAAAAACAAGGATTTGATTTTTCATTACATCTTTCTACTTACTTTAGAGAGTAGGCAAAGTTTATTGGTCATAATAAAGATGAAACATCAATATATTCAATAAAAAACCTCTTTGAGTTTATCATCGATTAAGGAAAAATTAAATAAAAAGATAAGCCTTTGAGTGAGAACCTAATTCAGGAACTCTCAGGTGAGAAAGTTAGCTCATCCCCACAACACATAGAATGTCTATCTAGCCCAAGTTTTATAGCTAGTACAAGCATCTCTTTAGAACAACAAAAAATGTTTGATCATATTTCTCTTGATTTTATAGAGGTTTTTTCTACTTGGCCTTTACCTAATACGACAGATTCTAAATCATCACACTATCTATAAAATTAGGAGGAACAAGAAGATGTAGTAGAAGAAGATGATCATGATCATTCCCTACCTATAATTCTATAAGATGTATCCACAATCCTTATGGAAAACAAGATATAAGTGAACTTGGGAACCTATGGGGATCCTAAAATTGTTTAGCTTGGAGCTTCCCTTACTGAAGCAGAATGTCAACAAATTATATCCCTTTTAAGGGATTATATTGACATCTTTGCATGGTCATATTCTAACATGCCAAGCTTGGACCCAATTTAGTTGTACATTACCTTATTGTCCATATAATGCTAAGCCATTCAAGTAGAAATTAAGAAAAATGCATCCATGCATCACCCTATTGATTAAAGTAGAACTAAAAAAGTTACTAGGACCAGGCTTTATTAGGCCATTAGATTACTCTAAATTGATCTCAAACATAGTCCTAGTGAGTAAAAAGACCTTGTGTATATGTATTCATATTCATTTCAAAGATATCAACAAATCATTCCTTAAAGATGATTTTAATCTACCCAACATCAACATGATTATCGATCAACTATCAGGTATAAGATGTTATCCTTAATAGATGGATTTTTTGGATATAGTTAGATCAAGATATCCTAAGAAGATCAACACAAGATTTTGTTTACCACTCTATGGGGAACATTTTATTACCAAGTCATGCCATTTGGCTTTAATAATGATGGATCCTCATATTAATGTGCTATGACTACCAATTTCCATGGCATGATGCATGATATTTTTGAGGACTATGTTGATGATATAATAGAAAAATCAATAAAAATATCTAGACATCTCAATGTTCTATGAGAATATTTGAGAGGCTTCATGAATATAAAGTCCACCTAAATCCTAAGAAATGTGTCTTTAGAGTCACATCAATAAAATTTATAGGTTCAATTATATCACAAAGAGGGATTTAATTCAACCATACCAAGGTCAAGGTCATTGTGGAGATGCCTCCACCAAATAATCTCAAACAATTATGAAGCCTGCAAAGAAAGATCCCATCTATACGTAGGTTCATTTATTAATTGGAAAATAAGTGCTACCCATTTATCCACATTTTGAAGAAAGGGGTAAATTTTTATTGGGATGAATATTGTTAGATTACATTTTTGAAACTCAAGACATATTTTGCTAATCTATTAGTCTTAAGACTGCCAACACTTGGATGACCATTACTTCTTTACATATCAGCAACAAAGCATACACTGGAGGAAATTTTGGCTGAACATGATGATCAAGGTAAAAAACATGTAATATATTATCTAAAATACACTCTGGTGGCTTATGGAAATAATTATACACCTATTGATAAGGCATGTTTAGTTATGGTGTTTGATACCCAAAAATTATGACATTATATGCTAAATAACAAAACTATTGTCATCACCAAGGTAGAACCTCTCAAATTCTTATTGTCCAAAGTATATCTTCAAGGATGCATGGATAAATGGGTTATGATCCTAAGTGAATTTGACATTGAGTATCAAAATCAAAAATTAATCAAGGGGTAGGTTATTGTTGATCAACATGTAGAAGCCTCTATCACATATACTCAACCACTAAAATTAAACTTTCTAGATGATTATATTATAGAAATATAACAAGAATTACATGAAATTAAATAATGGAAGCTATATTTAGATGGATCCTTTACATCTCATGGATTTAAAGCCAGCATAGTGTTGATTACACCTCCAGTGATTTGAATCCCAAAGCATTTAATATACAATTTATTTGTATGAGTAATATGGTTGAGTATGAAGTATTGATTGCATGGCTTCACCATGATATATATTTAAATATTCAGAGCTTAAAGGTATATGGTTATTCCCAATTAATCATTAATCAAACTACTAATTTGTATCAAACCAAAGATGACAATATTTTTCCTTACAAGTAAATTTTTGATAATCTCAAAGGCCATTTTAAAATTATGCAATTTGAACAAGTTCTAAGGGCCAAAAATAGATCAGATGATGTAATGTCAATGATTGGATCCATGATACATATTTGTGGTGGAGATAAAGAGTATCAGTTTCTGATTGAAAATTTTCTATAGCCTACACATGTTATACCAAATTCAAAAAGGGTATGGGCCATTACTAGTCCTAATACCCCACCTAAATTACCATGGCTCTAAGACTTTTATAACTACTTCTATGATCATGTTTTCCTAGCTAACCAATCCAATAGTCAGTAGACACTATTCCATCACCATTTATCATGTTATACCCTCCTAGGAGACATGATTTATTGTAAATTCTATGATCGAAAACTTCTTCGTTGTTTATCTTCAAGAAAATCCAAGTGAACATTGAGGGATGTTCATAAAGGAATGTGTGGGGCCCACACTAACAATGTAGTATTAGAAAAGAAGCTCCTTGAAAAAGGCTATTATTGGCCAAAAATGGAGACTAATGATTTTAATTATGTAAGGAAGTGCATTCCTTATAAGCAACATGGAAATTTGATACAATTGCCTTCTTTACCACTATAACAGATCACAACACCATGGTGGTTCTTAACATGGGGCCTCAATCTCATCAGGAAAATAAACCCAACATCTTTAGATGGACATAAGCATATATTGATTGCTACCAAGTATTTTACTAAGTGGATTGAGGCCATTCCTATCACTTACATCATCAAGAAGCAGATTTATAAATTCATCTATTACCATATCATTTGTCGATATGGCATCCCTGCATGTATTATATCTGATAATGGTGGATCCTTTGTAAACCAAGATGTAAAATCTCTTTGTGAAAAATTCAAGATCAAGAATATTAAATCAAATCCATATAACCTACAAGGAAAAGGATAATCCAATGCATCAAACAAAATAAATTTAGCCATTTTAAAGAATATTATCAATTATGTTGGCCATAATTAGCACTTGCAAATATTTCTTGCCCTCTAGGCTTATAAAACCAATCATCAAACCCCAATAGGATCCATTCCATAGTCCCTTATCTATGGCACAAAATCTATTATCCTGATAGAGATCAAGCTACCATCCTTACAAGTATCATTAGAACATATTGAAGATGATGAGGACTACAGATTCTCAAGGCTACAAGAACTAGAATTTTTTGATGGCAAACATTTATCTATAATATAAAACTTGAAATCCTATCAGAATATATTTTAGAGAAGATACAATAAGCATATTCTCTCTTAAGATTTTGATACTGGTGATCTGGTCCTAAAAGATAATTAAAAGAACACAAATACTGAACATAAGAAAAAAGGTAAGTTTCAACCTAATTGGTTGGGACCATTTATTATCACAACAAATTATGGATTAGGAGCATATCAATTGGCTAAACCAAATGGTGAATAACTCAAAATCCCATGAACATCATGAACCTTAAGAGGTTTTACATATGAACAACTTTGAACCATTATCTACAAGATCCCTTATTTGGGGGCAACTTGTGCTAAAGTAATTTTACCCTACCATTTTATCCTACCCTAGACCACTCTCACATGAGCCCTCTTATTTTCATGACTATGGATAGTAAATTTATTTTGGAACATTGGTACTCTAAATGCATTTTATCATAACATGTGTTATTCTCTTTGAGAACCCTATGCTTTATTATATCTAGGGCTTATTATAACCCAAACACTTTTTTCCCTTGACCAATTATGATTTTTATTATGTCTCATCAGTATTATGAACACCTTTGATTCCAATTTTATAATGACATTCAACTAAGACAATATTTTATATCTTCTTCTATGGATAAGTAAACAAGAATACCTTTAAATCTTAGGATCTTTGCCTGTTGCATGGTTCTTCATATTGATTTTGTGTTGCACACTATTCTATATTACATTTGATGCTCTTTGGTGAACATTGTTTTATTATCAAGATCCCCACTCTTAATGATTTGTGAGCATGTGTCATTGTAGACAAATTTATCTGTTATTAGAACACTCAGTTAGTTCCCTAGTCCATTATTTATATCCATGATTGTCATTGTAGCTAGCATAGATATTTACTGGAACTTCTACTCTTGGAAAAGCATATATTGGATTATTTGTTTTCCCTAATACATATTTTATCCTAGAAATGCCAAAAATGTTAAAAAATGATCCATAAAATAATAAACACATTGTCTTACACTTTTTGTACATTTTGATCCTCATGCTCTTATCATTTTGTAAGTATTTACTCCTACTGACTTTTCTCTGTGTTAGTCATCTTATCCCATACACTTGAAATTTTTCAAGATCATTTTTTATTGTCCCACCATGTCATGATATTTTCATTTTTCAAGCAAATTAAGTCCCATTGGCTTGTCATTTCAAACCTCATCTCATCCTCATGATCTTGCCATTTTGTAATACCAATCATATTTGTCAAGTCTTCCCTTTTATTCTCCAACATTAATCATATTTTTCTGATCATCATCATTTCTTCTATTCCAATTCTCAGGACAACTACATATAACTTAAAGTTCATGTTGGAACATGCATCCATAGAACTACGTAGACAACATCACTTGTCTTGTACATCTGGAGTCAGCTCAGATAACCCTTCCTTTTCTTCTCTTCCCCCATTTCTTCTTCCCTTGTTCCTATTTAATTAGCAAATACTCTTGTGTCCTTCTTATTTATTACATTGTAGTGAAAAGTAACACCTCTACTACACGTGCATGAACAATTGTTTTTAGATCTCACTAACTAGGTTTCTATTTGTCTGTGTTTATTTGAGTTTATTGGTGTTTTGCTATGTTTTATTAGTTATTTATTGTGATTTCACACCCTTACATTTGTTTCTTCTCTTTTTATATTTTTATTAATTATTATCTCACCTCAGTCTTTTGTTTCTTTAATTGTTTTTTCTAGTCTCTTTTGTTTTTATTTGATTGTTGGTGTTGTTTGGTCTTTTGTTTTCCTATTTGGTCTTTCTTCTTTATTTTATTTCTTTTTCATTTTTAAATGATTCTTGTTCTTACATGAATCTTGATTGTTCATATCTTAATTTTAAGTTTCGTCATTTATGTTTATATTTTTCTTTGTCTTTGATCTTTTGTCTAAATATAAATAGCTATAACTCTAGTTTTGGTCATTATCTATCATTGTCCTTAGTTATAGGTATTCATATTTGAACTAGCTCTGTGCACTTGAAATTCCATGTCTTGATAAGTTATTATTTTTTATGATGCCTAATTTATTTTTTAATATCAAGAAATTTGTACTCTAAGTTCAATTCTTAACGTTAACACAACTCTGATGAATAGGTCTTAAGAACAATATGCATAAACTAGGATCAATAAGTTTAATACCTAAATCTATGTGTAGACATGCATCTCTTTGCATACATCATGAGTCTACTCAATATTTGGTTAGATTTAATCATTCCTCATTATATTCTCTCCCATTTTTGGGTGAACTACATTGGTTTGAGGTCAATTTAGACTATGTACGTAGCATTTCAATACATGACATATATTTGGCTAGCTCAACCATCTTTATTTTTCTTTTCATCTCTTTTATCATTTTGTGCATCTTTATATGTATGGTTTTTTTCATGGCTCTAGTAGCCATTATACCATTGAATCTATGTTTTTTTCCCACTCACTTTAACCTATGTTTTGGGTTATATCCTTGAGCTCATTGCTTACCAATTTACCCATGTTGTGGCATAACATTTAAACCACTTAACAAATCTACATCAGCTCTATAGGGGCAAGTCATTATTTATTCTTTATCAATGATCAAAATTTACTCTACATGGGCACAACTATCTTATCATGATCATATCTACCAACAATCTTATGATGATCATATCTACCCTTCTGGGCCACATCTTATTATCATCTTTTTGGAGACTATGTTCTACTTTTCCTCTAATTCCAAGCTATCCACACTACTTCCCATGATGGTATTGTTTTAGTGTGAAACTTGTATCTAGATTGATCAATTCCATAAACACATAGCTTGCACTCTCAAATTGGGTGAATTCAAAGTGTGCCACTTATATGTTTAGATTGAATCCTTCCCATTCCCCTTATATTTGGGGCCTATTATATTCTAATTATATTTTGATCATTGATGGTAACCACATATGAAATAATTAGATCATATATATATGATCTATTCTATGAGTTAATCTCTCACTTTTCCTCTCTTTTTGAGAGTCGAACCTTCTCTTTCATCCTAGTATGTCCTCTCGAGGGGGCATCATGGGTCATTTCTAATTTCTTCCTGAAAACTCTTTTCTTTGAAAAGATGTTGATTTTCCTAAATGTCTCACTACACATTCTCAAATAGGTGAAAAAAATTAGACATCCAATTCCTAACACCATTTGTGTTGAAATTGTCAATTTTACTTGAATTGCACTCAAATGCCCAATTTAGGCCAAAATGTATTAAATGTGCTAAATGGTTCAAACTTGTCATATAAAAGTTTCAATTTAGGCAAATGTATCCCTAAATAGGGGCAATGAATTTTTTGTGATTCCTAATTTTGATCAATTCATTTTGAGTCAAAATGATGATTTTACCTTTTTGTGCTCTTAATCACTCTTTTATTTTAATTTGTTAGTATACATCACATACTTATGTTATTTTGTATTGGCAACATCCTAAATAGGAATATGGTTCTAACACATCTAAAAACACCTTAAAATTCTTCTTGAGTCAAATTACCACCCAGTAATTGAAATTTCTCATCTTTTTGATTAATTGAGGGCTAATTTCCAAAGAATTGCATAAATATTGATTAATCTTGTTTAAGGCTAATTAATTCAAATCAAGAGCTTAAGTGGATTTTTCATAGAGGTTATTGAATATTTATTTTTGAAAATTGATTCCTATTAACTACATCATCATAATGACATGATCTATGGGGTGGCATACAAAATCCATAAATGCATAAAATATATGAATTATGAGCACCCATGCCTTCAATGCCCCTTCCCCCAAAATTATTATGAGGGCATTTATTAATTTTAACCTCAAAAATTGAATGGATTCTTGGACACACATCTTGATCTCAATATGGACAGTCATAGTTCATTTTGATCAATTACAAAAATCTATAAATAGGAGGCCTCTCACACCATTTCTTAAGCTAAAAATCATGTAGACTTATAATGCTAAAATATCTCCACAAGTCATTTGTGTTTTGATTATTGTGTTATTTGTATTTATATTAGCTTCATTGATAGGCATATTAGATATTTTATATCATGAGACTAGGTTATACATAAATTTATTGAGGTAATAAAGGATCAAAAAATCCATTGATGACAAAGACTAAAGCTCTAGATCAAGGAGAGAACATGCTTGGAGCCATTTTTGAGTAATGGAGTCATTTGGGAATGTAATGGTTGATTTTTTTCTTTCATTTTTATCTTTTTATCATTAGCAACCCCCACATGAATATATTGGATTGATTTTTTTAGTTCTTTATCCATTTCTCTTTAATTTATTGACTAGTGCTTGACCAATTAAATTTTGTAATAGTATCTACATTTTAAAATGTAGCATGGATTTTAAAGAGGATCAATTCAATCATTAGTCATGAAAAATCACAAAATAATGCATAAACATCTATAATCTAAGCCAAACTATGGATGTAGGGGTTGATAATGATAACAATATACAAATGAAAGAAAGAAATCAATCAACCATTACCTTCTCAAATGACTCCATTACTCAAAAGTGGCTCCAAGCATGTTCTCCCCTTGATCTAGAGCTCTAATCTTTGTCAACAATGGATTTTTTGCTCCTCCATTGCCTCAATAACTCTATACATAACCTAGGTTCATGATAGAAAATATATAATATGCCTATCAATGAAGCTAATCCAAATGTAAATAGCATAATAATAAAAACACAAATGACTTGTGAAGAGGTTTTAGCATTATAAGTCTACACAATTTTTAGATTAAGAAATAGTGTGAGAGGCCTCCTATTTATAGATTTTTATAATTGATCAAAATGAACTATGACTTTCCATATTGAGATCAAGATGTGTGGCCAGGAATCCATTCAATTTTGGAGGCTAAAAGTATTAAATTACCTCATAATGATTTGGTGGGTAGGGACATTGATTAGGCATGGGTGGCCCTAATTTATATATTTTATTCATTTATGGCTTTTGGATGCCACCCCATAGATCACATCATTATGATGATGAAATTAATATAAATCAATTTCTAAAAATAAATATTAAATAACCTCCATGTAAAATCCACTTAAGCTCTTGATTTTAATTAGTTAGCCTTAAACAAGATTAATCAATATTTGTGAAATTCTTTGGAAGTTGGCCGTCAATTGACAAAAATGGTTATAAAGTCATATTATTGGGTGGTAATTTAAATCAAGAAGAATTAGAAGGAGATGTTAGATGTGTTGTAACCATATTCTGATTTAGGATGTTACCAACACAAAATAACAAATGTACATGACGTATACTAATGAATTAGAATAAAAGAGTGATCCAAATCATAAAAAGGTAAAATCATCATTTTGACTCGAAATGACTCGATAAAAATTAGGAATCACATAAAATGCATTACCCCATTTAAGGATACATTGGTCTAAATCAGCACTTATATATGACAAGTTTGAACCATTTATCATGTTTTAGGGATTTTGTCCTAAATTAGGTATTTGAGTGAAATTTGAGTAAGATTGACAATTTCAACACAAATGGTGTTAAGAATTGGATGTCTACATTTTTCCCCTATTAGGAGTAGGTTTAGTGAGACATTAAGGTGAAACAACATATTTTCAAATAAAAGAGTTGTTAGTAAAAAATTGGAAATGACCCATGATGCCCCATTGAGAGGACATACTAAGATGAAAGATAAGGATGGACTCTCAAAAATAGAGGTAAAGTGAGAGATTAACCCATAGATTAGATCATATCTAGATGATCTAATTATCACACATGTGGTTACCATCAATGATCAAAATATAATTAGAATATAATGGGTCGAAAAGATAAGGGGAATAGGAAGGATTCAATCCAAACATATAAGTGATACACTTTGAGCACACCCAATTTCAGAGTGTAAGCTATGTGCTTACATCATTGATCAATCTTGAGACAAGTTGCACACTAAAATAGTGCCATCATGGGAAGTAGTGTGGAGAGATTGTAATTAGAGGAAAAGGATAACATATTCTCAGAAACTATGGTAATAAGATGTGCTTGAGTAGGGAAGATATGATCATGATGAGATAGTTGTGCCATCATAGAGAAAATTTTGATCATTGATAAATAATAAATAATGGCTTGCCCCTATAGAGCTAATGTATATTTTTTAATTGGTTCAAATGTTGTGCCCTAGCATGGGAAAATTGGCAAGTAATGAGTTCAAGGATATAACCTAAAACATATTTAAAATCAAGCGGGTGAAAACATAGATGCAATGGTATAATGGCTAGTAGATCCATAAAATAACCCATGCATATGAAGATGCACAAAGTGATGAAAGAGATGAAAAGAAGAATAAAGATGGTTGAGCTGACCTAGGATATGTCATGTATTTAAGTGTTGCTTACATAGTCTAGATAGACCTCAAGCCAATGCCATTTACCTATAAATAGGAGAGAATAGAATGTAGGATGATGAAAACTAACCAAATATTAATTTGACTCATGATGTATGTGAAAATATGCATGTCTACACATAGATTCAGGAGCTAAACCTATTAATCCTAGTTTATGCATAATGTTCATGAGACTTATCCATTAGAGTTGTTTTGATGTTAAGACTTGATCTTAGAGCACAAAATGATTGCTATTAAAAAATAAATTAGGCATTATAAGTATGAATAACATATAAAGACATGGAATTTGAAGTGTGTGGAGATGATTCAATTATGAATACCTATAACTAAGGATAATGGTAGATAATGACCAAAAATAAAGTTACATCTATTTACATTTAAATAAAAAAGAAAAGAAAAATAAAAAGATAAACATAAATAAACCAAACTTAAAATCAAGATATGAACAATCAGGATTCAATTAGGAACAAAAAATGTTTAAAAACAAAAAATTAATAAAACAAAGAAATAAGACCAAAAATGAAAACAAATGACCAAACAACACCAATAATAATAAAATAAACACAAAAGAGATAAGAAAAAACATACATAGAAACACAAGATCGAGGTGAAATAAGAAGTAATAAAAAAAGAGAAGGATAAGAAACAAATTCAGAGGTGTGAAATCATAATAAAGCACCAATAAAACACAAGAAAAAACCAATAAAACTCAAATAAACACACATAAAAAAAAACCAAGTTAGTGTAGTTTAAAAATAATTGTTCATTTATGTGTAGTAGAGTGTTACTTTCCACTATAATCTAATAAAGAACAAGGACACAAGATTTGTTTAATAATTAAAGATTAACAATGACTTAAAAAATGGGGGAAGAGAAGAAAAGGAAGGGGTTGGCCTAGCTGACTCCAAATGTACAAGACAAGTGGATGCTACCTACATAGTTCCATGGATGTATGTTCCAGCATGAACTTTAGTTGAAATTTAGTTCTCCCAATAATTATAATAGAAAACATGATGATGACTAGAAACATATGATTACTATTGTAGAATAAAAAGGAAGACTTGATAAATGTGATTGGTATTAAAAAAATTTAAGAGCATGAGGATGAGATGACTTGAAAAATGACAAGATAATGGGACTTAATTTTCTTGTAAAATGGTAAGAGTGTGACATGGTGGGAAAATGAAGAATGATCTTGAAAAATGACAAGTGTGTGGGACAATATGACCAACATAGCAGAAAGTTAATAGGAGAAAATTCTTGTAAAATGGTAAGAGTGTGAGGATCATAATGTAAAAAAAGTGTAAGATAATGTTTTTGTTCTTTTGTGGATCATTTTCTAATGTTTTTGGTGTTTTTGGGATAAAATACATAAGGGGGAAATAACTTATCCAAGAGATGCTTGTCCAAGACAAGTTCCAATAAACAACCAAGCCAACGATAATGGCAATCATGGATATAATTAATAGACTAGGGATATAACTAAGAGTTATAATAATATCTAAAGCTAGTTGTAACAACACATGCTCATAAATCAATGAGAGTGAGGATCCTGAAAAGACAAAAAAGTTCACCAAAGAGCAACAAATGTAATATATAATACTATGAAATGTGAAATCAATTTGAAGAACCATGTGGCAGGTAAAGATCTTGAGCTGTAAAGGTGTTCTTATTCAATTATATATAGAAGAAGCTACAAAATACTATCCTCACTGAACTTATTTATATAATTAGCATCAAAGGTGTTCATACTGCTGATGAGACATAATCAAGATCATGATTTGTCAAGGGACAAAAGTGTTTAGGTCACAACAAGCCCTAGATATAAAAAATAATAGGTTTATCAAATAGAATGACATAGGTTATGATAAAATGCATTCAAATTACCAATGGTCCAAATTTTTTCACTATCCAATGTAATGAAAGGAAGAAGACTCATGCAAGAGTAGTCTAGGGTAGGATAAAATGGTAGGGTAAAATTAATTTAGCATAAGTTGCCCCCAAGTATGGGATCTTGTAGATAATGGTTTGAAGTTGTTAATTCATAAAAAATCTTAAAGTGCACAATGTTCATGGGATCTAGAAGTTATTCATCATTTAGTTTAGCTAGTTGATATGCTCCTAATCCCTAGTTTATCATGATAACAAATGGTACTCACCAATTAGGTTTGAAATTACCTTTTTTATTATGTTTAATGTTTCTATCATTTTGGTTCTCTTTTATAACCAAATCACCAATCTCAAACTCTCGAGGGAAAATGTAATTATTGTATATTCTTTGTAATCTATTATGATAGGTTTGCAAGTTTTCTAAGGAAGCTAAATGCTTGTCATCAATAACTTCTAGTTATTATAGCATGGATACTTTTTATTCCTCATCATCTTCAATATGCTCTAGGGATACTCACAAGGATGGTAGCTCAATATTTATCAGGATAGTAGATTTTTTTCCATATACAAGTGAGTATGAAGTGTCTCATGTTGGGGTTCAATGACTAGCTCTTTAAGCCTAGAGGACAAGAAAGATTTATAAGTGCCAATTATGGATAACCTCATTGATAATATTATTTAAAATGGACATAATGGATTTGTTTAATGCCTTGGATTATCCATTGCTTTGCAATATATATGGATTTGATTTCTTGTACTTGATATTTAATTTTGCACAAATATCTTTTACATCTTGGTTTACAAAGGATCCACCATTATTAGATATAATGTGCATGGGGATGCCATATCAACAGATGATATGGAAATGGATGAATTTGGTAATCAGATTCCTAGTGATGTAAGTGAGAGGAATGGACACAATCCACTTACTAAAATACTTAGTAGTATTTAGGATATGCTTATGGAAATTTGAAAATGTTGGGTTTATTTTCTCAATGAGATCGAGGCCCCATGTTGAGAATGGCCATGGTATGATGATTAGTTGTAGTGGTAAAAAAGGTACGTGTATCAAATTTACATGTTACTGATAAGGAATGAACTTATTTACATAATTTAAATCATTAGTCTCCATTTTGGCTAATAATATCCTATTCTGAGGAGCTTCTTTGCTAATACTACACCATTGGTATGGGCCCCACACACTCCTTTATGAACCTCCCTCAATGCTTCCTTGGATTGTCTTGAAGATAAACAATGAATAAGCATTCCATCATAACCTTTATGATAAAGTGTGTCTCTTAAGAGGGTATAACATGATAAATGGTGATGGAATAGTTTTTTTTACTATTGGATAGGTCAGCTAGGAAAATGTTATCATAGAAGTAGTTATAATAGTTTTGGAACTAGGGTAATTTAGGTGGGGGATTGGGAACTATAATGATGAAACCCTTTTTGAATTTGGTATAATATGTGTAAGATAAAGAATATTTTCAATCAAGAATTGATACTCTTTACTTTCACTATCTATTTGTATCATCGATCCAATCATTGTCATTGCATTGGCATATCTATTCTTGGCCCTTAAAACTTATTCAAAATAATCAATCATTGCCATTATAGAGTTTTTAAATGACCTTTAAGATTATCAATAATTTTATTATAAGGAATAATCTTGTCATCTCTAGTTTGATACTAATTAGTGGTCTGATTGATTTATTTGGAATCACCATAAACCTTTAAGATCTAAATATCCCACTATATAGAAAGGCAAATCCCTACAATCAATGCCTCATACTTGACCATATTATTTTTATAATTAAATTTTATATGAAATGATTTGGGAATCAAATCCCCCTAAGGTGTAATCAACAATATGCCATCTCCAAATACACAAGATGTAAAGGAGCCATCAAAATATAGCTTTCATTATTCAAGTTCCTATGATATTTTTTTTATTGCCATAATATTATCATTTGGAGAGTCAAATTTTATTGGTTGAGTATCTATGATAGGGGATTTTTTAAGTTGATTAACAATAAATTATTCCTTAATTAATTTTCAATTCTAATACTCAATGTCAAATTCACTTAAGAGTATAGCCCATTTAGCATTGTATCCTTAAAGAGCTGCTTTGGACAATAAGAATTTGAGAAGGTCTACCTTGGTGATGATAATAGTTTTGTTGTTCAACATATAATATCATAATTTTTGGGTATAAAAAAACATAGCTAAACACACCTTCTCAATAGGCATATAATTATGTTCATAAGCCACTAGAGTGCAACTTAGATACTATATTACATGTTATTTACCTTGATCATCATGTTGGGCCAAAAGTGCCCCTAGTACATGCTCTGTTACTGATATGTAAAGAAGTAGTAGTCATCCAAGTGTTGGTAGCCTTAATACTATTATATTGGCCAAATATGTCTTGATTTTCACAACTGATATCATAAAATATTCACCTCATTGAAAATTTACCCCTTTCTTCAAAAGGTGGGTAAACGGGTGGCACTTATGTACCAATTTAGAAATGAACTTGTGTATAGATTAGATCTTTCCTTGCAAGTTTTGCAATTATTTGAGATTATTTTTTGGAGGAATCTCCACAATGTATTTGACCTTGGTATGGTTGACTTAAATCCCTCTTTATGATACAATGAAACCTAGCAATTTCCCTAATATGACTCCAAATACACATTTCTTCAAATTTAGGTAGACTTTATATTCATGAAGCCTCTCAAAGATTATTCATAAAATGTCAGTATGTCTAGCTCTTATTCTTTGTTTTTTTAGTATATCATTAAAATAGTCCTAAAAAATATCATGCATCATGTCATGGATGATAGTCATGTCATGTTGATATATGGCTCCAACATTCTTCAATCCAAATGGCATGACTTGGTAATAAAATATTCTCCATAGAATGATGAATGTAGCCTTTTGTTGATCCTATTGGGCTATCTTGATCTAATTACATCCATAAAATATATCCATTAAGGAAATATCATACATAGCTATTAAGTTGACAATCATGTGGATGTTAGGTGGAGGAAAATCATCTTTATAGAATGCTTTGATTAAATCTCTAAAATTAGTACAAATATGTATACCTGACATCTTTTTATTGATTGGTACTATTTTTGATATCCATTTAGAGTAATCTAATGGATTATTAAAGCCTAATCCTAGAAACTTTTCCATTTTTACTTTAACCAATAGGGTGATTCATGAATACATCTTCCTCAATTTCTACTTGACTAGTTTAGCATAGGGATGGACAACAAGGCAATGCAGAACAAATCTAGGTATAAGCCTAGAATGTTAGAATATAACCATGTAAATATGTCAATATAATCCCTTAGGATGGATATAATTTTTTTACATTCTACTTCAATAAGGGAAGCTCCAAGATAAACAATTTTGGCATCCTCATAGTTTCCTAGGTTCACTTGTAACATGTTTTCCACAAGGAGTGTGGATCCATATTCTATAAATTTAGGAAATTTATGATTGTGATCATCTTTTTCTACTACATCTTATTTTTTCTCCCAAAGATCTAGATATCTTGATGAATTAAAATCCACCATCTCAGGTAAAGGCCAAGTAGAAAAAACCTCTAGAAACTCAAGATCAAGATGCTCAAACATTTGTTGTTATTCTAAAGAGATGTTTGTACTAGATATTTAAATTGGGCTAGATCAAATTTATATATATTAAGGGGATAAACTAGCTTTCCTACCTGAGAGTGCCTTAAATAGGTTTTCACTCGAAGGCTTGTTTTTTCCTTTACTTTTCCTTGATTGGTGAATGCCTCAAAGAGGTTTTCACTCAAAGATATTGATGTTTCATATTTAGGATGACCAATTTTTTTTCTAGATATCCAAAGTAGGTAGAAGGATCTAATGAAAAATAAAAGCCTTGATTGTGATCACTAATGCACAATCCATCTTCTAGGCCCATGTATTCTGTAAGTGATTCTTCATTCTGCAATTCATCAAGGCATATGACTAAATTTTGCTAGTCCCATTCAATGAGGTCAAGATGGAAAAGATAGAGGGAACAATGAGGTTCCACTTTAGGATGGGAATCTCTAATGTTAAAAATATGATGTTCTACTTTAGGGTGGTAAATACCAATAGAATGGGTTTGTGATTCAAGATAATAAGATTCAATGGTTAAGGTTAAAATGGAATTTGAATAAAATAGGTCCATGTTAATAAACTCATCAAAAAGGCTATAATGGGACAATGTGTTACTACCAGGAGTCTCATCATTAGTCAGTTTGGAAGAATCACAATAAAAATTTATGAGGTTACCTTTAGGTTGTTAAATCCAAGACCATGATTCAAATTAGGTATTATAAATTATAAGGGTTCCTAGATTCCTTATGCTCATGGGACAAGGCCTTTTCCTATATAATCAATATGATCCATGATCTGATTAGGGATAGATTACTTTAGATTTTGAAAGAAATTACCAAGGCCTTTAGAATATATCTAGTCTCCCTCGATAAAATCCTCTTAATCTTTCTTTGGCATAATAGGAGGTATAAAAACAATAGGTGGTCTTTATTATTTCTTCTTCTATTGCTAAATCATTATGGGTCCATTAGGATTATTTGAAGGTTCTTCTATTGCCAAATCATTATGGGTCCATTAGGATTATTTGAAGGTTTAGGCTTACTAAATGTTTTTTGTATTTTTAGGTAGCTTTGCAATATGGAAGGTGTCCTTAAGACTGTACATGGAAATTCCCACATCTTGAATAAAAACCTACTTCACAAGAGTTTCAAGAAATAAATTAACTAAAGTGGAGGAAATATCATTAGGGTTGATATAATTAGATGGTGGTGGATGTGAAATTATGGCCTTTTTCTTCTTTGTAATGAATTTAGAACAAAGATAGTAGTTATACTTTCATAATTGGGCCTCAATATGTTTGTAATACTCATAAGACTATTTATTAGTGAGAATAATAACCTCAATCCCATTATAGGGAAATTTAAGGCACTGATGCAGGGTGGAGAGAATGGCCTAAAATTCATAGAGCCAAGGACAACCAAGAAGTATTTTATAAGGTAATTCAATGCCCATAATATGAAGTAATTTATGATGTGAAATGGACCCAAGAATAATTATAACCAAATAGTACCAATAGGCTCCCTTTCAACATTATCATAAGCCTTGATGGTGATCATCTCTAGCTAAATGTAATTCATGGTATATCCCAATCTTTGTACCAACTTAAGAGATATAATGTTCAGCCCTAAACCATTGTCTATAAGAACCTATTTGATCTTATGATTTTAAATGATTATATCAATGTACAGTGGGTTATTATTATTTTTTCCAAGCGTATACATGTCTTTTTGATCAAACATTACTTAAAAAAATGAAGACAAATGTCCCACAAGTTTTTAGAACCATTCATGATTTATAAAATTAGGGATAGTGGATTTTTGTAAAATATTATTCAAGATAGTTCTATTGACATTAGATGTCTACAAGAGATCCAAAATAGAAATATCCAATTAGTCTAATATACTATAAGGTTTTTCTACATTAGGATGAGTCAACTTAGCTTTGATTAGAATAGTAGTCAGATTTGGATCCATTGGCATAATGTTCACATTAAATTCTATGGAAGAAGTAGTTAAAAGGCCTTGGAGAGTAACTCATGAGAATAGAGTTATGACTATGCAACCTAGAGGTGGTGAGGAGGAAAAATAATCAAAAGATGAAGGAAAAGGGCCTTGGAGGGTGACTCATGAGTTTCTAGTTACATTTCTACAATTTTGATTTGGCAAGGAGCCATTATAATTAAAAGAAGCAAATTTTTTAGAAATACTAACCCATGCAAATATAGTCACAAAAAAATTGTATGAACTTAGTGTGTTATTACTAGAGAGAGAGGGTATTCACCCTATAATGATGGGTCCCATACTATGAGGAACATGTGATGGTTCACGTGGTTTAATAGTAATAGTGGCAATATGGGTTGTAAAAATACATCCCACAGTATTATTATAATCGTAAGGCATGTTGTTGTAACCCACATTATTATTATGGGTATTATGATCATTGTTATTCTCATGATGATCATGATTTTTATTTTGATTCTAGTTTTGATTCTACCTATATCCTTGTTTTTATCATTCATTTTTATTTTTCCTTGGTGGTGGTTTATTATGTCGAGGAAAGGGGTCCTTATAGATTCTCATATCCTGATTAGGGGCTAGTTTAGTTTCAACTTCGCAAATATCAATGAGATCTTCAATAATATGTCATAATTTGACACAATGATAAGCACCGTGACCAAAAAAATAATGAAAATTACACCATTTATTATCTTTTTACCAATCTAGTTTTGGTTGATCTTGAGGAAATGGATTTGGTACTAGATATACTATTTCGTTACCTACTATGAGCTTTTAGAACATCATTTCAATTGGTTATCCCAATTTGTTAAATACCCTAAAACTATCATGGTTTTTCTCCATGGAGGTTATCTATACAAATTAGGTGGTGAATTAGGGGGAGATAATTATACATTTTGGGACAATGGAACCTGTACCATTTGTACATGCCTTTTTTTAGTCACCCCATTTCTAATCATGTTCTTATTCTTGTTAAATCCTTTAGGCTTATCTTATGCAATTATCTAAATATAATATGGGGTATGATTTGAAATTTCAACCTTCACAAAGATATTAATAAGTCCCTTGGAAATAATATCCTTCTCAATCTATATACCCTTATCTATCATCTCCTCAAATGAGTTAGCACAAGCTAGACATAAATTGTGCACGACCTCAAGATGTAAGTTCTATGAAAATATATCCACCTATTTTTTGGCTAGAAAATTATGTTGAAAGTGATCCAATAATGCTCTCCATCTCTATAAATATGCAATGAAGCTTTCTCCATCTCAATTTTTAGATTTGTACAAGCCAACAATGGTCAAATCATGCTCTATGTTATACAAGAAATGGTTGAAATTTTATTTAGGTAAGTTGTTCCAATCCATAATTGATCCCTTGGGTGACTTAAGTAGCCAATCTAAATCTTGTCCTAAGAAACTTAATGGAACCAATCAAAGTAAGAACATGCTACTGTAAGCAACATGCTGGCATAATATGAAAAATGCCTAGATATGTTCACGTGAATCATAATTTCCTTTGTATTTATCAAATTTTGGTGCCTTGAAATGATTAGGAAAGGGGAATTGGAGAATAATTACATCAAAAGGATATGGATATATCTCATCAAATTTTTACTTTTTGATCCTATTTCTAGTCTCCAAATGTGACACAATCTCATTCATGGAGTTCCACTCTTGCATGCTTGGTGCATTCATGGGTGGAACATAGTTGTTTTGGGGTGGAATGTGCCCTTATTATTTTTATTGAGGTGGAATGTGCCCCTATTTTTGCATGTATTTGTGAGGGATGTACACCCTACATTCCATGAATTGGTTTTGATTTGATCATAGAGTTGATTAAATAGGCCATTGATTCCTTAAAATATGTTGCCTTGAACTATATATGGTTTATTGATTTTGGGGAATCCTTGGTCTATTCACTAATTTTTGTACTAGTTGAGATTAATTTCCAAGTTATCTTAAGGGATTTCCTCAATTCAAATGAAATGTTTGGGATTCTATGTTTGTAAAGTGACAAGAAGCTCTTGATGATTAAAGAATATGTGTTCCATGTCTAGTAAAACATTTTTCACAACCTCTTTTGTCTTTTTCTATTCATTTAAGATACCTTGATTAGTTTTTAGGTTCTCAATAAATGTTTGTTGCATAGGTTAAATCACATTTCATTATTCCTTGGAAGGATCATTATAGATTGAAGTAGTAACTAGAGAGTCTCTTAAGTCTGGGATAAGATGATCGACATACCATTGACTTATTTTCTTAATCTTCTTAACAAGATTTTGATCAATTGGTTTTGACTATATAAGTATTTTTTTACCTTTTTTAGAGGAAGAAGGTATGTTAGATTATGAAAAATCTTGCTCTTGTTGTTTTTATTGTTGTTCTCCTTCTCTAAATAAGGTGTGAAATTGCTCTATAGGAAAATATAAGGGTAGTCTAGCACCATATTCTATCAACCTAAGGAGTGATTCATCTTAGATCTCTTTATATTATGTATAATCCCATTCAGATCCTATAGTTGTATAAATGTCCTCAAATACAATGGAAGTGTCCTATCCATCATAAAAATGCTCATCCTATTAGCTAGGGCCATAAGGGATCCCACTATGAGTAAACCTTTGAGTCATGTCTAGAAAGGGTTGCTCTATACATTTGACTAGATTTGGATTAATGTTTTGTAAACTTTTAAAAAAATTATGAATTTTGATCTTTCTTCCAAACAAATGACTAAGATACCAAAGAGACTATAAAAGGAGGTTGGCTTGGAACCACACACAATTAGAAGAATGTGTTCATTAAATTACTCAACCTTTAAGTAAAGTTGAAATCATATGAATTGGAAGAGGGTATGCTAACTCAAAAATCATAGAGTGTCACTAGTACACTAAAACGTAAAGTCTTGAAATACATCAATACCATAAAAACTAGTTCAACTACGATGATTTGTTACTAGAAAATTGGAAGAAAGCCCTTCTAATTAAGAACAAGAAAATGAAAACTAAGAAATTTATGATGTGAAACATGCAAGAATTCCTAAGTATAAAACTAGAACCAAATGGGTAGCACAATGTCACCATATGGTAACATAAATGGTAGTATAAAATGTGTTATAGGACTCAAAGTGTTAGTGATATGTAAGATGAATTGAATCCACAAAAGATGATAATGAGATACTGAGTCTATAAATGACCCTTAATTCAAATGAAAAATTAAACCCAAGTTGAAATAAGTCAAGTAAAAATTGTGAACCCAATTTAACACATCAATGTTTAAAACTTAGAAAAGTCCAATTTCAAATTTAAATTATCAGTGAGGGACATAATAAAATTTGGCAAATGATCTAAACTCAAATAGGCAACATAATTGCACCAAAATGGATGATATCACACAATGTTTTATATGATAATTTGAACAAAGACAAGATGATATTTACTTGGATAGTGTAATGCCTCTTTATTCAATAAATCATGGACAGTGTGTTAGGTTATGACCTTTTTTTAATAAGCAATTTTGACTCAAAAAAAGATCAAGTAATTTAAGACCAATTTAGACAAATATAACTAAGTAATCATTATAAGTCCTAAACTAACAAGGTGTGACAAATTGGGGTTGACTAAAACTAAAAATTTACACACATTTCTAGATGGATCCCATGTCTACCAAATTTTATATTAGCAAACAAGAGAAGAAACATGTCATTTGTGTCCACACCATATGGCTTGTTATAAAAAAAACTAGCCCTTTTTACAACCACTACATCCATTACTCATTTAGTGTAGTGTGATGTCTAACATGCTCAAATAACATGGTATTAGCCTCTACTAATGAAAATGGTTTCACCATTCAAACCATCATCCCAGTGAGGGGATCCTAATTTATATACCCCCTCGTGGAGAGGGGTTGAAGACAATGGAAAAATATGAAACCCTGAGTCAAATCTTCCCTATAAAACTTATGGGAGGTGATGAAATTCCTCTCACAAGACAAGATGAAATGAAATAAAAATTAATTGAAAGATATTTAAGGTTGTTTCTAAATCACCCAATCCATGTCAGTCTTGGGGAGAGCCTTCACAACATCTCTTTTATGCCTTTGGACTAAGGCAATTTACAATGAAGATGGCACTTTTGATCCCACAAATTTCCTATAGGGGACTAGGGGAGAGCATACATACAAAAAATCCTTTTTACACAAATAAATCTAAGTAAACAATAAATTACTTTCATAAAATAAAAACTTGGAATTAAGTTTAATTATAAAGCACTAAAATGAAATATTTTGTGGTGTTCTTTGGCCCCTTGACCTTAAGTTGCAAAGCTTTAAAAGAACAACTACAAAGTAAACACCTTAAATTTTCCCTTAAGCACCAAATAGAAATTATTAATTATTTTTAATCATCCAAAATAGGTTTAAAAACACTTAATTAAGCATTATTTGATCACTTTCTAAGTAGTTATTGCAAAAAAATTGTTAGAATGTTGTTTAGCTTTTAAGCTATTTTGTGTAGAGATAAATAACTTAAGAAAATAAGCTCTCAAGTTTGTGTTTCACTTGTGAACCTGAAGGAAAAAATTTTATGCTCAAAAATAATTTTTACCTCAATAAAACACAAAAAATAATATTAAACTTATGAAAATATGCAAACAAGTTAGACGGTTAAAAACAATAAAATCGAACACACAAAACATAAAATATACAATCAATATTCTTAAAATAACATTTACAATATATATTATTTTGTCACATAATTATTATAGTTTGTTTATAGGTCCAAGTTTCACCTCTCTGCAAAAATTCAAGTCAAAAAAATTAATAAAGAAAAAATTATTATATATGTATTAGAAAATTTTACCTAAAAAATAAAAAACACAAAGTGACAATCACTAAAAGAGTCATAAATTATAAACTACAAATCAAATTTTAATAAAATTTTGAGAGATTAGGATGAAATCAGTAAGAAAAAACTATAAAAAAATAATAAACTCATTAAAAATAATAACTATTTTAACAACCATTTATGTTCTAATATGTGGGGTGCACAATCGTGTCCCACCAAGCATGGCAACATATAGAGTGGATTACAAAATTTGATTAGTCAAGAATTAGTAAATAAATAAAAGTGAAATTCATAAGTAAATAAACAAATCAAATCAATATATTCATGTAGGGTTTTATAATGATAATAAGATACAAATGAAAGAAAGAAATCAACCATTACCTTCCCAAATGACTCCATTGCTCAAAAGCTGCTCCAAGGATGTTCTCCCCTTGATCTAGAGATCTAGTCTTTGTTAACAATGGATTATTTGCTCCTCCATTTCCTCAAGAACTATATATATAACCTAGGCTCATGAGATAAACTATCCAATATGCCTATCAATAAAGCTAATCCAAATGCAGGTAACACGATAACCAAAACATAAATAACCTATGCAGAGATTTTAGAATTAAAGTATGCATAAATTTTAGCTTAAAAAATGGTGTGAGAGGCCTCCTATTTATATATTTTTTCAATTGATTAGAATGAACTATGATTTTGCATCTTGAGATCAAGATGTGTGGCAAAGAATCCTTTCAATTTTTAAGGCTTAAATCAATAAATGCCCTCATAATGATTTGGGGGGAAGGGACATTGATTAGGCATGGGTGCCCATAATTCAAATATTTTATGCATTTATGGATTATGGATGCCACCCCATAGATCATGTTATTATGATGATGTAGTTAATAGGAATCAATTTTTAAAAATAAATATTCAATAACCTCCATCTAAAATCCACTTAATCTCTTGATTTGAATTAATTAACCTTAAAAAAAATTAATCAATATTTGCGTAATTCTTTGGAAATTGGCCCTCAATTAATAAAAATGGTCAAATAGTCATATTACTTGGTGGTAATTTGACTCAGGAAGAATTCTAAGTTGATGTTAGATGTGATGATATTGTACTCCCATTTAGGATGTTGTCAACATTAAATAACAAAGGTCTGTGATGTATACTAATGAATAAGAAGAAAAGATTGATCCAAAGAAAGAAAAAAGGCAAAATCATCATTTGGAATCGAAATGAATTGATCAAAATTAGGATTCATGTAAAATGCACTACCCCATTTAGCAATACATTAGCCTAAATTAGCACTTGTATACAACAATTTCAAATCATTTATCACATTTTATAGATTTTGGCCACAACTAGGTATTTTAGTGTAATTCGAGTAAGATTGACAATTTCAACACAAATGGTGTTAGTAATTAGATGTCTAAATTTTGATCTTCTATATTAGTTGATAAATGCATCCACAAGCCATGATATTCCAAGTGCTTAAGTGGATTTTCCATGAAGGTTATTGAATATTTTTTTTAGAAATTGATTCTTATTAACTACATCATAATGATGACATGATCTATGAGGTGGCATCCACAAGCCATAAATACATAAAATATCTAAATTATGAGCACCCATGCCTAATCAATTCCCTTTACCCTTAAATTATTATGAGGGTATTTATTGATTTTACCTCCAAAATTGAATAGATTATTGGCCACACATATTGATCTCAAGATGGATGGTCATAGTTCATTCTGATCAATTACAAAAAAATATAAATAGGAGGCCTCTCACAACATTTCTTAAGCTAAAAATTATGTAGGCTTATAATGCTAAAGTCTCTTCACAAGTAATTTATGTTTTGATTATTATGTTATTTGCATTTAGATTAGCTTCATTAATAGGCATATTAGATAGTTTTTATCATGATCCTAGGTTATATATAGAGTCATTAAGGCAATTGAGGAGAAAATAATCCATTTTTGAAAAAGACTAGAGCTCTATATCAAGAGGATAACACGCTTGGAGCCACTTTTGAGTAATGGAGTCATTTGGGAAGGTAATGGTTGATTGCTTTATTTTATTTGTATCTTGTTATCATTAGCAACCCCCACATGAATAGTTTGTCTTATATTATTAATTCATATACATTATTTTGTGAGTTTTCATGACAAATGTTTGAATTGATTATATTTTAAATCCATTCTACATTTTTTCATGCCTGGTGGGACACGATTGCACACCCCACATACTTGAACAAAAATAATTGTTAAAATAGCTCTTATTTTTAATCTATTTACTATTTTTTTGAATTTTTAATATGTTATTATTACTAGTGTCATCATAATTCTCTAAAATTTTTATTAAAATATGATTTTTAGTTTAGAAGTTATGACTCTTTTAGTAATTGTCACTATTTATTTTTTATTTTTTGGGTAAAAATGGCTAGTACAGAGCTAATATTTTTTTTATTAACTATTTTGACTTTAATTTTATTAGAGAGGTGTGAACTGGAAATAAAATCTAAAAATTTAGTGATAAACTAATATATATTGTAAAATTTATGTTCAAAATAATGACTATAAGATTTTATGTTTTGTGTGTTTGGTTGTATTGTTTTTAGCCTTCTAACTTGTTGTTTGCATGTTTTCATAAGATTAATATTATTTTTTTTTTTTATTGAGATAAAAAGTATTTTTGAGCATAACATTTTTAACTTCAGACTCAAAGGTGAAACACAAACCTAATATCTTATTTTCTAAAGTTACTTATCTCAAACATAAAAGAGTTTCAAAGGTAAACAACATTCTGACAATTTTCATGTGGGAACTACTAGGAAAGTGATCAAATCATTCTTAATTAGGTATTTTTAAACCTCTTTCAGATGCTTAAAAATAATTAATAATTTTTTTTTGGTACTTAAAGGAAAATTTAGGGTGTTTACTTGAATCATTTTGTAGTTATTTTTTCAAAGCTTTGCAACTTAAGGCCAATGGGCCGAAGAACACCACCAAATCTTTCATTTTAGTGCTTTAAAATTGAAATCACTTCTAAGTTTTTATTTTATGCATGTCATTTATTGTTTGTTTAGTTATATTTTTTTGTGTGAAAATTAAGTTGTGCGTATATGCTTTCCCCCCATCTCCTATAGGGAACTTATGGGATCAAAAGTACCATATTCTTGTAAATTGCCTTAGTCAAAAGACATAAAAGAGATGTTCTAAAGGCTCTCCCCATGACCCACCTGACTTGGATAATCTAAAAACAATATTATATCTCTTTTACTTAATTTTTATTTCATTTCATCTTGGTTTGTGAGGAGGATTTCATCACCTTCTATAAGTTTTATAGGGAAGCTTTGACCTAGGGTTTCATCTTTTGGCATCAACTTCAACCCTTCTCCATAAGGGGTATATAAATTGGGATCCCATTATTGTGATGATGGTTTAAGTGATTAAACCATCTTTTTTAGTAGAGGATAAGATTAGGACGTTTGAATATGTTGAACATTGTAATAGATTGAGCGAGTGATGGATGTAGTGAGAGTAAAAAGGGCTAGACCTTGTTACAAAAAATTATATGATGTGGACCCAAATGATGTGCTACTTCTATTGCTTTCTGATGTTTAATTTGGTAGACATGGGATCCATCTAGAAACTTGCAAAACTTGTTAGTTTTAGTCAACCCCACTTTATCACACCTTGCCAATTTAGGACTTAGGATGATTACTTAGTTGTATTTGTCTAAATTGGTCTTAGATTACTTAGTCTTGTTTTGAGTTAAAAATGATTTTTAAAAAAAGGTCATAACCTAACACATTATCCATAATTTATTGAACAAGGAGGTGCTATGTTGTCCAAGTGAAATTCATGTCTTCCTTGTTCAAACCATCATCTAAAATATTGTGTCATATCATCCATTTTGGTACAGTTATGTTGATCATTTGAGTCTAGATCATTTTAAAAAATTTCTTAAGTCCCTAATTGATAATTTAAATTTGGAATTGGAATTATTTAATTTTTAAAGGTTGATGTGTTAAATTGGGTTTTCCATTTGCACTTAAGTTGTTTTAACTTAGGTTTAATTTCCCATTAAATTGAGGGCCGTTTATAGACTCATTATCTCATTATCATCTTTGGTGGATTCAAGTCATCTTGAATATTTCTCACTCTTTGAGTCTTAGAATGAATTTTATACTACCATTCTTATTACCATGTGGTGATGTTGTGCCACCTATTTGGTTCTAGTTTTATACTTAGTAATTCTTGCATGTTTTCACATCATGAGTTTCTTGGTTTGCATTGTCTCATTCTTAATTCGAAGGGCTTTCTTCTATTTTTATAGTATAAAATAATCAAATTTGAACTAGTTCTTATGGTATTAACGTACCTCAAAAGTCTATGGTTTAGTGTACTAGTGACACTCTAAGATTTTTGAGTTATCTTACCCTCTTCCAATTCATACGATTTCAACTTTACCTAAAGGTTGAGTAATTTCATGAGCACATTATTCTAATTGTGTATGGTTTTAAGACACCCTCATTTTATAGTCTCTTCAATACCTTAGTCATTTGTCTATAAGAAAGATAAGAATTCATACCTTGTTTAAATATTTTTACAACATTGATCCAAATCTAGTCAAATGTATAGAGAAAACTTTTCTAGACATCATTCAAAGGTTCAATCATAGTAGGGTCTCTTATGGATCTAGCTATGAGGATGAGAATTTTTATGATAGATAGGATAATTCCATTATCTTTGAGTACATTCTTACAATTGTAGGATCTGAAGGGGATTATACTGAATATCAAGAGAACCAAGATGGACTCCATAGGTTTATAGAATTTGGTGCTAGACTACCCTCAAATTTTCCTATAGAGAAATTACACACCTTAGTTAGAGAAGGAGAAAAACAAAAGTAAAATAAAGATTTTTCACAATCAAGCATACCTTCTTCCTCTAACAAAGGTAAAAATTACTTATAGAGTCAAAACCAATCAATCAAGATCTTATTAAAAAATTAAGAAGATAAGTCAATGGTATGTTGATCAACTTATCATGGACATAATAGACTTTCTCATTTTTACTTTAATCCATAATGATGCTTCCAAGGAATAAGGAAATGTGATTGAACCTATGAAATAAACATTGGTTGATAACCTAAAAACTGATCAAGGTGTCTCAAATGAATAGAACAAAACACAAGTGGTTGTGCAAAATGTTTCACTAGAAATGGAACACACATTATTTAATCACCAAGAGCCTTTTTTCAATTTACAACATAGAATCCCAAACATTCAGTTCAAATTGAGGAAATCCCTTAAGACAATTTGTCTAGTTCATCTCAACCAACACAAAAATTGGTGATTAGACCAAGGACTACCCAAAATCAATAAAGCACATATAGTTCAATGAAATATATTCTAAAGAATCAATGGCCTATTTACTCAACTTTAGGATAAAATTAAAACCAATTCATATAATTTAGGGTTTACATCCCTCACAAATCATATAACAATAGGGCACATTCCACCCCAACAAAACTATGTTCCACCCATAAATGCACCAAACATGCAAGAGTGGAACTCTATGAATGAGAATTTATCACATTTTTAGACTAGAAATATGATGAAAAAGTAAAAATTTGATGAGATATGTCCATATCCATTTTATTTAAGAATTCTCCAAGTCCCCTTTCTATATATTTTTGATGCACCCAAATTTGATAAATATAAAGGAAAGGGTGACCCACATTAACATGTCCAGGCATTTTTCATATTATACAAAGAGGTTACTTATATTAGCATGTTCCTACTTAATTTATTTCCATGAAGTCTAATGAGAAGTTCATCAACCATTTCTCATAAAACATTGAATATGAATTGATCATTATTGACTTAGGCAAAGCCAAATAACATGATGGAAAAAGATTTTCCATATATTTAAAAATATGAAGAGCATTATTGCATCAATTTTGACCTAATTTTCTAGATAAAGGGTTGGCAAATATATTTTCATAAAATATACATCTTGAGGTCACACATAACTTAGTCTAGATTATGTTAACTCATTTAAGGAGATCATAGAAAAGGGTCTACAGATTGAGAAGGGTCTTATTAACAAGAGCCTTATTAAGATCCTTGCATAGTGATAAAAATAAAATTAGACCCCATCTTCTAGTCAGATAGTTGTGTAAGATAAACCTAAAAACTTTAACAATAACAAAAACATGGTTGGAAATGGGGTGACTAAAATAATACATGTACAAATGGTGTAGGCTTTGCCAGCCCTAAATGTATAATTAGTTCCCCCTAATCCACCACATAATTTTAAGAGATAGCCTACATAGAGAACAAAATATGATAGTTTCAAGGTCTTTAAAAAATTAGGAGCACCAATTGAAATAGTGTTCTAAAATCTCATAGCAGCTAACCTGATTGTATGGATAGTATAAGGCCATTTCCTCAAGATCAACCAAAACTAGATTGGTACAAAGAGAATGAATGGTGAAAATTTCATTATGTTGTTGGTCACGGTGCTTATCATTGCATCTAATTGTGACATATTATTGAAGATCTTATCGAGAGTGGAAAATTTGAGATTAAATTAACCCCTAATAAGGACATAAATTAAGATATAACAATATGCAAGGACCCCTTTCCTTAACATAATCAATTATCATCAAGGAATAATCAAAACCAAAGACAAAACCAAAGATAGAGGCAAAATCAGAACCAAAATTAAGGTAAAAATTTTAATCAATGTGAGCATAACCATGATCATAATACCCATACTAAAAATGTGGGTTACAACAACATACCTTACAACTATAACAATATTGTGGGATGCATTTTTATAACCCATATTGACACTATTACTTTTAAACCACATGAACCATCTCATTTTCCTCATATCATTAGACCCATCATTATAAGGTTAACACCCTCTCTCTCTATTAATACCACACTGAGTTTTCATAATTCTATTATGACTCCATTTACATGGGTTACTATTTTTGGAAAATTCCCTTCTTATAATTATAATGGCTCCTTATTGACTCAAAATTGTAAACATGTAAAAAGACACCAATGAGTCACCCTCTAAGGCCCTTTACATTCATATTTTGATTATATTAGATCCTCACTACCTCTAGGTTGTGTAGTCACAACTAGACACTCATGAGCTACTCTCTAGGGCCCTTTGTCTACTTCCATGGAACCCAATGTGAACAATATGCTAATGGATCTAAAACCAATTATTATTCTAACCAAAGCTAAGCTAACTCATCCTAATTTATAAAATCCTTATAGTCTATCAGATCAATTGAGAAAAAATGCTACACGAATTTCCATTTTAGATCTCTTGTGGATATCTAAAGTCCATAGAACTATCTTGAACAATCTTTTACAAAAAGCCACTATCCCTAATGATATAAATCTAAAATAGTTCCAAAACCTTGTGGGATATTTGTCTTCATTTTTTCAAGTAACATTTAATCAAAAATACCTTTCTACACTTAGACCAAACCATAATAACCCACTATACATTGAAGAACTCATTGAAAATCATAAGAACAAGTGAGTTCTTATAGATAATTGTTTAGGGCTGAACATCATATCTCTTAAGTTGATACAAATATTGGGATATACCATGAAATACATTTAGCTAGATATGATCACCATTAAGGCTTATGATAATGTCAAAATGGAGTTTGTTGGTACTATTTAGTTTCCAATTATTTTTGGATCCATTCCACATCATACATTGTTTCATATTATGGACATTGAATTGCCTTATAATATACTTATTGGCCATCCTTATATCCATGAAGTACAAGCCATTCCCTCCACCCTACATCAATGCCTTAAGTTTCCTCATTATGGGATCAAGGTTACTATTCTTGTCGATCAACAACCTTATGAGTATTACAAACATATTGAGGCCCAATTCTATAATTATAACTATTATCCTAGTTCTAAATTTGTTTTGAAGAAGAACAAGGATATGATTTCACATCCATTTCCATCTAATTATATTAATCCTAGTGATCTTACTTCCACTTCAACTAATTCATTTCCTATAACTCTTATGAAACAAGTCATTATTCAAGATATGGGCATTTCCACATATGTTCTTAAGGATGCCTTCCATGTTGAAAAGTTTTGTAAAAAACCAAAAACATTAGATAAGTCTAAACCTTCATAGAATCCTAACAGACCCACAAGGATTTGGAAACAAAAGAAGAAATAATAAACACCACCTATGGCTTTTGTACCTGCTATTATGCGAAAGAAAGATCAAAAGGCTTTTACCAAGGGAGACTATTTATATTTTGAAGGCCTTGATAATTAATTTTAGAATCCAAACTATCCTATCCAAAATTAGATCATAGATCATCTTGATTATATATGAAAATTCCTTGGCCCATGAGCACAAATAATATTGGAACCCTTATCAACTAGAGTACCTTATTTGAATCATGGTCTTGGATTTATACCACCTGAGGTTGACCTCATAAATTTTGATAGTGATTAATCCAAATTAACTAGTGATAAGAATCTTAAAAGTAACACAACATCCCATTATAGCCTTTTTGATGAGCTTATTGACATGGACATATCTAATTCAAATGTCATTTTAACCCTAACCATTGGAGCTTCCAATCCTAAACAAAGAACCCATTCTATTGGTGCTTCCCACCCTAAAGTAGAATATCATATTTTTAACATTAGATATTCTCCTCCTAAAGTATAACCTAATTTTTCCCTTTATCTTTACCATCTTGATCTCATTAATTAAGAACACAAAAATTAAATCCTATGCCTTGATGAGTTTTAGAATGAAGAATCACTTATAGAATACATGGGCCTAAGAGATGGATTATTCATTAGCAATCACAAACAAGGCTTTGATTTTTCATTGGATCCTTCTACCTAATTTGGAGAGAAAAAAAACTTTCTTGGAAATAATAAAGATGAAACGTCAAGATCTTTGAGTCAAAACCTTTTTGAGGCACTCATCGATTAGTGAAGAAGTAAAGAAAAAGACAAGCCTTTGAGTGAAAACCTATTTTAGAAAATCTGAAGAGGGAAAGTTTTATAATCCCCTTAAGACATAGAAAGCCCATTTATATAAAGTTATATATATATTAAAATAATCTCTTCATTATAATAAAAAATGTTCAAGAATCTTGTTTTTGAGTTTGTAGAGGTTTTTTCTACTTGGCCTTTACTTGAGATGGTAGATTCTGATTCATCACATTATCTAGAAGTTTGAGAGGAAAAAAAAGAATATTTAGTAGAATAATATTATCATTATCATACCTTACCTATGATTATATAAGGTGGATCCACACTCTTTGTGGAAAACATGATAGAAGTGAACTTGGGAACCTATAAGGATCTTAAAATTATTTATCTTGGAGCTTCCCTTACTAAAATAGAATGTGAACAAATTATATCCCTCATAAGGGATTATATTGACATATTTGCATGGGAATATTCCAACATATTAGTCTTAAACCCATATTTAGTCATGTATCACCTTTTTTTCCATCCTAATGCTAAACTAGTCAAGCAAAAATTGAGGAAGATGCATCCATGCATTGCGCTATGGGTTAAAGAAGAATTAGAAAAGTTTCTATGAGAAAGATTTATTATGCCACTATATTACTCTGAATAGATTTTAAACATATTCCCCATGAATAAAAATACTCTAATAATATGTATTTTTACTTATTTTAGAGTTATTAACAAAGTGTGCCCTAAAGATGATTTTTCTCTACCCAACATCGACATGATTGCCAACTCAAATTCTAGATACAAGATGTTATCCTTAATGGATGGATTTTATTGATACAATCAGATCAAGATAGCCTAAGAAGATCAACACAAGACTATGTTCACCACTCCATGTGGAACATTCTATTACTAAGTCATGTCATTTGGCTTGAAAAATAATAGAGCCATTTATCAATGTGCCATGACTATCATCTTCCATGACATGATGCATGATATTATTGAAGACTATGTTGAGGATATACTAGCAAAATCAAGAATAAGATCTAGACATCTTGATGTTCTATGAAAAATCTTTGAGAGGATTTATGAATATAAAGTCTACCTAAATCCTAATAAATGCATCTTTGGAGTCACATCAAAGAAATTACTAGGTTTCATTGTATCACAAAGAAAGATTGAAGTCAACCCTACCAAGGTCAAGGCCATTGTGGAGATGCCTCCATCGAACAATCTTAAAAAATTTTAAATCCTCCAAGGAAAGATCTAATCTATAAGCATGTTCATTTCTTAATTGGTAGTCAAATACCACCCATTTACGCACATTTTGAATAAATGGGTAACTTTTTAATGGGATAAAGATTGTTAGATAGCATTTTCAAAACTCAAGACATATTTAGCCAATGTTCTAGTCTTAAGATTAATAATACTTAGATGACCATTGCTTCTTTACATATCGGTAATAGAGCATGTATTGGGGCCACTTTTAGCCCAACATGATGATCAAGGTAAAGAACATGCAATATATTATCTAAGATTCAATCTAGTAGTTTATGAACATAATTATATGCCTATTGAGAAGGTTTATTTAGATATGGTGTTTGCTACCCAAAATTTGTGACAATATATGCTAAACAACAAAACTATTGTAATTATCAAGGTGGACCCTCTCAAATTCTTATTATCCAAAGTAGATCTTTAAGGATGCATGGATAAATGGGTTACGCTCTTAATCAAATTTGATATTGAGTATCAAAATAAAAAAGCAATCAAGGGGTAGGGGATTGTGGATTAACTTGAAAAATCCCTTCTCATAGATACTCAACCACTAAAATTTTAATTTCCAGATAATTATATTATGGAAATAGAACAAGCATCATCGGAACCTAAACAATAGAAGCTATATTTTGATAGCTCATTTACATATCATGGATCTAGATATGGCATATTTTTGATTACATATTAGAGGGATCTGATTCCCAAAAAATTTCATATATAATTTCATTATATGAATAATATGGAAAAGTATGAGGCATTGATTGCAAGGCTTCACCTTACCATATAGTGGGAATTAATAGTTTAGAAGTCTATGGTGATTCTCAATTAATCATTAATCATACCTTTGATCAGTATCAAACCAAAAATGACAAGATCATTCCTTACAATTTTTTTTTTGATAATCTCAAAGGTCATTTAAAAAATCTATAGCTTGAAAAAGTTCCAAAGGATAACAACATATCTGCAAATGCAATGGCAATGATTAGATCCATGATACAGATTGATGGTAGAGCTAAAGAGTATCAGTTCTTGATTGAAAATATTCTTCAACCTACGCATGTTATACTAGATTCGTAAAGGGTATGCACCATTGCTAGTCCTAATCCCCCACCTACTTGGTTCCAAGACTTTTATAACTACTTCCATGAACACATTTTCCCAATTAACCTATCTAATAGTCAACAAAAACTATTCCATCACTATTTATCATGTTATATGCTCCTAAGATATATGTTTTATCATAAAGGCTATGATGGAATGATTATTCATTGTTTATCTTTGAGAAAATCTAAGCAAGTGTTGATGGTGGTTCATGAAGGAATGTGTGGGGCCCACACCAATAATATAGTTTTAGAAAAGAAGCTCCTTAAGAATAGGCTATTATTGGATAAAAATGGGGACTGATGTTTGCAATTATGTAAGAAAGTGCATTCCTTGTCATTAAAATGGAAATTTGATACACGTACCTTCTTTACAACTAAATTCAATCACAACACCATGGTCGTTCTCAATATAGGGCCTCAATCTCATCACGAAAATAAACCCAACATATTTAGATGGCCATAAACATATCTTGACTACTACCAAGTATTTTACTAAGTGGATTGAGTCCATTATTCTCACTTACATCATCAAAAACTATATTTCAAAATTCATCCATTACCATATCATCTATTAATGTGGCATCCCCACATGCATAATATCCAATAACGGTAGATCCTTTATAAATTAAGATGTAAAAGATCTTTGTGCAATATTTAAGATCAAGCACAAGAAATCAAATCCATATAACTCATAAGGCAATGGATAAACTAAGGCATTAAACAAAATCATTGTAACAATTTTAAAGAAGATTATCAATGATGATGGTCATAATTGGCACTTATAAATCTTTCTTGACCTCTATTCTTATAGAACTAGTCATCAAACCCCAATAAGAGTCACTCCATACTCCTTTGTCTATGGCACAAAGCTATTATCCTAATAGAGATCAAGATACCATTTTTATGAGTATCATTAGAGCATATTGAATATGATGAGGACTACAGAGTATCAAGGCTATAATAACTAGAACTTCTAGATGGAAATCATTTAGCTACCCTAGAAAACTTATAACTTATCAGAACAAAATATGGAGAAGCTATAATAAGTGCATCTCCCTTGGGAGTTTGAGATCAGTTATTTAGTCTAAAAAAAGAACCAAAAGAATATAAATGTTGAACAAAACAAAAAAGGTAAGTTTCAACCTAATTGATTGCGACCATTTAATATCATGGTAAACTATGGATTAGGAACATATTGACTGGCTAAGCCAAATAGTGAAGAACTTCTAGAGCCCATAAACATAATACACCTTAAGAGGTTCTACATGTGAATAAGTTTGAACCATTGTCTACAATATCCCTTAAGTAGGATCTACCTATGCTAAAGTAATTTTAACTTACCATTTTATCCTACCCTATATCACTCTCGCATGATCCCTCTTCCTTTCATGACTATGGATAGTGAAAAACTTTTGGACCATTGGTACTCTAAATTTATTTTATCGTAACTTGTGTTGTTATCTTTGAGAACACTATTATTTTTTATATCTAGGGCTTGTTATAACCCAAAAAAAATTGTCCCTTTACCAATTATGATCTTGATTATGTCTCATTAGCATTATGAACACCTTTGATGATAGTTACACAAATAAGTTTAGCCAAGATAATTTTTTATAGCTTCTTATACAAACAAGTGATAAGAACACCTTTAAATCTTAGGATCTTTGCCTATCACATGGTTATTTAAATTTATTTCATGTTGCACACTATTTTATATTACATTTTCTTCTCTTTTTTAAACATTGTTGTCTTTTTAGGATCCTCACACTTTTGATTTATGAGCATGTGTTGTTTTATCTAGCTTTAGCTATTATTAGAACTCTCAGTTAGCTCCCTGGTACTTGGTTTTTTATTGGAACTTATACTCTTGGATGAACATCTCTTGGATTAGTTATTTCCCCATTATACATATTTTATCCCAAAAACATTAAAAAATGATCCACAAAAGAACAAAAATATTGTCTTACATTTTTTATACATTCTGATCCTCACGTTCTTGGCATTTTGTAAGCATTTTCTCCTACTAACTTTCCAATATGTTATTCATTTTATCCCATGCACTTACTATTTTTAAATATAATTCCTAGTCCCACCATGTCATGCTCTTGTCATTTAAAAGAAAATTAAGTTTCATTGTCTTATTATTTTGTAATTCATCCTATCCTCACACTCTTGCCATTTGGTAAGACCAATCAGATTTATCAAGTCTTCCCTTCTCTTATACAACATTAATCATATGTTTCTGGTCATCATCATGTCTTATATCCCACTACCTAGGAGAACTAAATTTGGCTTGAAGTTTATGTTGGAACATGCATCCATGAAACTATGTAGGTAGCGTCCACTTGTCTTGTAGATCTAGAGTCAGCTCGACCAATCCCTTCTTTTCCTTATCTTTACTCATTTCTTCTATCATTTTTCCTCTTTAATTAGGGAAAAAATCTTGTGTCCCTTTTATTTGTTACATTTTATTGTAAAGTAACACCTCTACTACACATTCATGAATAATTATTTTTAAACTACACTCACTTGGTTTTTATTTGTGTGTTTATTTGAGTATTATTGGTATTTTATTGTGTTTTCTTGGTGATTTATTGTGATTTCACACCTCTTCATTTTTTTCTTCTCATTTTCTCTTTTTATTATGTCATATATTACCTTAGTCTTGTTTTTTCCTATATATTTTTGCTTGTCTCTTTTGTGTTTATTTGATTGTTGTTGGTGTTGTTTGGTATTTTTTTCCTATTTGGTCTTACTTCTTTGTTTTATTGCTTTTTAATTTTTAAACATTTTTTGTTCCTACTTGAATCCTGATTTTTCATATCTTGATTTTAATTTTGGCTCATTTATGTTTATCTTTGTCTTTATGTTTGCTTTTTTTTTTAATGTAGATAGTTGTAACTCTAGTTTTGGTCATTATCTACCATTATCTGTAGTTATAAGTATTCATATTTGAAATGGCTCCACTCACTTGAAATGCCATGTCTTCATACACTATTCATACTTATTATTCCTAATTTTTTAAACTATCAAGCACTTTGTGCTCTAAGTTAAAGTCTTAATGTCAACACAACTCCAATGCATAGGTTTCAAGAACACTATGCCTAAAATAGGCTTAATAGGTTTAGCACCTGACTTTATGTGTAGATGTACATACCTTCACATACATCATGAGTCTAATCAATATTTGGTTATTTTTCATCATCCCTCATTCCATTGTCTCCCATTTTTGGGTGAACTACATTAGCTTGAGGTCCATTTTGACTATGTAGGCAATGCTTAGATACATGACATATCCCAAGTTAGCTCAAACATCTTTATTATTCTTTTCATCTCTTTCATCACTTTGTGCATCATCATATGCATGGTTTTTTATGGCTCTATAGCCATTGTACCATTGCATATATGTTTATACTACTTACTTTAACCTATGCTTTAGGTTATATCTGTGAGTTCATTACTTGCCAATTTACCCATGTTAGGTCATAACATTTAAAATTGTTAACAAATATACATTATCTCTATAGGGGTAATCCATTATTTATTCTTTATCAATGATCAAAATTTTCTCTACGGGGGCACAACTATCCTATCACGATCATATCCACCCTATTGGGGCACCTTTTATAATGATCTTTTTGGAGAATATGCTCTCCTTTTCTTCTAATTCCAATCTCTTGTGACTAATGCCCATGAGGGCACTATTTTAGTATGTATCTTTTCTCAAGATTGATTGATATCATAATCATGTATCTTTCACTCTCAAATTAGGTGTGTTTAAAGTGTGTTTCTTATATGTTGGATTGAATCCTTCTCATTTCCCCAATTTTTGGGGCCCATTATATTTTAGTTATATTTCGATCATTGATGGTAACCATGTGTGTAAGAATTAGCTCATCTAGATATGATCTATTTTATAGGTTAATCTCTAACTTTCCCTCTATTTTTGAGAGTCCATCCTTCTCTTTCATCTTAATATGTCCTCTCAAGGGGGCATCATGGGTCGTTTCCAATTTCTTCCTGATAAATATTTTCTTTGAAAGGATGTTACTTTGCCTGAATGTCTCACTATACCTTCTCAAACAATGAAAAAATGTAGATATCCAATTCCTAACACCATTGGTGTTGAAATTTTCAATCTTACTTGAATTTCACTCAAATACCCAATTTAGGTTGAAATCCATAAAACATACTAAATGGTTAGAACTTGTCATATAAAAGTGTCGATCTAGGCCAATATATCCCTAAATTAGGCATTGCATTTTATGTGATTCCTAATTTTAATAAATTCATTTCAATTTGAAATGATGATTTTGCCTTTTTATGCTTTGGATCACTCTTTTCTTCTAATTCATTAGTATACATCACATGCCTTTTTTATTTTGTGTTGACAACATCATAAATGGGAATACAATTCCAATGCATCTAACATCACCTTCCAATTCTTCTTGAGTCAAATTACCACCTAGTAATATGACTTTTTGACCATTTTGATTAATTTAGCACCAATTTCTAAAAAAATTACACAAATATTGATTAATCTTGTTAAGGATAATCAATTAAAATCAAGAGCCTAATTTGATTTCCTATAGATGTTATTGAATTTTTTTTATGGAAATTGATTCCTATTAAATTTATCATCATAATAACATGATCTATGGGGTGGCATCCACAAGTCATAAATTTATAAAATATTTGAATTATAAGCACCATGCCTAATCAATACCCCTTCCCCCTAAATCATTATGAGGGAATTTATTGATTTTAGCCTTCAAAATTGAATGAATTCTTGACCACACATATTGATCTCAATATGGATAGTCACAATTCATTCTGATCAATTGCAAAAATCTATAAATAGAGGGCCTCTCACGCCATTTATTAAGCTAAAAATTGTGTAGACTTATAATGCTAAAATCTCTCCACAAGTCATTTGTGTTTTGATTATTGTGTTATTTGCATTTGGTTTAGCTTCATTGATATGAATATTGGATTGTTTCTATCATGATCTAGTTATGTATAGAGTTATTGAGGCAATGGAGGAGCAAATAGGCCATTTTTGACAAAGACTAGAGCCATAGATCAAGGGGAGAATATGGTTGGAGTCACTTTTGAGTAATGGAGTCATTAGGGAAGGTAATGGCTGATTGTTTTCTTTCATTTATATCTTGTTATCATTAACAACCCCCACATGAATATTTTATCTTAGATTGTCAATTCTTATGAATTCTTTTGTGATTTTTCATTACTAATGTTTGAATTGATCCTCTTTGAAAACCATGCTACATTTTTTAGGACTTGGATGTCTACATCATGACACATGTAAATTTATTTCACAAACATCCTAGAAAGCATAGGAGCATCAATAGTTATATTACCAATAATAAAATGACCTACCTTGGTTAGTTTATCTACAAGTACCAAGATCATATCATGATGATTCATAGACATAGGCAATCCTTAGACAAAATCCATAATAATTAATTTCCACTTATATTTAGGTACCGAATGTGGGTATAAAACCCCAATTGGATGCACATATTTAACCTTGAATCATTGACACTCTAATCATCTAGAGATTAAATTAGCTACATTCTTATTAATTATTTTCCATAAATATAAGGGTTTTAATTATGCTACTAGCTTAGTTACTATAGGATGACCTGAATAGGGAGCATTGTGTAATTAATTTAGTATAGTATTCCTCAAATTCTCATTATTAGGAACATAAATCCTACCATTGAACCTTAAATTCCCATCATTCCCAAATTAAAAACCTTGATATTTATTATATTGTGAGTTTTCAACCAAAGTTTTCTTAACTTTCTCATAAAAATCATCACTAGGTGAGAATTTTACTACTTGATCTCAAAAAGTTCTTCTAATTGTATCCAAAGTTGAAATTTATATTATAAAACTAAGTGTATCTTCTAATATTTTTTCCTTACCCTTAATTTAGTTGATATAAAAATCATAATCTGATAGAAATTCTAATCACCACCTTTAGCAAGCATTAAGGTTAGGCTAGGTGAAAATATACTTAAGACCTAAATTATCAGTCTTAAGTTCAAATGGTTTACCCAAAAAGTAATTCCTCCAAAACTGAAAGACATGAGTTATAATAGCCAATTATAGATCATGAGGAGTATAATTTTTCTCATAAGGCATCTATTTCCTAGATTCATATATGAAAAATGAACCTTCCTACATGAGCACACCTCCTAAACCATCACCTAAAGCATTGGTTATCATTGAAAAATGTCCATTGCAATTTGGGATCAAAAATACTAGTACATAAATAAGTCTTTATGTTATAACATAAAAGGCTTACTCATACTTATCTAACCAAATAAAAAAATACTCCTTCCATTGAAGAGAGGTTCCTGGGTTAACTATCTTGGAAAATTTTGGTACAAATTTCCTATAGTACCCTACTAATCCCATAAAAATATGCACCTCATGCACATATTTAGGCATTTTCCAATCCATGATGGCCCTAATATTAGTTAAATCCATTGAAATTCCCTTTATAGAGATGATGTGTCCCAAGTATTATACTCTCTTTTAAAATAAAGTACACTTGGATAACTTACCATAACTTTTATGTTTTTTCAACCATTTCAAAACTAATCATAAGTGATCATCATGTTATTCCTCATTATTAGAATATATGAGGATATCATACAAAAAGACTTAGACAAATTAATCAAGATAATACTTGAAAACATTATTCATTAGATTCATGAATTTTTCTAGTGCATTGATTAACCTAAAAGTTATCACTATGAACTCATAATACCCATAACAAGTTCTAAAATTTGTTTTTATAATGTATTCATCTTAAATCCTTAACTGATGGCATCTTACTCGATGATCAATATTCAAAATGACTTTAACACCATGTATTTAATCCAAAAGATCATTAATGTGAGCTAATGGATACCTTTGTTATCATTTATTTAATAATCATGTGGTAGTAAATGTAAAAATCAAGGGTTCCATCCTTTTTGATGAAAAGTATAGGTGCACACCATGGTGACACACTTGGCCAAATCAAACCCTTGGCCAACATCTCTTGAAGTTATGCCTTCATCTCAATTATCTTTATTATTATCATCCTGTACAGTGCCTTATATTATGGTTCCAACCCTAGAATGATATCAATAGTGAAATAAAATTACATTTTTTGAGGCAACCCTATTAACTCATCTAAAAAAACATCTTGAAATTCTTGTAGAGAGGGATAATCTTCCAAGGTGAGTTCCTTGGATTATGTAGCTTCATCCATTTTTACAAATAATTCTTGACATCCCTTATGTTGAGCCCTTTTTAAGTAAATGCTAAAAAATTTCTTTAGCTTCAACTCCTCTGAATTCCTTGGATTTGGTTTGGTTTTCCAAATCATCTAGACATTCAACCTTTTTGTAGAAGCAATCAACTTTATTTTTATGCCTAGAAATCCCATTCACTCCTAGGATCACATCATACGACCCTATTGGTGTTGTATAAATATTCAAAACTATGGTAAATTCTAGAAAATGTATTTCATCCTATAGAGACATCTATTAACCCTAACTTTAGACTCATCCCCATATTATACTAACCATGCATTTGTTATAAAACTAGCTTTTTGAGATAATTTAATTAATATTCTAAGAGAGATAAAGTATTTAACTCTAGTATCAATCAAAATAGTAATTAGATGACTAAAAATAGTACCTAATACTTAGATGAGAGAGGCTTGCAATTTAGCCTATTGATTATCCACCACTAGATATAAATGCTATTGGAAGGTTCCCTACTATGAAGAAGAGGTTGTGTTATTATTTTCATCTATCTTCAATTGAGGATAATATTTTGCATAATGATCTCCTCCATAAGTAAACCATCCTCCTAGAGGTCCCTTCCTTTCATCATGATTTTCACCCTTGAACCCTTCTATGAAATTGCCTCCTAATTTCATGTTCCTAGAAGTATTACCAAATCTTGAGTTTTAAATATTTAACTAGTTCTTAAAATTTACATTCCATTTATAATTATTCTTAAAAGTATATTTTAACTATAAATTTTTTTATTATACTTCTCTCTAACCTCTTCTAGTGATTTTATCTTTTGTTCCTACTTTACAACTTTTTCAAACACCTAATTCATAATGGATGGTCCATGCACATCCACTTCACATCCAATTTGGGGTTTGAGGCCCATAATGAATTTCATGATATGAAAATGATCATAATTTTGGTACTATATAATATATTTCAAGCTCGTAGTAAACCATTCCTAGTACTCATTCACTAACAAATTCCCTTGCCTCAAGTTCTAAAAAACTATCAACTTCTAATTGAAATAAAGCTGAGGTAACCACTATTCTCTAAAAAAGAGTCACAAATTGCTCCCATGTGGTGGTAGTAGAATCCATATTCATTTTTATCTATTTTTTAGTCCACCAAGTTGTTGCTTCAATAACTATCCAGTAAGCTCCCCACATAGCCTTATTTACCTTATAATAATTTTAAATCTTAAATTATTTATCCATTTCTATCAGCCAAGCTTCAGCTCCATCACCAAGAACTGTACCATCATATTTGGGTGGGTTTACATTCTTCATGTCCCATGATATATCTATAACTACTTAAGCTTTAGCATACTGATGCACTTCCTCCTGCCTATGATCCTAAGTAACTTATTGTTTAGTATGGTGTTATTTAGGTACCTACTGTTCATTTTGATCTTCTAGTCCATGAGCATCTCATTTAAGCGTTTCTATACGATATTATGTCTCATTTATAACAATGATAATTTTATCAAGTTTTTTAGTTTGCTCTACTACTAACTAAATATGATCAACCTAAGGGTTCACATTAAAATGACCCTCACCAACTAATATACCTCAAACCATTCTCCTTTCTATAAAATTAGGATAATAAAATTTATGGTAGTGGACTCATTAAGTCCAATAGATAGACCTTAAGCTCTACTACCGCAATGTTAGACACCACTAGTACTAACCCATTTAATCTTAATACTAAAATTAATTATAGCTAATAGTTTAATAATTGTAAACTAAATGAACCTTAAGTAATATACACATGAATCACATCATCCCAATAGAAAATTTAAACTCATTTAGTAATCAAACATTAAACAAATCAATAAGCTGGAGAAATGATCATCAATGTTATAAGGTAAAGCAAGTATTAAAAATATACATATAATCTATGAATTAGTCTAAAATACATTTATATCCATTGTTGTCTTTTTTTTAAATAATAATATACAAATGCATAGCCACCAATGTGTTGAACATACATCCGGTATAAAATACAATGATGTACTAAATGAAATATATATATCAATAAGTATAGAAGTAAAAATTGAGTTACATAAATAGCTCCATGATCCATCACATAGACTGAGTATAATTCCATCTATCCAAATCAAATGATGGGGGAAGAACATCATCAAAATGTCTACGTTGAACTATAAACCAAATGTCTCCCACACACCTCCCTTCTAGGAGTGTCCCTACCCTTGATCGAGGGGTAGATAAGAACAATGTAGATATCAAGAAATAAAAAAAACATATGTGTGTAACAAAATTATTACATGAAGTAATGAAATAGAACATGGAATCCATTCCTCTATATAAATGATATTAGTAATATGTGTAAACTAGAAGTACAATAAAATGATAATGTCTTAGCTATAACATTAATTTTGACAAAGTTTTCATTATAGTATTCAAATTTAATAATATGAATCATTTTCACTCACATAGTACTCTCTGCTACTAAATAATGATAAAATGATATTAGGGGGTACATATATGAGTTACCCATTGACATACTCATATATGTACCTCTTGTTAAACAATATAGACATAAATTAAAGATTCAAAATTAGAGTAAAATAACACCATACAAAAATCAAATATTTAAAAAATCATAGTAAGAATCCAATTAAATCCATAAAAGATATGGTTGTTAACGTAGAATGATATTCAAGTCATTATATGCTTAAATCTCAACATATTAATTTATCTATTTTCCCATTTATACCAAAATGTATTAACTTCCATATGACAAATTAAACATACGAAAAAACATTTATTTTCAAAATATCTACATGTAAGAATCATATGTTTTGGTTATGTAATTATAAATAGCCAATGATATTCTATAACTAACCACTTGTTTCTTCCACTCTCATTCACTATTAATTTATGATGCAATAATAGATTATGTGAATACCACCAATTCAAACTTTTAAAATTTTATAATGGTACTCTTATAACTATCTAATCAAAATATTTTATACCAGATAATCATTTATTTAAATAAGAATCTATCTCTATTATATCTTTTTCAACATCTTATATACACCAAGTCAAAATAAAAATATCAGAGGATTCCAAGACACTTAAGTGAATAACATCTACCTAAAAAACTACATATACTCTTTCTATAATTTTCTCATATTAAAACATTATTTTATTAAATATAAGCAAACTTTAATAGTTTAAAATGACATTTACATTTCACTCCTCATATAAAATCCATTCTATTTTCATTTTTGAAGAATCATGTTTTCATTATAAAAGTTTGGAAATTATCATCTATTTCATTGATATGTCATTTACAGATATATAATATAAACCAACAATTTAAATTTTATCCTTATAATTCCTTTGACAAAATGTATATACAATATCCAAAGTGAACTCATATTTAGTCAAATAATACTCATGTCTTGGTGTGTGTGTGTGTGTGTGTGTGTGTGTGTGTGTGTGTGTGTGTGTGTGTGTGTGTGTGTGTGTGTGTGAACTTGTAAATATTAACAAATCTAGGCTCTTATACTCTTAATATACATTCCATATTTTTAACCCATAAATAAAGGTAACTCATAACTTATTTATGCACTCAGATTATGAATTTAAACTTTTATCCTTTTCATAAAATTATACCCTTGTATACTTTTCTCAATTGGTCTTTAAAATGACACCCTTGTATCTATAGATTCAACCTATTATATTTGTAAAGCTTAATAATAATATATTAATCCTACATGTGTAAACCATTAAGATTTTAACTATTTAAACACAAGCCTCAATTTTTACAAGGTATTGCTTATTTAATCTCATATGAAAACCCATATTAGTTCAGACTTATGATGTTATTTGCATTAAAAAAGGGTTTTTTTAATTTATCTTCATATCTTGCATGCTAATTGGATCATTCAAGAATATGGTTGAACTTACCATTTAGGCTTATTATAAAATAAATTCATTACAGGCCTCACATATATCTTCTTACTCCAAAATTTAAACAAAACTTAAACATATAAACATAAATATTTATTCCATTCCAAGATTGTCAACTCTCTACAAGTGGTATAATGGAGTGGGAAGTATCATCCCATAAGACAATTGACACTTATATGGAAACAAATAAAATAAAATAATTTACACTAATAAAATACTAATACTACATTTGTAAACCATTAAGATTTTAATTATTTAAACCTACGGCTCAATTTTTACAAGGTATTGGTTATTTAATCTCATATGTAAACCCATATTAGTTTAGAATTATGATGTTTTTTGCATTACAAAAAGGGTTTATTTTATTTATCTTCATATATTTCATGTTAATTGGATCACTCAAGACTTTGGATGAGCTTACCATTTAGGGTTCTTATAAAATTGAATTCATTATGGGCCTCACATCTATCTTCTTGCTCCAAAATTTAAACAAAACTTAAACATATAAACATAAAGATTGATTCCATTATAGGACTATCAACTCTATAAAAGTGGTATAATTTAGTGGGAAGTATCATCCCATACAATAATTAACACTTATATGAAAATTATAATGAATAAATAAATCAATGAAATCAAGTATAAAATAATCAGTACAAACATCATCTATTACGATAGATGATAGTGGTGTGTGTAACGGTCTATTTTAGATTTCTCTCTCTATCCCCAATGTATCCATCTGATCCCCCCTCTTTTATGATACTCTCCCTTTGCACTATCAAGGAGGGTATAAACTACTATGCGTCAAACTCATCAAACAAACCTATGGTTATATTATATCATGATAACAATAACATATAACCATAATAATTGTTAAATGTATGAAATTCATAAAAAATAAAGATAATAAGCATAATATAATATATGCAATAACTTTCAAAAGTAATAAATCTATCAACCAAATAGTATATACATATATAGCTTAAAAATTAAAATTCAAATCTATCAATAACCCACACACAATCCATTGAATAGTTCCTCAAATATATGTATAGGAAAACTAGATGTGACATTCTGACCCTTGGGAATTGAGATTGATCAAGTCTCAATTTTAAAACATTTGAAATAGCTTGAGTTAAATATATTGTATGCTCCAAATCTTATTTATTTTGGCATATTAATATATAAAATAATTGAAGGGGAGGAACCACTTCATGTGGTTTGCTACATAGAAAAAGTGAAACAATAAATGTTGAGTGTCACTAGACTCTAATGTGTCCCACTTGCAACATGGAGATGAGTCATGTAACTACATATGGATATATATTATAATTGAAACTGTACAACTTTAAACCTTTAAAACTTTAAAAATTTTAAATTTCTTTGTATTAACCTGAATATGAATGAATATCATGCCCTATGTACTATATTGAATTGATATTTACTGTCATTTTAAGTTTATAACCTTTAAAATTTGTAACTTATAACTATTTTTGCACATGCCCATGTATATGCATCAAGTTTTTGTGAACGTGTACTAAATTAAATATAATAATAAATGCACATAGATGTCACATACCTCTACAATCTATTTTTTTAATCATGTTATAATTCTAAAATTATATTTTTCCATCAATTCAAAATATGGTTTCTCATGAGGATTAAATTCTTAGAGAAAGCCCATTGTGATGCTCTCATTTTAATATTAGATACATAAACTACAAGTCACATATCTCAAAATAAATTATATGTGAAAGATATAATCATGTAATAAACTTTGAATATTTGAATTGGATTGCATCATAGTATTGAATATAACATTGAGTTGTATATGAAACATGTGTTAGAGATATTTAACATAGAATGAACTAAGTAGGAATGTGAATTATATGTATCATGTCATAATAATATGATTATAAATGACACATGTTATGAATCATGTCACCATAGTAAAAATTAATGAATAGATAATAAATGTCATATAATCTCATGCAATTTTCATGTAATGTCACACATAAGGCCCAAATGACATATACAATGGACATGTGAATGTCAAAAAAAATCATAAGGCTAAGGTCCACACATAAGTGGTATTAGATTAAAATTTAATAAATATTATGATATGTATCTCAACATGGTAGAAAGATTTTTGATAGATAAAACCTATTGAGGTGTTCATAGTGTTTAACCTTTTTAGTTTAAAAATACTTAAATTGATGGAATTAAAATATTTAAATAATAATTTTGATATGTACTAATTTGATATTAAAATAAATTAAACTAAAGAATTTAAAGAAATTAGGAACTAGCTAGAAATAGTACTTTTGATTAGGGTTAGAGAATGTCCCTTAAAATATAAATATATTTGATTGTGAAAACTGTATGGAAGTGAAAACTATATGAATTGACTATAGACACAATAATATTATATAATAATAATTCATAGACTACTAGGATAACTCTATGATGTGGATAAGGGTACACTACAAACTTATTTAGATAATAAGGCCACATATTGGATGGATGTATTTATGATTTATCGATATGGGCTTGTGTGATATTTTTTGAAGGTTGAATATTGAGCTCTATGTGTTGATATGCTGTGAAAAAGACCTATAAATGTCAAACCCTAGTCCTAAACATACACTAGATGGTAATTAGATAACAAAAGGGAAAAAATGGGTTATCAAGGATAGCTGAGCTAGCCTCAAAAAAACCTTGTGACTTAGCACTAATTACATATTTTAAATGAGTCTTAACCTAATTTAGTTATCCCTCCTATATTGATTATGTGATCCATGATTATACAAATAGAATGAATCTATCTATATGATTGATTGAAATTATTGAAAATATATTCCATTGACCTAAAACAAAAAATATTCTAGATTGTTTATAGACTATTATAATCCTATAAAGCTAAGATAGGAAGAAAAAGTGCTCTTTTACATAGTTTGTAGTGTTTTTTCTATAGATAATTAGTAGGGTTATAATAAGTATCCTTGATGTTCCTTCATAGGATAATATTTAGAATAATTTTGATGACTAACTTGATAAAAAAAAATGTGAGAGATCTATCGTGTAACATATCAATTCAAAAAAGTTATTGTTTGA
>JARHVA010008845.1:190000-267500 GCA_037957365.1 Torreya grandis
GGTTGTAATATATCATTAATTGTACCTCTTACTTAATTATTAATTTCAATTACTTTTCTATTATAATTGGGCTTGATTTTAAACTTAAAATTTGAAGTATAAGGAATATTTGAAACATAATTGAGTTTTTTAAATGTAAGCAACTTGACTTCACACTCTTGGAGTATATGGCATAGTTCATCAAAGGATTATTGAAGAGGAGAGATAAAGCTTTGTGTAAAAACATATTGAAGCTCATTATCAGCTATTTAATTTGTCATTTTAGAAATCATATTCTTGTATCCTGGTAAATATTCTTTGATATTTTCATTATACCTTTTTTTAAGATTTAAAATTTAAGCATATGATAAAAATTCACCAATGTTGATAGAAAAGTGTGCCAAAAACTAGTTTTTCAAAGGATTAAAATCCTTTATTTATTTAAGAGGAAGATCATATAACCACATAATATCGTATTATGTTGTGCTTATTTGTAGTATCTTTTGTGAAATTTATTATTATTATGCTCAAATCTCATATGTGTGGCAAGTTTGAACTACAAAAGTTGCTTAACTTGATGAAGTACATGATAAATGGACATGATGTTATACCTAAGTCTTGTTTTCCCTTCACAAGGGTATTAATGATATAATAAATAACTTGGGCATACTTACCTAACCCTTTTCCAATGGTATACTAATTTTTTTTTTAAATATGTAAATCTAGAACCATATCGAGTGAAATCTATGGATATGTCAATTGAATGTGGTGTATGTTGTGATATAATATTACAATTTTTGAAAGGAGAAGATCATGAGTTTGAATGTTATTTAATTTTTACCATGTATATATTTATTTAAAATTTATAATCTTTTTCAAATATTTCATACATGTTTTTTTAATTGTTTAACAATGTGAAGTACAATGTAATGGATATTCTTCTTGAGTAAGTTTTGGAACATTATCAAACTTTAACCATGTATAAATGAAGTGCATAACATCTTGGAAAGTATGAGAATATTTTAAAATAAAATTAATAAACCTATGTAGCATAAGAGAGATACTTTAGTTCATTGAACCCATTATAAATATAATGTAACTATAAATCAATCAATGTTACAATGTAATTTAAGAGATGCTAGTGGGAATGAGTACATCATAATTTAAATCAAATAATGTTAATCATTAAAAATATAATACAATAAAAAATTTAGGTATGAGTGTAATATATATAAGTGTTTTAATTATTTTTAGGCTCACATATATACTTTTTCATTCATTGATTAGTGTCAACCTAATGTTTAAAAGTGCTAACTACAGAGGTAGAACCATTCTTGTAGCCCATTTACAAAGCTTCCAATGGTCAGGTGAGAGTAAATCCCATATAAAATTTTATCCTCTTAGGTGAACATAAAATTATATGGATAAAAGAGACTTAGCATTGGTTTTAATAAAGGACCATAGGTATTTTAGATATATTTTAAGGTATAGGAAAATTAAACTTAATGTTAAGTGTTGTTATATAGCTATGAGTATTGGGGTAAATCCCTCATTCCATGGTTTCTATAAATATATATCACATACCCCTTCATGATAGTAATTATTTGGTTTTAAAAGTGTTATAAAAAAGTTAATAAAAAAAGAAAAATAAAGTGAAAAATCAAAATCAAAAGAATTTTAGTTTTAGAAATCAAGTAAATTTCAATGGTCAAAATAAAGAGCTTATGTAAGGTGACAAGATAATTTATTTTGTGTTGGATTTAATCCAACGTCAAATAAATTTATTCATTTTGAGTTATATATTATACAAATTATAAATATATTTTAATTTAGTTTCAATAATCTATATAAATTTCAAATAATTCCTATCCAAAAAATTAAGGAAAAACAACAAGCTATGTTAAAATAAAGTGGGTTCACCATAATGTTTAACCCTTTTAATTTAAGAAGACTTAGACTAATGGAGTTAAACTATTGAAATAATTTTTTTGATATCTATTTATCTAATTCTAAAATGTAATAAAAATATAGTAAACTAAAAAATTACATAAATCAAAAACTTACTAAAAATAATAATTTTGACTAGGGTTAGAGAGTGTCCCTTAAAAACCCATTGACTATGAAAACTATATCGAAGTGAAAATTACATGAAATGAACTAAAAACACAATACTATTATAGAATGGTAATTTCTATTCTGATAGGATAAGTCATGGGAGTTAGATAGGGATGCATCATGGTCTTGTCTAGATACTGAGGCTACATCTTGGATGACTACATTCTTAATTTATCAATTTGGCCTATGTGATAGTTTCTAAAGGTTGATTGTTGAGATCTATGTATTGATATTTCATATAAAATACCTAAATATATCAAACCTTAGTATTTCACATGCACTATATTATAGATTAAAAATGGGAATAAAAATGGGTTATCAAGGATAGTCGAATTGGCCTCATAAACCTCTTATGACTGAACATTTCCTACATATCCCAAATGGGTCTCAAACTAATGTACTTATCCTTCCTAAACTGATTACATGATATGTGATTATGCAATAAAAATGACTTTAGCTAGATGATTGGTTAAAATGATGGATAATAAATGTCCTTGAACTAAAATAAATAACATTCAGATTTGGATATTGATTACTAAAATGATTTAGAATTGAAATATGAAGAAATACTACTCTTTGGCTTAGTTTGGAATGATTTTACTACAGAGATTTAGTAGAGTTATAATTAGTAGCCTTGATGTGATTTTATAGGATAATATTTATAATAATTTTACGAACTTTAAAAAATGTGCATGAGAGCAATTGTGCAACATCTCAATTTTAAAAAGTGGCCATTGGAGTGTAGGAGACAAGGTTACACTAGGGTATGAGGCCATAGTGCAGCCCTGTCTAGCTAGTGTATACTTGTTCATAATACTAGAGACTTGGTGGACATATATGACAAGTTCTCATGGGATTAATATGGATGAATGAAATTGAAATAGGTATTTATATATGATACTTTCAATGTTTACAAGATAATGAAGACTCTCTTATATGTTGTGAGTTAATCAAATGGAATCTAGATCAAATGAGTGTAAGGATGCCAAGAATAAAAATTTTCAATTATTTAATGATTAATTTTATGTTTTTACATAGAAAATAAAGAGGTGCCCCAAAATTATCAAGGTTATTAGGTAAAAAGCTAATCTTGACATCAAATATCCATGTACAAGTATGTCATGTGTCACTATCACACTCACATACCTCATAAAAAGCATTATGTATTGAAAATTTAAATATGTTAACTACTTAACAATAAATAAATATCATATGAAAATATGCTAGCAACACTTGAAAATTCTTTTAGGTCCTTATTTTTATTTTTTTCAAGAATATTTTGAGTTTTTTGAATTTTTATAAATATATGACTTTTTATATAATTTTAAATAATTTGCAATTAAAAATAATTAAAAAATCACTAGGAATCAAGGCTCAAAAAATAGATGAATATGGTAGGAATTCAAAAAAAATTAATAAGGTTTTAAATCATAATGTGTCAAGAAAGAAGGTAATTTATATGCCCCAAATATATGTGCAAGAAGAATTATATCAATGTAGATCAGGATACTCATGCCCCCAATGGGAAATAATCTATATGCGCTCATTTATAATTTATGAGTATATATGGAAGTGGAAAGGAAGACATAACATGATATATATGTAATGTTAATAAAGTTTATTGTTGTAAATAAAATACATTACAATAATTTTTAAGATAATTATTTTTTATTATTTGAATCAGTTTGAAATTTAAGATGGAAAGTGCCCAAAGTGAAAAATAAAGCCGAGGGATATAATAATTTTTGGATAAGGGATATAAAAATTAACAAAGAATTGAAATAAAATAAGCTATGTATAGAGGGATATATGCAACTATAAGCCAGGGATGTTATCAATGGGATGCATATGTATAGGACATGCATCATCAATATCATACCAATATTATGTAGAATTACAATCATAGATATCAATGTAATTATCATCATATGAGAGAATTGAATTTTTAATGTGCTTAAAATTGTGATACACCACTTTAATTATCCTTTGTATCTATGTATGAAAAAATTACTACACCATAGATTGGAGTGGTCTTCTAAAACTTATATTATTTTTTAATATGTTTATTATTGTTATAATCTTGAATCTTATTCTAAACCAGAGAATGATAATGCATCATTGTTTGAATACAAGGAATGAAATTATTGTTCATTTTAACTTATTGAGTGGAAGATGCAACCATATTTGTATCATTAGAATTTATAGGAATGTTTTTCTTTGGAAATTAATTCATAAGAAAAAAATTTAGAAAAATTATTTATCTTTTATCTTGAATGTACTATTCCAGTTGTTGTTTTTGTTAATTTTTCTTTTTGAAATGTTTTTTCCATCTTGTTCACTTTTCTAATCTTGTTTTATTTAATTTTTATTTTTGACTCTTTTATTTAATTTTTCTTTTTGTTTTATGTTTTCACTTGTTATTTATGATATACAATATAAGTGGGTTTTTAATTGATTTATCTATTATATGATCATTACTATTAATTATACTTTGTATTTTTTTTATTTAAATCAAAATAACAATCTACATAATACCTATGTAGTCTATGATATGTACATTAATATTTTGATATTATTATAGGAGGCATATAAGGAAATGCAATCAACTTGTTCCTAGGAATTTATATTAGAAGTTCACTTGGACTCTAATTAGCCATTTTTATACTTTTTGAAGCATTAATTGAATATTTATGTTTCTTGTGAGGCACACGGTACTTATATGAAGGGGTGAATATATGATTGACATTATAATATTCTATATTATATGTATATGTGTTGTTATTTTAAAATTATTGATATGGAAATAAAATATTGATTTTTCTTTTGTAACTTTTATATCAGTTTTCTCATAGTGATGATTTGATCTTAAAGGGTTTCATGAGCATAAACATTAGATATATTTGGTTGAATAAGCATGAAAAAACCATCAAGATGAGGTCTGGGAAGTGGAGAGATAGGACAATCCTTTAGATTTAGATATTCATTGGATATACATGAATTATGTGCTTCAAGTTGATCAATAACATTAAAATAACTAGAAAGAGATGTGTTGTCATCATGTGGTAGTTATATGATAAGATTATGAATATATGGCATAAGAGTGGCATAATTTGAAGATAAATATGAGGTGTAATTTTAAGAAACATCATAAAATATTTTATAATGAATGTCATGGTTTGTTATAGTTTATGATGTATTAAGTAAAGAGGAAATAAGTTTATCTGCATTGGTTGAGAAGGGCGAAGAGTTATGACATGTAGGTTCAATATCCACTATTTTTAAAGGAGTAACTTTAGAAATCAATTCTTGATTTGAAATTCATTTATTAACAAATAATTTTTTTTTAAATAATTTGATCTTACTTGGATAATTTTTCATTTAAATGTTAATTTATTTGAGACTTGAATTGGTCTTTTCGCTCTAGATTATTAGTCAAAGAATAAAGTGAATTGGAAAAAGATTCTAGATGTGAATTTCATTTTATGGACCCATGTTCCAAATATGCATCAAAATTACATTATGTATTCATTGATGTATCATCAAAATCATAATCAGCCATATATACTTCTTCCATAATATTTTGCTTAATAAATTTTTTCAATACATTATAATAATTTAAAGACACAAATTGAGTAGAGAATAGGGAAAATTGACTAGGCATGATATATACAATGATTTTGAATATAAAAATTTCAATAAATAAAATGTTTATTACTATAAATTAATATTGCATGTAAAAAATAACTAATTACTATGAATACTATACAAGAAAAAGGCAAGGTATAATGAGGTGATTTATGCAAGGGTTTGAATTGATATGTGAGATTTCAAATATATTTTATTATTCATTGATTAATGTTAGCCCAATGTTTTAGAGCATAATTACTAAGTAAAAACTATGTTTATAGCCAACTAAGCTAGTTTCTGATGGTATGGTGAGAGTAACTTCCTTAGGAAATATGATCTTCTCAGGTCCACCAAAAATTAAAAAACTAAAAGAGGTTTCCTATGGTACAAGCAAGGGACACTAGGTGTTTATGATATACCATGAGGTATGTAAAAACAAAAAAATATGTTTGTTATTGTATAAAGGATATGAGTTCTGATTTAAACCCCTTATGCCATGATGTTTGTACAATAAATCATCATGTATCCCTTCACAATAGTCAATAAGTAGTTTTACAATTACCATAACACATTTCTAAAAAAATAATGATAATAGAAAATAAAGTGAAAATAAAATTAAAAGAGTTATGAAAGGAATCAAAAAATTATGATTTTTGTGAAATTATAAAATTAAGTTAAAACCCTAGACCATAAAATAATCAAGCAAGCAACATTATTAACATAAAATTACAGTTCACAAGAATGTTTACTCTATTTTGAATTGAATGAAGATCAAAACTAATAAATATAAACTATTGAAATTTATATACAATAAATAAATTGATAAAGATGCGATATATAGAATTTACAAAAATATTAAATTAACCAATAGATGTGTAAAACTCCATCAATTTTTTTATGCTAACTATGCAAGCTAACTATGACTAGAAACTACCTAAAAAGACCTAAAAATTATGTCGCACCTAAAAATAGGGATTCAAAAGTATTGGGATAAGTCCTCAAAATGACGATATGGATACATTATATCCATATTTATTAACTATACCATTTTTTTTGTTTATTGTGTACCTAATGTTTTGATTTAGTTATGTGCAACACAATGGTTTACATATTAATCATGTGTCTTGATTTTCCACCTAGAAGATTTGAAAAACACAAACACTATATCCTACACAATAAACACAATAGAGATAAAATTACCAAAGGGGATAATATGGTTAGGTAAATATATGAGCTACCCATAAAAATCCTTACATAATTTGAGTGATGCCTACATATCCCAAATGGACCTTAGGATGATGTAGTTCTCCCTCATAGGGTGAGTGTGTCATCCATTATTGTGAAATTTTATTAATTTAGCTAATAAAATTATTGAAATGCTTGAAAAAATATATTTTTTACCTATAATAAAATATATTTGGACTTGGTTTGTGACTATTAAGATTCAACATAATTTAAATTGGAAGACATAGTAATCTTTAGCTTAGCGTGTAGTAAAATTTCCAATCAATTGTTATATATATTGGGAGAAGCATTGATGTATTAAATATGGAAAAAAATTTGTATATTTAGACTAACAAAACTTGATAAAAGTGTAGGAGGGGTTAATTTAAATTAATAAAATATAAAAAGTTACCTTTAAATCATGGGGGACAAGGTCACACTAGTGAAAAAGGCTAAAGTGCAGCCTTATTTTACCTAACATGATCCTATCCTAGAAGGACATAGACTAATATAAACAATATGAAATTTGAATATGATTATTTTAGGTACATATAAATGGTGTTCTAAGTATTTAAAGACAATTTTTAGAGTAATGAATTCTCTCATGTATATTACAAGTTAGTGAAATAGTGAATGGGCCAAACAAAGGAAGGATGTCAATATTAAACATTTTAAAACATTTAATGATTAAATTTTAGTGTTTAAATTGTGTATTAAAATTAATGTGTAATATATAAAATATGTGATGAATAACATTTATAAATAATGTAAACTAGCAATAATGTAATTATTAGGTCTTGATTTTTTATTTTTTGAATTTCTCAATGTTTTTAGGATTTTTTAAATATTTAAAATTTATATTTACATAAATAAAACAAATAAATACCAAGTATAAAGGATTTTAAAATATAATAATGGTACGGAATTGAACCATACACCACATGCATCAAGGTCTAGTGTACACTAGATGTGAATGTATGACTATGTAGAGTAAGTGAAGGGAAATAATGTGTCCCCATTGTTAATTTTAAGCATAACTTCATAAATTAAAGGTATGCATAAAGTATAGGGGGTGAGGAAGGATAAATATATATTCTCACAAATTTAAGTGATAATGTAATATCAATAGAATCCATATTATGTATAAGTATTTAATATGTAGGCATGATTAAGTAACACGTTATAAAGAAAGTGCACTAGAATCTTTATATGATAGGTGTCATATATATCCATATTATAATAAGTAATCAAAACACATATTCTAAATTAAAATATATATGACTCTATAATAATGATAAATTCAAGATATATGCACACATTTATGTCAATATATAAGAGTAAAAGAAATAGTCAATCTATATAACATCAATAAGCTATGTAAAATAGGATATATAGAAATCAACAACGATAAACATATAATTTGGGATATAATTAATAGAAACTTTATTGATATTCTTGTCAATAATACAATAATCCATGACATTTATGTAGATATTATCCATATATATTCTCATATATATCCCTATCTTTTATTTATTGTCTTTGATCTCTTTACTCCAATCTCTAATTTAGTTTCTTGTCAGAGGTACTTTTCTTGTATCTTTATACCCTTGATCAATCTTTCCTTTACTAGGCTCCTAAGTCTCCTTGTATACCTAGTATTCCTCTCTCTTGAATAAATATCATCCTTAATATCTCTCTGAAATATTCCCTCCTTAACACCAACTTCATCATCTCATACACCAATTCCAAAACTTCACTTTCCATTCTTTCCTCATTCTAGTTCATTCTCATGTAGATTCATAAGCTTAAAAAATCCATGCATGGTTTCAATGTTATTTATCCACACTAAGGATTAAAATTTCATATTTATTTGATGTATTTTAACTCCATTACAACATCCATCCACAATACTTAACTTACAGTCTAGAACTCTTAAGCAATCAACTCTTACTTCTTTAAAGTCTACTTCCTTGTAGCCCTATTTTAGCATAAATATAGAAGGTGTGAACAATATAAAAAGTTTAAATTAAAAATAAAAACAATTTAAAATACCCTTTATCCATTTTTTTACTCACATAAAGTTTTATATCTCAACCCTCAATGGAAGTCCTTCTTTGACACCCTTTTTGCCAATTATGCTTCTTTAGGGCTAGTCTAATCCCAGAGTCATCATGACTATAATGTACGACATTATACCAATTTAAAAACTATTTAATCATCTATATCAACTCAAAATACAATATATTCCAAATCTTTATCTATTTTTTCTATTTGGAACAAACTTTATGCTAGTTTCAATTTTGAAACCCTAGGTTTGGTTTTGACAGGGTTGTGTAAGGCTGAGAGCTTAAAAAAGGGGTTATATTAAATTATAGGAACTTTAAAACACATATAATACCTATAAAATTACTTAAATAACTTAATTTACCTTTTCTAATAGATGGTTATGCATGAACAATCCCAATAAGTTCCTAACTAGCAAGTTTATAGATTATAATTACTTTTCTAGGACTCTATGAATGTTTCATTTGACTCTTATACTTATAATGAATATTTGAACATAAAAAATGATAAAAATCAATAATTATAATCTATATACCAATTTTTTGATTCAAACCAATTAAAAAATCACTTAAATAACCATCACATATACATCACTTACTAGACATTCTTGATTGTGTATTGGTAGAGTTACATCTTCTTCAACTGCACTTTGCATAATAGATTGAAGATTAAAAATGAAGTATGAACATGAAATATATCAATGGATATATGTTATTATTATACTTACATGTAATTAATACTCAAGTATATCATTAAGAGATAACACAAGTTCCTTTTCTCTTCATTCATTGATCAAAACCACACATTACATTCACACCTACAACAAAAATAAAATTATTTCAAGTTATTGATGCCTTTATTGACCTTATTTTTCTATAATTTTAACCTATCCTACCATAACAACCTAATAAAACTCTCTAATTTTCACCTACATGAATTTCTCACCTTTTATTATGTTAAACATGCAAAATAACTCTCTTACAAGGAGATATGGTGGTAGTTACAACTTCAATTTTCTTGGCATACCTTAATTTTTAATTTAATACACATTTACACACATATATAGGACCTATTTTGACCCATTATAAATATTCATGAACATTTAGGTTTCACACAAATCTCAAAATACCACTTGAAGCCTAGTTTTCAAATTTAAATTTTTAAAGTCCCTTTTGACAGGAAATTATAGATAGGATTCAAACACATAAATACAAGACTTATAATGAATTTAAAAATCCATAGATGACCCTATAATACCTCAAACACCCAAATCAAAATTAAAATGTCTAACATGAAATTCTCAAACACAATAACAACTTATGTCAACTTATGATGCTCTGCATCAAGCTCCGTAAGTGGGAAAATTTGAGCTCTTGCTCAAATGTACCTTATCCAAATTCATCCTTTCCTTAAAATTATTCCTATTATAATTTTATGATCTCCTCTTGTTGTTTCTCCTCTTGTCTTTCTCTTTTATTCTTAGCTAGTTCTTTTGTCTTTATCTTCTTTCCTTGTCTTGCCTCTTTGCCAACTCATCCTCTACCTCCATGTGTTACATGATTTGATATATCTCTTTTTACACATAATATCCTATCTCCTTCATTTAATATTTATCTTCCTCATACTCTACCTCAAATGACTAGTTATTGTTCTTCATTCTTGTTCCTACCCCATAGCTTCCTTATACATTTGTCATGACTTATTCTTTCACTCCTTATTCATATATCTTCTCAAAAATTATTTTTCCTTTGTCCTCATGATATAATGGGTTATTATAAATATTCACCCTTGTAATACTCTCAATAATATCCTATTTAGATGCATCTTCATGATGATCTACCTTCTAATGGTGAGTCTTCTCATAGCCTTCTTACTCATTTTGAGATGACACCTCCTTGACCTATTTAGCTTCATCATAACATAACATTATTTTAAAAATTTAAACTTAATATCATTATGTATACCTTAAACAAAATTATATTTAACATTATCAATTTAGTATACTTATTTCTTTTCTTATTCTTTTTTCAGTTGTCTATTCTTTTTCTCACCTACGTGCAACTCTACTTTCATGAGTCTTTGTTCTCCATCTCTAGTAATGTTACTTGGACCAGTTCTTAGGTTAAACTACACTTTATTTTATCTCTTCATGATATAATTCTCTTAATATTCCTTTGAATCACCTTGAAACTAATCTTTTCCTCCTCCAAACATGAATTATTCATCCAATCATCTCCTTTGTGAAGAACATGGATGTCCTCCTCTTTCCTTTTCTCTATCATGAGATATTATACCTCATTATTTATTTTCTCCATGTGATCATGGATTGACTCCCTATCTTTCATCTCCATACCTGCACCATCATGCTTACTACTTATCAATTTATGCTCATGAGACTTGATAGTCTCTTCAAGGGTCTCATGGTCCTTTCTATACTCTCTTTCTCTTTTATTCTTCTTCAAAGACTCTCTACACATCCATTTAATATTCTTCATTTTATTATTCTATCCTCTCAATGTCTACTCTTTTTTTTAATCATTAGTTATCAATACTTTTTCATTGATCATCCCACATGAGTTTACACTTAGCTTGTTCATGGATTTTGGCCTACCTTGGCTTACAACTTGATCTGATTCACCTTGTACCAATACTTGTTCATCTTATTGGCTGAAACACATTGCTTGTTTATGATGTTCTACCCTTATGTGACCTAAAATTTCATCTTCTATAAGTGTTCCTATGGGAAACATGCTCCTTATCCTTGAAATCTTATTTCCTTCATTTTGTAATTTTGCCTCTAGATCTTGTATGATAACTTTTAAGTTATTTTCAAATTGACTTAGGAATTTTAATAGATCATATTAAACCTCTTACATCAATCTTATCTTCATCAAATCCTCTTCCTCATTGTGCTCCTGCATATCTTGTACCATAACTTTTACTTATGCTTCATATCCATCTTGTGTCAATCTACACACTCCTTTATACTCTTTTTATATCTACCCTTGATGCTCCATGATGTATGTTGCCTCTTCCATCACTATTTATATTTATTAAGTCTCTATTGGCTCATTCAAATTTTTAATATCTTCAATTGATATTCTAGGATATACTTAATCCTCTTTTAATTATTTATGACATACTCCAAAGTTTCCATCTCTAATTTTAATTGTTCCCAATTATCATAGGCAAATGGTTGGTCTTGTTGCTCATCTAGCAACTCATCATCACCTGCAATCTCATGTTCTATCTCTTTGATTTATTCATACATTAAAAATTTATATTTTTTTATCTTCATACCTTTTAACTCTATCTTGATTCAATTTTGATTATTTTATGCCTTCAATGAGGCATCATTATTTTTGAATATCTCCTTATCCAAGCATCTCTCCTCTTTCAAGGTAACAAATCAATGTACCTCTTTACATGGATGCTCCATCAACTTTTTCTTCAACATAATTATGTTGTTCATGATTTCTTTCCTTCATTCTTTCAAGTTTTATGTTCTCAAAATGGACTTCTTTCTTCACTTTTTAATCTACATACACACATGATAATAAATCATTAAATTTAAAATCTTGAGGCTTGTTTTCTTCCATCTTCTCCTTCTTAGGTTGTTTTGATAATGCCTTTAGTTGTTTCCTCTCATCATCCATCATGAATATATCATTCTCCTTAAGTTGTTACTATAATTACTCTTGTATACCAACATATTCATCCCTCATGAAATTATTCATCTCCTCCTTAAGATTCATACATAATAACTTATTTTTCTTCTCATTGTCTCTCATGGTAATCTTTCTTTTTCTCTCCATGAGTAGCCTTATAGGCCACTTAAATCCTCTTATTCGTCATTACCCATCCATACAATTGGATTTATTATTATTTCATAATATACTAAAAGAGACATATCCTCTTTATCATTTGATATATCTAAGTCATATCCTCTTCAACAACCAACCCTTTTCTCTAAGGGTCTTCCTTCCTCTTTCTCTCATCATGGTAATATAACTCAGCTAATCCCTTAATAAATTTTTCCTTCTCTATATAAATATTCTCTCAAGAATGTTTTTTTTACCTTTATTTATCAAGTCTCTTTCACCTTACCTTGGTGTCTAAACATAGGTTCTCTCTTCTACCTATTCTATTGACACTCTTATCCATGTATTTTTCACCTTGGAACTACTCCTCTTCTTAGAGTCTTTCTTGTCATTTTTAGGGCTGATATTCTACCACAAAATATTAAACTCTCTATTTTACTCTTTATATAATCACTCTCAAACTTTCTTTCATGGTATTTATACCTACCTTCAAGCTTCTTCTCATCTACAACTTAACTTCATGCAACCTAAAATAACAACCTTTAACATTCATAATTATAAACTATTTCAAGAGCTTACCTTCACTAATACCAATTTATTTAGAGATGATCTATATCTCTCCTCATACATCTCCTTGTATCTAATTTATTATCTTTGATCCCTATACTTTGATCTCTAATTTGATTTCTTTTCATAGGTACTTTGCTTGTATATTACTACCCTTGATCAATCCTGCATTTACTAGGCTCCTAAGCCTCCTTCCATACCTATTCTTCCTCTATCTATTTTATAAATATCATATTTCATCTCTCTCTATAATATTCCCTCTTTAACACCGAATTCATCATCTCATACACCAATTTTAAAACTTTAATTTCCATTCTTTCTTCATTCTAGTTTATTTTCATGTAAATTCATAGGCTTAAATACTTCATGCATGGTTCCAATGTTATTTCTCCAAAATATGGATAGAAATTCATACTCATTTTTATTTTATTTTAACTTCCTTAAAACATCCAACCATAATACTTAACTTCCTAGCTAGAACTCTCAAGCAATCAACTCTTCTTTCTTTAAAGCCTTGTTCTTTGTAACCTTATTTTAGCATAAATATAAGAAGTGTCAAAAATATACAAATTTTTAATTAATAATAAATACACTTTAAAATACCCTTTGTCCCCTTTTTTATTCACACAAATTTTCAATTCTCAATGTAAGTCATTTTTCTTTGACACCCTTCTTGGCAATTAGGTCTCTATAGGCCTAATTCAATCCCACAGTCTTAGTAACCATATTGTACAACACTTTACCAACTTAAAAAATATTTAATACTCTATATATCCTTAAAAAAAATTACCAAATTTGTATCAATTTTGGCTAGTGGGAATAAATGTTATGCTAGTTACAAGTTTGAAACCCTAGGTTTGGCTTTGATAGGCCTGTTTAAGGCTGAGAACTTCAAAAATGGGTTAGATTATCTTATAATAACTTTAGAACACATATAATAAATATAAAATTTCTTCCATAAACTCCTTTATATTTTCAAATATTTGGTTATGCATGACCAATATTAATAAGTTCCCAACAAGCAAGTCTATATAATTACACTTCTAATAAATATATGGACCTAAAAAAGAATCATCCTCAATAATAATAAAATGTGTACCAATTTTTTATTCAAAAAAATTCAAAAATAATTTAAATAATCATCTCAAATACATCACTTACTAGACATTCTTGACTTTGTATTGGTAGAGTTGCATCTTCTTCAAGTGCACTTTAGATAACAACTTATAGACTCAAATTGGAGTATAACCATGAAATATATCAATGGAGATAGATGTTATGATTATCATTAAATGTAATTAATAATCATGTATTTCATTAAGAGATAACACAACTTCCTTTTATCTTCATTCATTAATCAAAACCGCACATTACATTCACACCTATAGAAAAATAGAATTATTTCATGTTCTTGATGATTTTATTGATCTTATTTTTATCTCCTAATCTCTCCCACCATACCAACGTAATAAAAATATCTAATCTTTACCTACATGCATTTATGTTGACATAATTTCACAATAAATCCAAACATTTTATGGGGACCCATAATAAAATATTGATACCATTTTTGTATTCCTTAAATGGAGGTATACTCACATCAAGTTATATTAGGTGAGGGTGATATATGAATTAAACTCAATAATTTTATTTGGTAGCTTATGAGGATGTTTTGTTAATATTAAAATTTTCCTCTGGTGAAGTAATTTAACATGTTGAGTAGTGGGGTGTGCCAAATTAAAATACTTGAATGGGTCATTGTCTACTTAGCATGCATACCAAAGTTAATCATTTATAAATTGTACACAACTATGTAGTGTATATGGTACTATATCCATGGAATGTGTTTAAGTTTTACCCTAAATAAAATTACATTCTTAATTATTAGGATTCATTTTAAATAAGGTGTACATTATCTTAGGTCCCAAAGCTAAATTTAATGATATGGTTTAGAAAATTGGTAGTGTTTTATCATCAAATCATTTGATGAGTTTATTTGATTTGTAAATCAAATTATTGTTGTTTCATAAATATTGTAAGCATTTTATGATGTAATATTTATTCCTAAATTTTTGTCTATTGAGATTTGCTTAACTATTTTCATTAAAAAAAATTTTGAATATAAAATGGAGCATTTTTTTTAAATTTTTAGGTTGAATATACTTCCCTTTAGAAGAATCACCCTTATTAGAATCATCAAGGTATATATGGACATATCATATTATATCAATATGTACATTTGTATTATCAATTTCTTCATCAACTTGTGAATAAGATATGTATCCACCTCTTCATATTTTATAATTAGACATAAAAATTAGAATAAGTGATCCTTTCCCAATCCTTATCCATTGTATCCAAACCTTTGTAAGTATTTTAGTCCAAAACCATATTTTTTCGATTCAGTGTTGAATAAATGTCATCATTAACATATGAAATCCTATCATTATTTAAAGTGAGACATGTATTCATCAGATTAGAGTGAATTGGATGAATAATAGGAAGACATATTTTATCAACTTGCTTATATCTATATTTTATCAATTTTAGGAAAATGTGGGTAGAGATGACCCAAACCAATCCCCTTTAAATGGTTAAGTTTTACCTACATATCCAATACTCTGAAGATGGAAGTCAAATCACATGTAGTTCTCCCATTCCACTTTTCACACTAGGCTTAGTATTATAAAATGGGGGGAAATGTGGCTTGAGCTGACCCAGACTACTCATCATTGAATGGTTAAGTGTTACCTACATATCTAGTACATTGAAGATGGAAATCAAATCACATGTAGTTCTCCCATTACGTGAATATGATCAAATTAACCTGAAGGGGGAAATATGTGTGATTTTGTTTCCATATTCAATGTACTAGATATGTAGGTAACACTTAACCATTTAATGATGAGTAGTCTGGGTCAGCTCAAGCCACATTTCCCCCCATTTTATAATACTAAACCTAGTGTGAAAAGTGGACCTATGGTTTTAATATAAGGAGATATATTTTTGGGTATATTAAAACCTTAAGATCACACATACAAACATAAGAGAAATATTTGTAGTATCATGTATCACATTGCTGGCATGACTTACCTTAGGGGAATCTTAATTTTTAAAATTTTATGGTGATATATTTATTTATTTCCATTTAGCATATTGAGACATTTTATAGTTCCTATATCATATATTACGAGTACCTACATTCTTTTTATTATGAGTACCTACATTCTTTTTATTACATTAGTTACATTTTAAGTGTTACATTTGTACTTTATGTGTGTGCTTATGTTTGGTCCATGTCATGACCACATAGACTCATCATTTTTATATCAAAATTATTTTGATGTATTATTGGATTATGGGACATTTTTATCAGTTCCATGTTTACATTATGTTTTTTTATACATATTATTTTATATTATATTTTAGTTATTGAATTTGATTTTATTTGAGATATATGGTACTGGTATTATTGATGTCATTTTACATGGAAATAAGTGTTGCCATCAGTAATAGCTAGGTTCAAAAGATGAATATTTCATCTTGAACTGTGCTTAACATATATAGGTATATGAGTATAATAAGTTTATAAATGATATCCTAGGTTTTATACCATGCTTTTCATTTTTTTTGTTTTATGCCTCAACCCATCTTATATTATGGACTTTTTTGAATTCTAAAGTTGACTATTTCATTATTAATGTTTTAATTGATCCTTTATGTGAATTTTTTTCTATCTTGTGTTTAATTTCTAAAGCAATAAGTGATAGTTTACAATAATAATAGTGAATTCTATAAATTAGACTAAACCTAGAATGCATGAGCATTCTATTTGAAAAATAATGAGAAAAATATGATGGTATAAATCTCACTCATAAATGTTGAAGGTCGCATGGAAATATAGATTTTTATTAAACATCATAATTTTGGGTACATTGTCACAAGTCAAAAGACCTGGACCATAGCAATAAAAATTTGGAAGCCACGTAGGACTTTAGCCATGGCATGGTACTAATAAGTCTGTTAGACTTAAACCTTGGTAACAATCACCAAAGGTTATTTAGACTTTAGATTTAGTAAAAATGAAGTTATTATTTTATATTCAAAGCATGCATAGTTTACTTTTAGTTAACCCTAATTGATTGTTAGGGCTTCATGAAGCATTTTCAAATTAATTTTATTGCATGGGCACTTGATTGCTTGAACTACTATGAGGGTTTGAACTTTTATTTTTCATGCATTATAAGCATGCATGGATGTCACTCATTTTTTAATTTATAATTAACATTTTCAACTATGAACAGTTGGGCATTTCTTCAAGTTGAAACTAAACCTCAAAGATGTTGAAAAAGTTTTAAACGGAATTGTTGTTGGATGGGAACATATAAGAAAAGGGAATGGAGAAAAATGAAAAAAAGAAATAAAATAAGGAATGTGGGGAGGACAAGGTAGAATTTTTGATAAATTTGGTTTTGAGTATTTCCTTAAATAAGTAAGTTTAGTTAAATTATTTTTCTAGGATTTTTATACAAAGTATGTAATTGAATTTTAATTTGAATGAAAAACACAACATATTTATGTGGAATAATGTGGTTTATTTATAAAATTAGGCATTTATTCTCATATGCAAAAGTATTTATTTTAAATGAAAACTTTGACCAATGAAAACACATTTTTGGGTGAGGTCGTTTGAGTTGTATCTCACCACTAGATTGTATATGTATAGGGTGAGTGAAGTAGATTTGTATTGATTTTCATTTTTAACTACGTATGGGTGAATCGCCATGTGATTTTTGAGTTGTATGTGTGTTTTACTTATTAATGTTATGCATTTACATGAGTTTTCTTACATGTTTATTTTTTTTAAAAAATTACTTCTTGTATTGATTTTGAAACCTAATTCATGAACATGGATATGTGTTGGTATGTTTTTGGGTTGTTGTAATGTACTTGTTATTTTACCTATTGAGTAAACCCTAGCCTAAGTCTCAAATCTCACTTGTAAGTGTTATTATTTTAATATAATTTTATGTGTTGGGATCAATAAGGGATGACGTATTCCCCTTTACAACTAATGGATGTGGTGGATTAGGATCCACTATATGGTTGGGATAGTTTGGATGTTTAAAGGAATTTTATTATATGGTTGTTGAAGTTGTTTTATAATTTAAATATTTTGAGGGCTGCTCCAAGAGGTGGACTATTTATTGAACATATTTAAATGGATTCAGAAATATATTATGAAAAGTTTTGAGATATATTTTTATATGACTATGTAAAATTCCTTGAGCCATTTGTGAATATGTGTGCATACATAATTTTCTATAATCTAGGAATTTAATATGAATGTTAAGTGATTGGAAGTGGTATAGATATTTAAGTTGTCATTTATTCTTATCATTGTGTTAGAATTTAATCATGAATTGGATTTTGAATAATTAAAAATTAGTTATCAATTTGACAGATAATTATGTGGTAGGATTATTAACTTATTACTATGAGTCATTGTTTAATACTTCATAACACACCTTACTTGATTGTGTGCATTTATATAAATATATGAGGAAATTGTGAATGCACTCATTTGAATTATGTGTTTTCATGAAAATGTAAAAGTGTTATTCATTTATAGAAAGCTTATCATATTTATTATTTTATTGATACAAGGGGCCTTTATATGCTTCAATTATTGAATATGATTCATAATTTGTTAATATTTGTTTTACACGTGCATTAGTATGAATCTAACTTATTTGATTGTTGGAACTAAATTTAAAAGATTGTATCTTTACTTATTTTGAAATAATATTCTCATTATAACATAATTGAATTAGTAATAATATAGAATCCTCAAATGTACAATCTATACTAGTATGATCATGATTTAATTTTATAGGAAGTGGCTATAGTGTTTTAAATCACTGTAGTTTCACTTGGGTTGATGTATTCATTTTATGATGCTGAATGCTTTATGTTATCTAGAGTATTAAGTTTTTTCCAGTAATTTAGCTATTATAATTTAATTACTATATATTTTCATTTGAAAAGGTAAAAGCAATGTATAGTCATAACAAGCTAAGTATTCTAGTTATGGATTATCTTTAGATATAATTTAATTGGATGTATCTTTCCTTTTATAGTGAATTAGCCTACTTTATTTTCATTACTATTTAAATAATAACATTATGCTATTAAAATTTGTATTTAAAATATTTCATTAAGATTTAATACTTGATAATAAACAAAGTATTTAACTATAGAAAATCAATAAATAACTATAGTAATTCATTTGGAACTAAAACTTATAGTTGTAGTTTTCATAAATGACTATGGATTGTTTATTACTACAAAGTTCAACTTCCTTTGATGTTTGATTTATGATATTTAAATTTTTATTACTCCTTTAAATAGACTTAATGTTTATTATAAATTTGAGGTCGACCATTAATATTTTGTGCTTTGGGGATGAAAATTAACTATGTAGTTTCATTTTTTATTTTGTACTTACCTAAAATTATAAGATGGCTAAAGATGAATGATAGTTCAAGAACAATTTTTTTTTCATTTTTATTTATTACTATTTATGCTTTAGAAATATAAGGTTGTTGATATTAAACTTTTCCATTCTTAGATGGAAAAATGATTTTATTAGTTCCTTATTTCAATACAAAATTAAGCAAGTTGTTTAAAAATTGAATGAATATTATAATAATAAAGCCAAAATATTTTATTAAACTAAACTTAGGAATTTGGAAAGATGGAAATAAGTATGTTTTATTTATATTATCTTAAGGTGTTATAAAATGTATTCTATCTTATTCATTGTTGGACATTTTTCAGTAATGAAATTATAAAGATATGATCATTTATAATTTAAACCATATTAAGCATCAGTAGTATGAAGGGATGTATAATTAATATGATCATTTTCATGAATAATATGGTAAATTCATTTGAAAAAATAGTGGCTTACCAGTTAGGTAGTAGAAAAATGTTTTAAATAGCATGTTAGTTGTGCACAAACTAATTAAAATTTGAAGCCTTTTAAATTTAAAAAATGGGATTACATATTAATATGTTTGGCATTTTTTAATAATTTTACATCATATCAAAAAATAAATAAAATTTAAAGTTGATTTTGCTAAGTTTAAACTTAAAGAGGAAATCACTTGGAACTAGATTATGAGTATTAGTCCTACCTAGGTTTCTTGGTCATAAGAACGAACCCATGGAAGAATCATGTAATGTGATCTATATAGGAATTTCAGTGTATTATTTATAAAATGACAATAACATGGAGTTAAAAATAATTATATTTACATTTTTATTTTTTAAGCATGGATAAATCTCATTGCTATCAAATGTTATGTATTTCTTACCTCAAATGTTATGATAATCTCAAGTCGACATTGGAATACAACACATGTTCCTAGATGTAGTATTTATGAGTCACTTCATATTTTTATTTCAATCATTTTCCTTAAGGTTATGTTTTATATACATGTTTTGGGTCAAGACTTAAATTGAAGATCTTATTGTGAATCATTTACAAATAATATCTATAAGTCATGCCATGCCATTAAAATAAAGGCCATGAAGTATGGTGTCAATTACATAAAATATTGTTGGAATGCATTCATGCATGTAATATTATTTCCTTTACTATTGTGTTTTTTTGGGAATATTTCTTATAACATTCATAGTTGGTGAAGAATTTTTTGAAATCATTTTTCTTAACCACATAATTCAATAATATTTTTGGGTTGACTTTTTGGGGTTATGACATGTGGTATAAGAGCACAATTTAACCTTAGGTAAATTTGGGAAAAACATTAACTAAATTTTTGTTTAAATTTTATTAATATGGTGAGAACTAGAGATAATAGATATTTTAGTAATGATGAAAGTGATCTCATTTATAATCATGATTGGAATGAGAATGCAAACATTGATGATATTAATGATCATAATATAAGTAACACTGAGTATAATGAAATCCATGGAAATTATAACCCTAAGGATCATAATGTTGTTCTTAATGAAATTTTTATTTTAATACATAACATCCAAGTAAATATGGAAGTGTACAATCAAATCTTGATGAATTTGGAAAATATACAAGAGGGTGAGTAGGAAGAAGAGCCTCATGATGAGAACCCAAGGTAATAATATGTTGTGAATCCCATCATCAAGGAACTCAAAAATATTAATCCTCCCACATTCTCTAGTGGATTTATTAGGGATACTATTAAGGCATGGATAATTAACATGTAGGAATATTTCACTCTACATAATATAAGATCCAATATCAAAGCTTGCATAGGATGCTACCAATTAGAGGGTGATGTTGCTTATGATGAAACTACTTATGTGATCTTAAGGGTTATGATTCCATGACCCTCTCATGGGAAAACTTTGAGAAAAAATTTGAAAAAAGTTACCTCAATAGAATCTTTAAAGAGCAAAAAATTATAGAATTCTAGCTAATGAAGTAGGGAACAATGTTAGTTTTAGAGTAAAAAAATAAGTGTCTTAGTCTCTTGAATCATGTGAATTACATGTAGGATGAGGAAACTAAAGTTAAAAAGTTTAATTTATGTTTTAATTAAGTAATTATAGATGGTGTGAACATGAATAACTCACATACTTTAGCTACTATTGTAGAATCAAAACATTGTGCTGAAGAAATAGAGAAGTATCTCCAAAATACAAGACAAGATTATCGAAACAATATGATAAATGCTAAAAAAAAGTAAACAATTCCTCTTATAATAAAAAAATTTAATAAAATGATCAAAAAAGGATTTTGTAAAAATCAATAGCTTTATAGGAAAATTTTAGAATAATAATAAAAGTTTTAAATCATATCCCTTTGTGAAAACGGGTAATGTAAACATTGAGTATCAAGATAGATTTTGTGGTCATAAAAAATAGGCTATTACTATTCCATTTCCTTTTAAAATTATTTTGATGTGCCTGGAATGTAATGAAAACCATTACTACAAAGATTGCCCTTAGTTACAATTCAATCAGGCCTCAAATCATAGAGTTTACACTATTTTAGATAATAAAAATGTAGACCTTCAATCCACTCTAATTAAAATGAGAGATATAATTTTAGGTTTTAATTTCCATATTTAGATTGATTCAAGAGACACTGATAGTTTTATTTATCATGCAAGTTATTTTAATTGTAGTAATAAACCCTCTAGACTAAGAGAAGGATGGGAGGTAGAGTTTGGTACTGGGAAAAGGGTGGATGTTTTCGAATGTCTAGAACATGATGAATTTATTTAATAATTTTGTAAGACTTGTGTAAACCTATTTATTTCACCATTAGGATCTTATGGCCTAATTATAGGCATTGACTATTTACAACAACATCAAACAAAGATTAAATACTTCAATAAAAGAATCCAATGTCTTGATGAAGATAATAGACCCATGCAAATCCAAGGTATCATCAAGCATTCAACAAAAAATATTATTTTAGCCTTAAATTTAAAAACAACTATTATGAAAGGGTAAAAAATATATTCTATTAAAATTAATGAGGTTTTTAAACAAAAACGATTATTCCTACAAGACTATCCTACTCTAGAAGAGTTTATGGATGTATTTCCTAAGGACTTACCAGGATTACCTCCCAAATCATAATTTGAAATTGAAATTGACATTATACCTAGATCTACACCTGCATCTAATCCCCATATCAGATGATTTTTGTATATCCAAGAGAGCTTAAGGTTTTATTTCAAGATTCGATGAATAAAGGGATAATTTAGCTAAGTGTGTCACCTTTGGGAGCTCCTATTGTCTTATTAAGAAGATGGATGGTACTCTCAGATTTGATTTGACTACCAAATGTTGAATAAGGTCACCATTAAAAATAAATTCCCTATCCTAAGGATTGATTGACATTTTGATTAGATGAGAAGAATAATTGTATTATATAAAATAGACCTTCATTAGAGGTATCACCAATTCCTTATCAAATAATAAGATTTCAATCAAAATGTTTTTAGAACAAGGTACATTCATAATGAGTCTATAGTTATGTTATATTCATGAAACATATGAATAATTTTTTTAGATATTTTCCTCATAAATTTATGCTAGTTTTCATTAATGACATCTTAGTCTACTCTAAGAATGAGCAATAATATTAACAACATTTATGAATGGTTTTGTAAAGGATAAGATATCATAAGATGTATGGTAAACTCTATAAATTATCTGTTTACCAAAGTAAAATTCATTATTTGGGGCATGTGATTTTAAGGAATGGCTTTGCAGTGGATCCTACAAATATTGCATCTAGTAATGAGTGGCCAAATCCTAAAAATATAAATGAAGTGCACAGCTTCATGGGGATGACCAATTACTAACAAAGGTTTGTATAAGAGTTTTTAAGAATTTTTAGTTTCATTACTTCATTTTAGATAAAACTGAAGACATTTGAGTGGTGTTTTAAGTGTGAATTAACTTTCCAAAAGATGAAAGAATTTTTAAATTCATAACCTATTTTGGTCATTCCTAACCCAAATAGAAATTTTAAAATATGGGTTGATGATTTCAAAGTGGGCACGAGAGCTAGTTTTACTCAAGATGAAAAGGTGGTTAATTTTGAGTCTCTAAAGCTAAAAACAAATGATCAAATTTTTTTGACTCATGATCTTGAGCTAGATGCTATAATCTATGCACTTAATTAATGAAAACATTTTCTATTTGGAAAGGAGTTTCAAAACAAATTCTAACCATAGATTTATTATGCACTTATTTTCTCAAGATGAGATGAATATAAGGTAAATAAGGTGTTTGGAATCTTTCAATTTTTTTTAAATATTGATATAAATTATGGGAAGGGAAAATAAAATAGGGTAGTTGATGCTCTAACTAAGAGGACCTACATTACTGATATCTCTATTTTGAAGTATAATTTTATAAATTATATTTTTAAAATAGAAAACTAATCTTAAATGTCTATAAATATGCCCTAATTCATTATAAGGAAGATAAAAAAACATTTTTTTATTTTTCAATGGGTGAGGATGGTTTTTTAAGACAAAGTTAGAATTTACATTCATAATTCAATGAATATGAGGGAAAACATTCTGAGTGAAGTGCATGTTGCACCATATTTTTCTCACCTAGGTATCAAAAAATTTACACATGAGATGAAACTTTAATTTTGACCTATCCTAAATAAATATGTAGTTGTTTTGTGGAAAAATGTTTTGAATTTTAGCATAATAAAATTTTAAAATTGTCATCTATGAGGATTTTTATATCCTTATTCCATTAATAAAGGGAACTAGGCTATAATTTCAATGGATTTTATCTTGAGACTAAAAAAATATTAGGGTAGGCATGATATAATTTAGGTTGTAATTGATAAATTATAAATTTAAAAAAAAAAAAAAAAAAAATTATAATAGATAATATGTTAGATGATGTTTCCATCCTTTCAAAAATATTTGTGAAGAGATTATTCATCTTCATGATGTACTAGAAGCAATTATCTCTGATAGAGATAAGTTGCTCACTTCTAGATTTTGACAAACTTTGAATGGTGCATTTGACACTAAACTAAATTTTAGTTTAGTATATCATCCTAAAATAGATTTTCAGATAGAGTGGTTAAATCTTACTGTTGAAGACATACTGATAATATATGTGATGGATTAATAGTAAAATTGGGAATATTATCTCTAATTTATGTAATTTACATATAATAATACATATCATTATGTCATTAAGATGGCACCTTTTGAATCCTTGTATGGGAAAAAGTGTATAACCCTTTTGGAAACATTTTAAAAAAGAGTGTTTTTAGGCCTAGAAACTTAGAATGGCATTGATTAACAAATGGTTGTTATTTACCATATATTAAAGGATTCTTCTTATGGGAAAAAATAACTTTACTCATTTGAAAATGTCATGTAGAAAATTTGAAGTCTCAGACAAAGTTTTATTGAGGGTAAAACCTCATAAAAGTTCTAATCATTTAAGCAAGGCATCAAAACTAATTCTATGTTTTGTTAGTCATTTCAACATAGTTTAAAATATAATTCTAGTGGTTTATCGTATATCTCTTCCTCCATCTCTATCTAGAATACATGATGTTTTTCATGTGGAACTAATAATAAAATGTGTTTCTAACATGTCTAATATTCTAGAATGGAATAATATCTAGATGGAAGAGAGCAAATGATTTAGTTGGAACCCATCAATATTATATCCCATCACACCATTAGTTTGTGAAACATAATTTATAAGTAATAATATAATGAGATTAGATGGCTGAGAAAAGTGCTACCTGGGAAGATGAAAATATTTTTTGGCATCACTATCCTCACTTATTTTAGGATTGAGATAGTAAATTTATTTATGGGGATGGATTGCATGACCACCCAAAATTTTATTATCATTTAAACATTTTGTGATGTATTTTTGGATTATGGGACAGTTGTATCAATTTAATGTTTATATTATGTTTTTTTAGTCATATTATTTTATATTATAATTTAGTAATTTTATTTTAATTTATTTGAGATCTATGGTATTGGTACTTTTGATATAGTTTTTGCATGGTTATAAGTGTTATCATCGATATGATCTAGGTTGAAAAGAGGAATATTTTGTCTTACATTATGCACAACATATACAAGTATATTAGTATAGTAAGTTTATGAATGAGATACTAAGTATTGTACCCTACCATGTATTTTATGTTATGTGCCTCAACCCATCTTGTGTTATGGACTTTTTTTCATTATACATTTAAATGTTTGATGATTATATTTTTAATCTGATCCTTCACATGCAATTTGTTTTGTCTTATGTTTAATTGTTAAATTAATAGGAGATATTTGATGATAACAATATTGAATGTGTGAGTATTATGATTGTATAAAAATGATACTAATTTCATGGCATAAATTAAAATCATGGATGTTTAACGTTACATGGACTTATAAAATATTATTTATCACCATGGTTTTTGGTGCATTTTTACAAGTTAGAAGACATGGACCATGGTAATAAACATTTTGAAGTCACATAGGAATTTAGCCTTGGAATGGTAATAATAATTGTGTTAGAATTGGGCCTTGGTAAAAATCACCAAGGGTCATTTTGAAATTGGTTTTGGAAGTAATGAAGTTATTATTTGATCTTTGAATAACACATAGCTGACTTTGAATTAACCCTAATTGATTATTAGGACTTCACAAATTCATTTTTGAAGGAATTTAATGGCTTGGGCACTTGACAAAATTATTTTAGATTACTAAGAGGGTTTGAGCTTTATTTTTTTGCATGAATTTTAATCCTACATGGAAAATGCTCATTTTTAAATTTATAATTAACATTTTATAGTATTAAGAACTAATAATTTCTTCAAGTTTAAACTAAAACTCGAAGATGTTATAATTTTTTTAAATGGAACTATTGGTTGATAGTAAAAGATAAGAAAATATAAGGGAGAAGAATGAAAAAATAAATAAAGGAGAATGGGTAGGAGATAGTAGAATAGTTGAGAAATTTTATCATGGATATTTCCTTGAACAAGTAAGTTTAGTTAAGTTATTTTTTTAGGGTTATACAATGTATGTAATGACATTTTAATTTGAATGAAATCATAGAGTATTTTCATGGAAGAATGTGGTTTTTTTAATAAAATTAGGCATTCCTTCTTGTATGTAAAAGGCTTGTTTTAAATGGAAAATTTTACCAATGAAAACCCATTATTGGGTGAGGTCATTTGATATCTATCTCAATGTTAGATCATATATAGATACACTGAGTGAAGTGAATTTATACTCATTTCCTCTTTAAATTGTATACAGGTGAATTACTATGTGAATTTTGAGTTGTATGTGTGTTTTTATTATTTGGGTTATTAATTTACATAATTTTACTTACATCATCATTATTTTTGAAAAGTTATTGCCTGTATTGGTTGTGAAACTTGATTCATGAACATGGTTACGTGTTGGTATTTTTATGGGTTTCTATAATGTACTTATTATTTTACCTATTGAGTAAACCCTCGCCTAAGTATCAAATCTCATTCATAAGTGTTTTAACATTTACTTCTATGTGTTGGGCTCATTATGGGATAGCCTATTCCCCTTTCCATTTGATATATGGGGTGGATAAGAATATATTATATGGATTATCTCATTTGGATGATGAAATAACTTTTATTGGATGGTTGTTGAACATGTTTTTGCATTTGATTCTTTTGAGGACAAGTGAAATTTTTGGACTATGTCTCGAACATATTTAAATATATTGTGATAGATTTTGAAATGGATTTTGGTATGGATATGTAAAAATACTTGTGCCACTTATGAATATCTATGCATAAAGGATCAGTTGTAATATGTGATTTTATATGAATATTATGTGACTGGAACTAGTATACATATCTGAGTTGCTATTTACTCTTATCATTATGTTTACTTTAATCATGAATTAGATTTTGAATTACTAAAATTTAGTTATTAGTTTTATAGATCATTCCACTATTATGTGATAATATTATTAACTTATTACTATGAATCATTGTTTATAAATTTGTAACACAAATTAATTGACTATGTGCATTCATGTAAATCTATGAGGAAATTATGAATGCAATCATTTGAATTTGTTTTAGTCAAGAATATGTACGAGTGTTAATACTTTATAAAAAAATATAGCATATTAAGTATTTTTTATGCAATGGGTCTTGCTATGCTTCAATTATTGAATATGATTCATAACTTGTTAAGATTTGTTTTACACATACATTAGTATGGATATAGTTTATTTGGTTATTGGAACTAAGATTAAACATATATAGCTTTCCTTATTTCAAAATAAAGTTTTCATTATAACATGATTGAAATTTTAATAATATGGATTCCTTAAATGTGCATTTTATACAAATATGATCATGGTTTCATTTTATATTAAGTGGTTGTAGTGTTTTAAGTGACTGTAATTTAACATGGGTTTTCATATTCATTTTATAATGGTGAATGCTTTGTGTTATCTAGTGTATCACTTGAATTTGTTTTTTTGTGGTAACGGAAAGATTATAATTTTAAGACTATAGATTTTAATTTGAAAATGTAAAAACAATGTATAGTCATAGAAAGCTAATGATTATGGTTGTGTTATGTTTAGATATAATTTACTTGACTATAGCTTTCCTTTTATAGTGAGTTAGCCTTATTTATTTTCTTTAATATTGAAATAATAGTATTATGTTCTTAATATTTGTATTACATATATTACATTGGGATTTATTACTTGATAATAAACAAAGTACTTAGGTGTAGCAAATTGACAAACAACTATACTAATTCATTTTGAATTAAATCTTATAGTTGTATATTTTTTTCATGACTATGGATTATTTATTACTGCATAGTTGAAATTCCTTCAATGTTTACTTGAGTAAATTCAAATGGTTCACTCCTTTGACTATATTTAATGTTGATTCTAAAATTTGAGGTAAACCATTAATAGTGTGTGATTTGGGGATGAAGATTATCTCTATAGTTTCATTTTCTATTTTGGAATTACCTAAATTTACAAGATGGTCAAAGAGAATAATAGTTTAAGAACAACTCTTTTCTTAATTGTTATGTAGTACTAATTACACTTTGGAAATATAAGGTTGTTAATATTAACCTTGTCGATTCTTGAAGGGAAAAGTGATTTCATTAGTTCTTTATTTCAATATAAAATAAAAAAAATTGTTTACAATTTAAAGAAATGTTAGGAAAATAAACCTTAAAGTTTTTATTAAACTAAACTTATCAATTTGGAAATATGGAAATAAGTGGATTTTATTTTTGTGATCTTAAGTTCTATAAAATGTGTTTTATCTTATCCATTGTCAGACATTTTTCATTAATTAAATTATAAGGATATGACCATTACTAAATTAAACCATATTAATCATTGTTAATATGAACATATGTATGGTTAATATGATCATTTTCATGCATATTATGGTAAATCCATTTGAAAAAATAGTGGCTTGCTAATTAGGTAGTGAAAACATGTTTTAAATAAAATGACAGTCATTCACAAACTAATTATATATTACATCCTTTTAAATGTAATAATTGGTATCACATCTTAGTATGTTTGGTAGTTATATTATATAATTTTACATTATATGGAAACATGAATAATTTTTTTAGTTTAAACTTAAAGATGAAAGTAGTTGGAACTAAATTATGAGTATTAGGACTCCCTAAGTTTCTTCGTCACAAGAATGAACCTAGGGTAGAATCACATATAGTGATCTTTGTAGTAATTTTAGTGTCTTATGTATAGAATGTAACTAACATGGAGTTAAAAACAGTAAAATTTATTTTTATTTTTTTTAGCATGACTAAATATCATTTTTATCAATTGTCACTTCTTTCCTATCTCAAATGTTATGAGAATGCCAAATCTACATTGAAATGCAACACATGTTCCTAGATGTAGTAGTTATGTGTCACTTCACAATTTTATTACATTCATTATCCTTAAGGTTATGGTTTAAATGCATGATTTGGGCCATGACTTAATTTGAAAATATTATTGTGAATCATTTAAAAACACTCTTTATAATTTATGCCATGTCATTAAGGAAAGGTCATGAAATATAGTGCCCATTATAGAAACTCTTGTTGGAATGTGTGAAAATACACTCATAATTGTAATATTGATATCTTTATTGAAGTTTTTTGTTAGGAATATTTGTGATAACATTATTATTTGGTGAAAAAACTATTTTGATTAGTTTTCATAACCACATAAGTCAAAGTTTTTATTGGGTTGACTTTTTTGGGTTGTGACAGTCTATTGTTTTTATGTCTATGCTTGGACATTTTTTATTGTTGCATATTTTTTCATAGCATATCCTATAGTTTTTAGTGTCATGTTTTCATGTATTATGATACATACATCATTGTTTGATGACCTATTATATGTAGATACATTCTCATGTATAATTTATGAGATATTTTTTAATTTTTTCAATGATCTATATCATGTATTTACTATGTTGGTTACCATGATATTACTTATACACATTACTATTTTTTTATTAAAATGTTTGGTGCCTAAGTTTACATGGTCCTTACCATGAATTTATGGAGGCATGTTACTTACGTATGATTCATTATTTTATCTATTCCAAGTAGAAGAACATTTGATACATTATGGCATACTAGTTTCCCCTTCCTTTCTTTGCCATTAGAATCACCTTACCCTTCCATATATCTTAAAATTATCAAAATGGTAAATTTATCATATATATAGAGAATTAATTATGAAACATTATTTTCCCATATTTATTTAATCCTCAAATGAGGATGCACAATCTCTTAATTTAAGCATTACATGATGTTGTCCTTAATACAAGGATTTATATGGATACATTAGTTGTCCATCTCTCCTATTGATACCATAGTGGGGAATTTTGTTTCCTCCATCCATAGTAGTATTTAGTTTTCATATTAAGATTTGAAACTTTATATTAAGATTTAAATGATATATATTTTATGATGGTTACATTGTTTTTTCCAAATATTTATTGTTGAACATTTTGACCACAAGTTAAAATGGGTCAACCCCCTATAATCAAGACTTCATATGGGGTAAAACATAGTTTCATAAGGTGTTTTTTGGTATATTTTATGTCATTTAATTTAATTATAACCTTGGTCATGGTATAGTTTAGTCTTATGTAATTTGGATTCATCTAGTGGGTTAGAACATCATGGCATGTCATATAGGAATGAATAGGTTAGTCTGGTTGTATATTTTAAAAGTGTGATTATAAAAACCTTTAGGTTAAAAGGAATAAATATATATAATTTGTTTCATCTCATAATCATCCCCTATAAATGTGGTGTCTTGATGAGTTTTCTATCTCAAAGTACAAGCATATAAAGATCATTTAACAATGTGAGATGTGTACAGGAGTGTCAACATTAAGCTACAACAAATAGAAATTTGGATTCAAAAAATATTTAAAATGCTCCATTTTAACATAGGTTCAATAAGTGGTAATATATTATATGATTGGATCACAGATCAATAGCACGTGGGTAATCAAAGAGTCAAAAGGTCCTTAGGGTAGATCAATGGTGTGTGTTTTTATGTACAAGGTAGAGCAATGTTCCATGTTTAAAGACTAGCACCCAAGATAAATTATGTGAATTTTATCATACCAATGTGGACATACTGGTTCAAACGAGTTCAAACATGTCAAAATATCCTAAGAGTGAATATGCTCATTCCAAGTGTCATGATTTAACTAGATAAGCAAATCAATGGCATGCATTTGATCTTATAGGCTAAGATCAATGACACATATTTAAATAATAAACTAAGATAAATGACATGTATTTAATTTATAAACTAAGATCATAGGTGTGTATTGAGTCAAATTTCAAGGAACTTAGATCAAATGTGAGACTACCAAGTGACACAAGTGCATGAACCAGATGGGCTAACAATAGGATATGTAGAAAGGATGTGGTGGCAAAAAATTTCTCAATATATGAAGCTTATATATATTACCAATGATCAATTTTAAATTTAAAATTTAGGAGTCTCATGTGGAAATTGATAAAATGAATTCAACTGAATTCTAGTGTGCATAAAATAAAGTTGCATGTCTAAATGACAACAAGCATGTTTTAAAATGAAATAAGTAATGTGGCAAAGGAATGCCACATAAGCAACCATGTAAGATCAAAGGATTCTATAGTGAATTAATTATTTCATATTCATATGCCACCTGAAAGTGAAGTCAAAATCTGAAATGAATAATGACTACCAAATGTGAAGAATAAAGTCTAAAAGACCAATGAATGACTGTAGATGGTAAATATAGGTATTTGAAGGATAGTTAATAATTATGGGAACATATTATGATTTTAATGGAATGTTTCAACCTCCCTTATATAGTACATATGTTTTAAAACTCTCCAACTCAACTTCAAATGCTCGAGAGATGGTCCATGATGAAAGGTAGTTTTTTGTGCATAGAAAAAGGAGTTTTATGCCACATTTTATGATTTTTATGTTTCAGAAACCATTTGTCCTGTTATAAATTACATGGTCTATTTTTGAATTAATATTAATACATGTGCAACTCCTATCAATTTGACATGTGTTTGAGTGGCCTTTGAACTTCATTATTTTCTCATCTCTCTAAAATTCTATAAGTAGCTGCCATTTTAGCCTTTGTAATCTAAGAGCACACCATGTATAGTGAAGCCCTGTTAGTTTTGAATTTTCACTTTACCTTAGAAAAATAAATTAAATATATCTTTGATTTCATATCTCATATTTTTAAAGTGTGTGAAGAGATGTATAGTGAATAGCTATGTGATATTAATTTGTCCTTGTTTTCTCTCAGTCCTTCCACATTTAATGCAAGTGATTTCATCTTAGTAGGTCATATTAAGTGTAGTTAAGTGTATGAATCTATCTTAAGTGTATCATGAAACTTATTATCTACAACTGATCTAGGTTTTACTTACCTTGGGTATTCTTCATGCATCTCACCTCATATTGAAATGCTAATGCTAGTGTATTATAAGACTCTTATTCTAGTGTTATAGGCATTGTTTCTTTATGAAGTAAGTACAATGGTCATGTGGAAGAAATTTTGGTGAATCACCCTTTTATAATATTTTTATTTCATGTAACTTTATCCCTTCCCCCCATAACTAAATAGTTAGCATAGGTGAAAGTACTTCAAGATATATTCAAGGAGATAGCCCTTAAATCTAGAGGCTCACTTCCACTATAGGTATAAACACATACCTAAAAGTTTTCCCATGTTTCCCAAATATGGAAGAGGCTTTAAAACTCTCTTCTAGGATGCAATATTTGGTGATAATAGTTTTGGCACACCCGATAGGACCCATTGTCTTCAAGACAATCTATCAAGGTGAATGTTGATCTTTACAACATCAACTACAAATTAGTGTGATTCTTAGGATTTGGAAACTCCAACAAGGTAAAATATGTTTCAATACAAATTTATTTTTCTAAAATATCTCTCATAATTCATAGTTCTCATTAGGTAATCTTCTAGTAGAGTGTTCAGCCCTATTAATCCACCTATTCAGCTTGAACTTCCCCTTGAAGTTTAATATCCTAACCTAATATGCCCTTTGGAGAACCAGTAGATTTTTATAGAGAGGAAGAGGTTAAATAAATTGAATAAATTCAATGTTTTTAATAATATATGGCTAGACCTTATGCCTTCTCTACCTTTAATATTGAAAATCTAAGTCATCTTCAAGCATATTATGACATTCCTCCTAATACCATGAAAGGTATACCCATATTTAATGGTGAAAGTCATTTTACACCTAATGAACACATTAGGGATGTCTCCAAATTTTTTATCTTCATAAAATAACTCAAGAGAACATTTCCATTAGACTCCTTTACATTTCTCTTAGAGGGAAGGATCTTGATTGGTATAGGAATATACAAGGTAGATGCATCACATCATGGGATGAGTCTGGAGTGTTGTTGACCTTAAGATATGTAAATGAGAGTGACCATGCCTCTCTCATAAATCATCTCAATGTGATTGGAAGATGATTTAGAGAAATAATGCATGAATTTAATGAGAGGTTTCAATAGACTTATAATAGATTTCCTCATCCTTTGAGGTCACCTCCTAGTTTTGTGTTCTCTACCTACTTGAGAGCCATTGGAACTAAAATTTCTATCATGCTTCAATACATGGAGGTTTCCACTCTTCTCTAAGCATATTATCTTTCTATCAAAGCTATCTCTTAGTTGATTAGTATTTCTTGGGTTTTAAAATAAGTATGGAACTAAGGTGATCATAAGGACTCATCCTCTTACAAGGTTTCATATTTATCCCTACATTGAGACAAGTTCTAATTTGAATTATGTTTTTCATGAAGAGAAGGATTCTATTGTAGATGATATTATTTCTTCCAAAATTGAAGGTATTTTTTATTTATTTCTTTATGAATATGATATTAATATGTATGAGCATGATCCTTATGCATTTATGGATGAAAATGATTTAAGAGTGTATTTTATACATGAAAAATGAATACCAACACCTCTACTTGCCAAAGAAGAAGGTGAAGATGATGAGATATGGAAGATGTTTTTTGATGGTTCATGAAGTAGAGTTAGTTCAAGAGATGGTATTATGATGGTCTCCCCATCTAAAAAAAATTACTATGCTTCATATATATTCCATTTCAATTGTACTTGTAATGTGGTTGAGTAGAAAGGTTTAATTCACGGCCTTCAATGGGCAAGGAGAAATGGAATCAGGAACTTACAAGTATACAGAGATAGTAAATTAGTTGTTAATTAGGTTAGGAATGTGGTTACTACCAAGAAAATTTTTATTAAGTCATATAAGCATATTTCATGGTATTTTATTTAATACTTCAATGCATTCAACATAAAATCAGTCCCAAGGGAGAAGAATAATCATGTTGATAGACTGTTTGCCATAGGAGCTCAATTTGATACTCCAACTATCATAAAAGAATAGGGGAAGAAATATCACATTAATATCATTATAAAACCTTTTGTAAGTAATAATAAAGTTTCTTTTAAAGTGTTTTATAGTGACAAAAACATTGCATGCTTATTCTAAAATAAGGTTGAGTTTTCTTCAAGAAATTAAAAGAGACTCCAAGAACAATTTAGAGATTAGATTATGTAGCTAAGGAAAAAGAAGATACCCAAGGGTCTGATGACCTTAGAAATTATCTTCAATTATAATGATAAAAATAATAATTAAAAAGTGGTTATGTCTATAGAATATGAAAACTATGAAAGAGTCTTGATCTTCAAAGATAGACTCCTCAAATTGGGTAAGGTATGTTCTACATCAGATAAATAAGCATTCATTGAGTTGTGTAAAGAGTTTTATGATATATTTTCTTGGGAATATAAGTACCTCAAAGGATTTTATATTATCCTATCACACCATACAATTTAATTATAATGTGGAGTGAAACTAGTTAGATAGAAACAAAGAACCATCAATCCTAAGGTTGAGCAACTCATGAGGTCAGAGCTCACTAAACTCCTTGAATCTAAAATAATGTTTCCTATCAAGAATTAAACATGTGTAGATAAACTTATGATTATTATAAATAAGAATGAGGAGATAAGACTTTGTGTGGATTTCAAAGACCTTAATAGAGTGTCACTCAAAGATCACTATCCTCTACCTTCAATGGAATAGATTTTGCAAGTTGTTTTAGGATCTCAACATTTTAATCTCTTAGATGGATATTTAGGTTATAATTAGATTCTTATGAATGAATATGATTAGTTTAAGATAACATTAACCACTAAATGGGGGACTTTTTCTTATAGAAAGATGCCATTTGGTTTGTCAAATGTTGGTGCTACATTTCAAGGAGCAATAAACATGGCCTTAAAAGGTTTTATCAATGAGATTTTTTTAGTTTATTTAGATGATATAAAACTATTTTCTAAATATTTTAATGAACATACGAAACACTTGAAATAAGTGTTTGAAATATTTAGGCATTATGGAGTATCTATTATTCCAAAAAAATGCATCTTTGTTATCCATGAAGGTAATCTCTTAGGACACATTGTTTCCAAAGATGGTTAGGATATTGATCCTAAAATGATAGAGCCTATTTTAGGCCTGTCATTTACCTTACATGAGAAATTTATCCAAATTTTCTTAGGTAAGATAAATTTTTTAAGGATATTCATACCTAGTTTTGCATCTTTAGTGAAACCTATCACAACCATGCTAAAAAAGAGTAATGTCTTTTCTTGGACTAACAAAGGTAAGAATAGTTTTGACGTCATTAAGAAATAAATTGATTAAGCCCCTACTCTTGTGAATCCTAATTTTGATAATTACTTCATGTTGTATTCATTTTATAACCTTGATACTATCTCAACTATGCTCATACAAAGGAATGATGAGGGTGTAGAGAAACTAATTGCATTCTTTAGTCAAGGTTTGGAAGATTATGAAAACAAGTATACCTTTATTGAGAATAAAATAATTGATGTTGTAAGATAAGTAAATAATTTTAGGCATATGGTTTCAAAAAATAAAATTCATGTTATGGTCTCTCATCTTAGTACCAAGGATTTTATTTTGATCAAGGACCTTAGTGAGAAGAGGGCAAGGTAGATCACTAAGGTAATGGAATATGATGTTGATACCAAAGTAAAAACATTGGTAAGAGGTAAGGCCATTTGTGAACATCTAAATTTAGATATTCATGAGTCAAAGGAAGAGGTTTTAATGAATCATAATTTCCCCCAACCGACTATTTCCTTACATATATAGATTTAGACATAAGATGTGATCATATTTCTTCAAAGTGGTGAGTATCCTAATGAGATGAGTAGATATCAAAGGAGATATTTTAGATTAAAAGATATTACCTTTTGCCTTTTAGATGGTGTGATTTTTATAAGATATCTTCATGGTGTATTATTGAGGTGAATTGACAATGACCAAGTTAGAGTATTACTTGAGAAGTTCCATGATTGAACAATAGGAGGTCATTTCTCCCCAAGAACTACAACTACCAAGATCATGAGGTAGGATATTATTGGCCCATCCTCTTCAAGGACTGCCATGATTAGGTGAGAAAGAGTGTATAATGTGCTTTCTTTATGGGAAAACAAAATCTTTCATCTCTTCCTTTGAATCCTATTCCAATGGATCAACCTTTCATGTAATGGGGTTTTGATTTTATTGGAATGATAAACCCCTCATCAAGTTCTAGTCATAAATGGATACTCACAATAAATAATTACTTTAAAAGTTAGGTTGAGGTAGTAGCATTGAAGGAAGATAATGATAATTCTATCTTGGAGTTCTATGAGAACATCATAATAAGGTTTGACACTCCTACTATTATTTTAGATAATGCTCTTACTTTTATGGGTGCTAAGACTACTAATTGCGAATATAGTAATGGCATATTATTATGTACTTCATCTAAATATTACCTTAAAGGTAATGGGTTGGATGAATTTACTAATAATAATCTGATAAAAATCATCAAGAGAACCTTGGATCATAACTAGAGGGCTTGGCACACCAAATTGAAGACAACCTTATGGGTTGAAAGGATAACTCCCAAAAGGTCAATAGGAAATTCTCCTTTTGTGCTTGTCTATAAAAGATAATCTAGGTTTCTTATCTCTCAAGATATTACTACCTTAGAGTTGGCACATCAATTAGAGTTTCTTTAAAATACTCTAATAGAGGTGAGATTGATATAATTAACAGAGTTACAAGAGATAAGAGATACAACTCATCAAGATATAGAGCATTACTAAGTATTAATTAAAATGTATTTTAACAAGGAAACTCCAAGATCATTTAAATAAGATGACATAGTATTGAAGTGGGATGAAGATAGAGCAAAATGAGGGAGGAATACCAAATTTGACACCCTATGGAGTGGAACATATGTCATCATCAAGTGTAAGAAAAAAAATCTTTCTAATTAGAAAGGATGAATGGAGAAGAGTTGCATATCCCTATGAATGGGATAAATTTTAAACCTTGTTATTGAGGAGTAATTTTTAGTTTTGTAAATAGTAGATTATGTACATGTTTTATTTTAGTTGTGTGTGTTATGTTCCCTAAGTGATCTAGTTGAACACACGTGTGATTTTCTTAATTTTGTCTCATTTTGTGTGCCTTTACCCTATGTTTTATGTTTTTTCAAAGGTAATTTGCATCTCAAACCCATGTAAATATGACTCCATATCCCAATGAATAGGATTAGGCAACCAGTCATGGAATAGTAAGTACACCACCCTTGGAAAATTGCCAAAAATGTTGAACATTTTGACCATAAGTAAAAATGGTTCAACCCCCTTATAGTCTAGACTTGACATGTGGTATTAAATAGTGCCCTAGAGTGTATTTTGGTCTATTTTATGTCATTTAATTCTATTCTAACCTTGGTCATGATCTAGTTTAGTCTTATCTCATTCAGAGTCATCTAGGGGGTCAGACCATCATGACATGTCACACAAAAATAAAAAGGGTAATCTGGTTAAACATTTTATAGGTGTGCTTAGAAAACCTTTTAGTTGAAAATTAATGCATTTATATTATTATTTTGGTCTCATAATCATCCATTACAAATGTGGTGTCTTGACAAGTTATCCATCTCAAGATACAAGCCTTTAAAGATCATCTAGCAATTTGAGACATGCATAGGAGTGGCAACATTAAGCTATAGCAAATATCCATTTGGATTAAAAAAATATTTAATTATCTCTAGTTTAATATATGGTAAAAAAGTGGTGAGATATTATGCAAGTAGATCATATATCAATGGCACATGGTTAGTGAAAGAGGTAAAGGTCCTTAGGGTAGATCAATGGTGTGTGTTATTATGTATAAGGTAGATCAATTATATGTGTTTAAAGACTGGGACCCAAGACAAAAGGTTTGAATTTGATCATAAAAAATTGAATATAATAGTGTGCATGAGATCAAACATTTCAAAACATCTTGAGAGTGAATACGCTCATACCAAGTGTCACAATTTAACTAGACAAGAAAATCAACAATGTGTATTTGATCTTATAGGATAAGATCAATGACATACATTTAACTAAGTAACTAAGATCAACAACACATGTTTAAATGAGTAACTAAGATCAATGGTGCACATTAAGTCAAAGATCAAGGATCCCATATTAAATGTGAGATTGCCAAGTGGCTCAAGTGCATGAACTAGATGGGTTGATAATAGGATCCACAAAAAGCATGTGATGGAGAAAAGTGTCTCAATCTATGAAGCTCAGATAAATGATCAATGGTCAATGTCAAAATTAAAATTGAGGAGACTCATATGGAAATTAATAAAATGAACTTAATTGAATTATAAGGTGCACAAGATAAAGATGCATGTATAAATGATGATAGGCATGTTTTAAAATGAAATAAGTAATGTGGGAAAGGAATGTAACATAAGAAGCCATGTAGGATCAAAGGATTATGTAGTGAAGTAAGTACTTCAGATTCATATGCTACCATGAAATCTTAGTCAAAATCCAAAATGAACAGTGACTGCCAAATGTGAAGAATGAAGTCTATAAGACCAATGAATGACTATAGATGGTAAATATAGGTGTCTAGAGGATAGATAATAGTTAGGGGAACATATTATGACTGTCATGGCATGTTTTAACCTCCCTTAGATAATAAATATGTTTCAACTCTCTCCAAGTCAGTTTCAAATGCTTGAGAGATGGTCCATGATGAAAGGTAGTTTCTTGTGAATAACAAAAAGAGTTTTATGCCACATTTCAAGAGTTATATGTTTGAAGAGCCATTTGTCCCATTAGAACATGCATAGTCTATTATTGAATTCATCCTCATACATGTGTAACTCCTCCTATCAATTGGACATGTGTTCTAATGACCTTTGAACTTTATTATTGTCTCATCTCTCTAAAATTTTATAAGTAGCTACCATTTTGGCCTTTGTAATCTAAGAGCACACCATGTATGGCAAAGACTTACTAGTTTTGACATTGCACATTGCCTTAGAACAATAAATGAAATATTTTTTTGAATTTATATATCATCTTGTTAAAGTGTGTGAAAAGATGTATAGTGAATAACTAAGTGATATCAATCTGTCCTTACTTTCTCTTAGTCTTTCCATGTTTGATGCAAGTGATTTCAGCCTAGCAAGTCATATGAAGTGTAGTTAAGTGTATGAATATTATTAAGTGTATCATAAGCCTTAGTATCTACAACTGATCTATGGTTTTAATTACCTTGGGTAGTATTCATGCATCTCACCTTCATATTGAAACACTAATACTAGTGCATTATATGACTCTTCTGCTAGTGTTGTAGGCATTATTTATTTGTGAAAGAAGTATAATGCTCATGTGGAAGACATATTGGTGCACAAACTTTTTGTAATAGGTTTATTTCATGAAAATTATATCCATTTTCCCCATAAGTAAATAGTTATCATAGGTGAAAGTACTTCAAGATATATTTAGGGAGCTAGCCTTTAAATCTAGAGACTCACTTCCACCATAAGTACACCCACATACCTAGAAGTGTTCCCATGTTACCCAAGTCTAGAATAGGCTTGAACTCACTCTTATAGGGTGTAATATTTGGTGACAACATTTACATTATTATATCTTGTGATGGTCACATACATGTAATTTGTATGATTTTCACTCATTTTCAATGCTTCGTATATATACACTTTAAAACACATTATGTATTTGAATATTTATTTGGAGATGAATGATTTTAGTGCACGTTTATAAATCCAACATGTAAAAATGAAGGCATATATTCAAAAAAATTAGAATTTATCAAAAATATATTTACATTATTATATTTTACAATGGTCACATACATGTAATTTGTATGTTTTTCACTCATTTCAATGCTTCATATATATACACTTTAAAAAACATTATGTATTTGACTCCTTATTTCAAGATGAATGATTTTAGTTAATGCTTTTCAATTTCTCTTGTAAAATTGACATCATATATTTATAAATTTTATAAATGATCAATATTATTGGAAAAACAAGATGGAGGGAATTGGAGTGAACTTGAGTGAATTAATATCACAAAAAATTATCTGTTAATCTAATTCCTTGATCAATAATATTGGGTCTCCTAAAATCTTGGAAAAGTTATATATATGTAAATTATTTTTCTAAAAATATCTTATTAAAATAGAGGTTAGTTTTATAACAACATGGTTCAAACACCACCATGTGTAATTTCTAATATGTTCCTCTTTATAATTTATGTTTTTCAAAATTTATACATTTTCACATTGATACAACATTAACTACATGTCAAAATTTTATATTATTTATAGTTATACCTACTTTCTATATAAAAAACATCTATATGGATTGACCTTATCTTGATCACTTTTTTATTCATTTTACTTTACCTAGGTATATCAAGATGCGATCTTGAATTGATCACTTTTCATACTTTTTCACATACATCCATTTACTCACATATGAACATAAAAGTAATTTAATTACATATACAATTTTTTTTTAAAGGACCATTTTTATATTGTCTTTCACATGTTTTATCACACTTGGTCCACGTGCATACATTTTTCTAGTTTTTGGTACATCTTCCCATTTTTTTGGGCCCTATATCATCATCTCTTGACATAGGTAATTTTCATATATTAAATTTATATTCACTTTTTTCAATGAAAACCTATCCATTTGATGAAAAATGTCTAGAAAATGTTATACTAATAATTTAATTTCCTTCATATGACCCTGGATACTCTCAAAATGTCTAGAAACTATTTTAGTGTATGTTTCTACATCTTAGTTAGCTCGTACAAATTGTTTCCTTAACTTGTGGATCCCTTATTCCTAGGATATTACCTTAACCTTTATTTTAAAGTTAAAATACATTCATATTTTCCTTATATGATTCTATATATAAAAAGGTACACTTATTTCTTTTATTATATAACTTTCACATTCAAGCCTCTTATAATCCAAGTCTCTCATGCCTATTTAATCAAGATTTATAATGAGGATATCAAAACTACATGATAAAAATATTGTACATTGATATAATATTATTTTTACATCATCTTCAAATTTTTTGATCATACACTTACACCAAATTATGTTTTCGGTGAATTTTCATGAAAATTGGATCTTCACATATACGGAAGTGGAGCAAAATCCCTTACTCAAGATTCCATTTCCATTACAAAAGAACTACATGGGTTCTAATCAAAACATGTAGGATATGTATTTTAAACTCCCTCTAGGGTTTTTTACCCAAATATTTCTTTCCCTTGTTTTTTTATGTATTTTTGATAAGCTAGGTCAAATTTCTAAAGAGAGGCAAACTAGAATATTTTGTCCATGAAATCATAAAAGTACAGTTGGAACATTGATCTACATTAGATAGTAAACTACCATAAGTATTTGAAAGTCTATTTACAACCTATTGAATTTATCTTTTCCAAATATTTCCCTTATTGAATTTTCCCCTATCCACATCTAACCTTTTCTATAAAAAAATATTGTAAAATGGTTTATATATTTTGTTTATCCTTCTATATAAATCAACTTTAATAAGTATATAATTATCTAAATGTCCAAAAATAATTTGAAATTAAGGTATTTATGTTTCATTACTCTTATTAAAAAATTTAAAGTTGTATTTTCTATTTTATCACATTCTAGATCTACACATATGGTTTTATGTACTATACTTAGTCTTCTTTTTTATTCTTCAATAGTTTTTCATTGTGAATAGATTAATCATGCTTGTGTATTAAATTGTAAAATAAAAGATGCAACTTTAAAATCGTTTTCTTAATTGCTTTATGATTTGGGTTGACTATAAAATTATTAACTATAATGGATGGATTGATTAATATTGATAAAATAATTATAGGAAATTTATCAAAAGTTATTTATGGTCTTTATCTTCTTTTGGTGTCAATGACATGCTAAGTAATAAAACTTTAAGATATTATTTAATACCATTATTTAAATCAATTATAACTTCATTAATTAATTTGGATTGGTCCTTAATGTATCATCTAGTAAGGAATTAGGACCACCTAATGAGATATTCTCTTTGATAGGATAAATCTCAAATTCACCAAAGTAAGCATGATGTCTAATCTTATGAGGTAATATTTATTTATTATGAAAATATGGTAAATCAACATAATATCCCACATATTCATTAAAATATTCATTGTTATTGATATTATCAAGTGTAAGTAGCTTAGGTGAAGCATTTGCATTACTTAGTTTAGGATGTATTTTTTTTAAATATGTGACATGATAAACTTGATTTTGATGTGACGTACTAGATTCAAAAAAGTGAGCTTGCAATTTTGTTTTCTTTGAAGTAACATACTAATAATAAGAATTAAGAGTTTTAATATCTTTTTAGGTAGGTTTTTATTTATTTATAGTGTTTTCATTATATACAAAGCATAATATAAATTGATAAATAATGGAGACTATTAGTTTAGTATTAGATTTTCCATTTCCCCCTAACATAGTACCTTTATATCCCTATCCTTTTCACAAGTGTAAAATTTTCCATATTACTTAAAATTACTCTTTGGTGTACCACTACATTGGATGGGTTTCTTTGTAGTTAGATAGCTATGAGTCATAGTATGCTTACCCTTATCTATTAAAAGTGATGTGCCATTAAGTGTATAATAAATTAAAGGTCATCCATAATATTAAGGAGTATAATATAAATGGCCAATACTAAATTTATTCATTCCATCTCTATATTATCCATGATTATATGATGTAAAATTAAAAATTTGTAAAAGCTCATATATAGTTGTAGATGCCTACATTTGGTATTAGACACTTGGAAGCATCAAATTTGGAATAATTTTACACACTGTCACTTGGTGTACACATGTGAATCCTATGCATAATTTCACCTATCTGTCTACCAACCTAGTGTCTTGGCTAACCAAATTTACCTATACACGTATTCAAGATCACTCTAGTCTATAAAATAACCTTACAAAGTCTTAATGATATTATTATCATATTTAAATCATTGATTTTTTATCCCAAAATAGTACTAGTGATAATTAAATAATTTTGTTTTTTTGGTAGGTGTCTAACTCTATCAGTAGTGTGTAAGAACACTTAATGGATAATTTTAAAATTAGGATGTGTCCATTTGGTTGGCTTAGACATGTTTCATGGGCTAGTAATTATGGGAAATATCAAAGAGTTATCTATAATTTTAAATCAATTTTAGGGTTATACCTATTTTTTAAAGTCCTAAAAAACTTGAGAAATCTATTATCACTCTCTTAAGACATTATCAAGTAATCATATACATATGAAAACCCCTCAAAGGATTGGACTAGAGTGTAGTCTAAAGATAAATATAGGTAAAATTCATGTTCTCGAGAATAAAATTATAACATTGAATTAGATTATAACATGATCATGATGGTGCTAAAACACACCTAGGTGGGAGAACATCATGAATTTTGAGCCATATTTATAGTATTATAATGTAGGTGATTCTGAGTCACTCAATAGGGAGTGTTTGTGGTTTTTCAACCCATATTTATTACCAATATTTCAAGGTTTGTCTTCTATCAAAAATTAAATTATGTATTTTAATGAATGGGAAAAAATAGAGATTAGTTCATAGGATTGAGGCTGATAAAACATACATAAATATACATGTGTATTTGAAATGATCTCAGGTGTATGGAAATACATGATCAACTAGAAATAATATTGATAATTATAGCTTAATAATGGTTGAAACAAAGGTCTAATCCTCATTAGAAACATCCATGTAAGGTTTGATCTCTTATTTCTTGATCTGAGCTTACATATCATATATATAATATTTAAAAGATTGTAATGAAAACAGTGAGTAAATTAAATAAAAATTCATTGAATTTCTTGTCTCCTTCATGGTTTTTACAATTATTTATTAGTAAATGAAATTTAATATCCCATTTTACATTTTAGATACTATAATTTAATGTTTATAGAATCATAGTCTTATGCATTTGACAAATATCCATCATGGTTTTACCCTTCAATTCTAGACCTCCTTTTTACCAAAAGTATCACATTAATCATCTCCATATGCATAAATTATTATCTTTTAGTCTGGTCCATGTAAATATAATGACCCAAGTATCTTATACTATATAAAAAACTTAAAAATTTATAAACTACTTTCATTTTTCAGTTTGAGATCCATACATGCTTTCTAGGCTTCTAGACACTATCAACCATAAGGGACACTATAAATGAGGTAGACTCTAGATCCTTATCTAGTGTCAAATTTCAAAAATTCATCCAAATTAAAAAAATTCAAGACATATGCGTTGGCCTATTTATCTTATTTAATCCTATCATGAGATATTTTCAAAAGGAGTGGTATAAATACAATTCTAAGCCTTCTCATTCCCCATCTAGCAAATACCAAGAAAACACCTATAAAAGTTAAATCAATCAACTACACAACTAGTTTATTCTACTCTATTTATACATATTTTGATATCAATCATAAGAGAATCCATATTACATTTTTGAAGCATTCAAAGAGTATCCCATGATTACTATTTGTTAAGTTATAAGCTATATCACTTCATGCATCATCATATAATATATTTCATCCTTGTGCACACACTTTCCAACACATAGGGGAGAACTACATAATTTTAATGCCTTCCTTAAAGTATTGGATATGTAGGAAATTCCCATTGACAATGTGGTATTTTGCGTCAACTTGACACTATGAGCCTACTAACCTATTTTTATCAAATTCATTCCAAGGATGAAGAAGGGTGAAGAGATAGGGTTTGATTAATTAGTGAATAGTGACAACCTATATCCAAGATCTGAATACATTAGTATAAAGATGGCATAAAACTTAGAATAATGAGTTTGGTCACATCCATATCTAGTTATTATTTCTTACTAACCACCTACATCATAAATAGACACTAGCTTCAATGATATTGTCTAGATATGATGGTAGTGTCTACAACTACAAAACTATAATTTATAGAATTTGATGACTAATCCAAAATAATGATCCTACATACTTTACACATATCTATAGTTTATATGTACATGTACATATTTAACCCATTTAAGTATCATTTATATTTATTATTACAACTAACTGAACATATTTTTAGTTTAATACTTTTTATATTTAGCATATCATTATATTATAATTTAGAATAATCATTTATCCAATTTTACAATTAATTGGCCTAGTATGGATTGGTTCATCACCCTTGTGCTTGAGCTATTTTATATATTATTAACCATGTACCCAACCATTCCAAAAATTTAGGGTTAAAAATTTGGTAAACTTGACCTTTGTTCTCCAAACCCTAGACTGACCTAGGATTTCTTAATCTACTATTTTTCTTATTTCTAATTTCAAAATATTCAAAACCTAAAAATCATAATTTATTTAACTAAAATCACGTTCAATATGGATACATCCATTAGTTACTTCATTATCTAATACATAATCATAGTCATGGTTTATTAAGTGTACTAAATCAGATATATAATCGAGAAGAATAATAAAATAAATCAACATAGAGTGTTTTAATACAAAATCAAACCTTAATCTATCTCTATAACTCTTTTTAAATAATAGAGTCAGTTTCCCAAAAAATACAAGTTCATCTAAAAACCCTAAACCATAAATAACCTATGTTTGAAGGTAGTGGGATGGTGATGGAGAGAGGGAGGTTAAATAAAAAACTAGAAAAACTAACTCTTTCGATAGGTCTAGGCCACAAATAGCCCAAATTAGGAGCCCATGTTTCAATCTAAGATGTGCATCTTATAGAAAAATGGATTGGTCTTTTATCTGATCTAAGATCAAAAGAGTTAGAGGAATAGTTTCAACATGACTTGGGGATGATGTTGAAGGAGCCAATACATGGCTCTCTCCCTCTTGATGTTTTGGTCAGTGGGAGCTACTCACCATTTACAAAAATAACTCTAGCCTAGGATGGGTCACTATTGCCTATTAAAGATGATCTTGAGAATGAAGGCCCTTTCAATAGGGAGATTCTAAAAATTGGTGAAGATAGAGAGTTCATCTAAGAGACTATAGAGCTCACTCAAGCCATATATTTCTTATATTTACAAGCCCTAATTATCAATTTCATAGGTGAATGGCCAGCTATTAGGGAAATCAAAGCTTGTATAGCTACAAACTAGGGTAATAATCTTGAGATTAAATTTTTACCCAAAGGCTTTTTCTTTATGATTTTCCCAAATCAAGATTGTTATAATGTGGTTCTTAGTAAACCCTTTTGGGCTCTTCATGGGGTGGCTCTTTGGATTTAACCTCAAAATCCTAAATTTGATGCAACCTCGAAACACCGAAGTAATGTTAACACTTGGGTTTACTTTTATGGTCTTCCAATTAAATACTAGAGTAAGGAATGTCTCACTAATTTGGGAAATTTACTAGGCTCTTCTATTAAAATTGATCTAGAAATAGAGGAAGGTTTCTTAGAATCCTATGCTATAATTAGGTTTTTTTTAAACCTTTCAAAATTTATTCTTGAAAAAATTTGATTAAGTCCCAAGGCTAAGTTTGGAGCCAATATGTTTATATCAAAAATATCCCCTTTCGATGTTTCAAGAGCAAAAAAACTAGGCACATTCAAAAACATTACCTAGGTAAAGTTTCTTAAAATCCTTTGACCTCCTTATATCAAATCAGGCAATTAGGCTTGTCATCTTCCTCTGACTTTCAGGCAAGAAACTCAAGACCTTTTGGTCCAAAATGAATTGGGATGTAAGGAAAAATAAAGGAAATTTGGACTCATTGGATTTTGTCAAAGAGATGCCATCCTACTCCCACCCACAAAAGGAGGTCTTCCCTCTCTTCTAACATCTCCCTTGGTGGAACATTCACCCTCCAAAAAAAAAGGGTGGATATTCCAGAGATGGAAGCATTGCTAAAAAATCTAGGCAAGGCAGATTTTCTTTCCCTGAATACTTTGATCAAAGGATGCAATTTTATCTAAAAGCAAATTCAATCCATTAAAGAGATCATTAATAACTTGGAAGGAAACTTGGAGAAATAAAATGTCTCTCCTAACAAATATTTCCCAAATCAAGTGGATAACCCAATGATTGAAGATCTATAAAGTGACTCTTAGATTGAAGAATTAGATTCTGAAGAAGAGTTTTTATCTAGAGAAGGTTTTACCATTGTGAGGAGGCAAAAGTCTTGACTAAAGTCTAATTGTGGTGTAGGTCTAAAGTGAGGTAAGAAAGATAATCATGATCTTATGGTATATCAAGTCTCATGTGGTAAATAAGGTACTTTGACTACTTTATTTAACTTTGAAATTTGGGAGGTGAAAGTCCTCCCGTAGAAACCATGAAAATCCTTTCTTGGAAAATTAGGCACTTTAGTGCCCCTAAAAAAAGGCATTTAGTAAAATGTTTCCTCTCCTCTAAACATCTAAATGTAACATTGATCTAAGAAACCAAGTTAAGTGTGGATTAATCCCTCTCTTTGATGAGCCTTGGTTGGAAAAGATGGAATGGCTCCTCTGTAGAAGTTGTTGGGGCATTGGGAGGTTTAGCTATTATTTAGGTTCCTTATAGAGTTAAATTTGATATGGTTGAATCTGGCCCTCATTGGAAATTTTTTAAAATCTCTTGTTTGTATTCTGATGTGAGTTTTTTCTTATGTAATTTTTTATGGTCCAAATGACTAGACTGCTAAGTCTCAGTTGTGGGTAGAACTCAATTATCTGTGTGCTCAATTTGTGAATGTTAATATTGCCCTAGGTGGGAATTTTAATGCCATTATTCATCAGTTAAAAAAGATTTGGGGTAAATGTCTAGGGACTTTAGGGAACCAACATTTTTTTCATTTTATTTATAGTAATGATCTTTTAGATTTACCACCCAAAGGAGGTTATTTCACTTGGAGTAATAATAGATATGGATACCAAAATATTAGGGAATGCCTAGAAAGATTTCTTGTCTCAAACTCCTAGATGGCTCAAAATTGGTTGATGGAATATTTCATCATCTCCTTTGTGGGTTATGATCACCTTCCAATTATTCTTTCAATCAACATGGATAAAGCTCCTCCACCTTGCCCCTTCAAATGGGAAAATATGTGGCTCAGGGATCAATCACTTTATGGGCTAGTGGAAAATTGGTGGAAGCATTGTTATATATATTCTCATTCTCCCATGTTTTGGATAGCCAAAAAAAATTAGTTTATAAAAGTTCAACTAAGATAGTGGAATTTAAATAGTTTTAAAAATATTTTTCAAGATAAATTTAGGGTGAAAGCAGATTTAGATAATCTAAGCCACTCTATTTTCCAAGACAATATGAATCAAGATTCCTATAGGAAAGAGAAAGCTCTGATAGCAGAGAATGAGGAATTGCTTCTTAGGGAAGAAATTTTTTGGAGGAAAAAATCTAGGATGGATTATTTAAAATAGGGAGATAGGAATTTGGCCTTTTTTTCAAAATTGGTTGAGATCAAAAGAAATTTCACTCATATTTCTCAAATCTGCTCATCAGAGGGAAATCTCTTGACCAATGTAACCGATATCAGATTTGAGGCTATTAGTTTTTTTGTTGATCTTCTTAATGGTACTATTTTTATTTATTTATAGGTTTAGAATAATATCCTCTCTTTAATCCCTAGGTTTTTTCTCTTATGCAAAATCAAAAGATTTTGGCCCCCTTCTCTCTTCAAGATGTTAAAGATGTTTTTGCAATGGAAAAGGATAAGGCACCCAATTTTGATGCCTTTTTAGCTAATTTCTTTTAGGCTTTCTAGGATATTATAGGAGTGGATGTCCTTCAGATGGTGGAAGAATCTAGAAAGAGAGCTAAAGTATTTGTTGATTTAAATGTCACTTTTATATCCCTCTTTCCCAAAGGAGACTCTCAAGAATCCTTTAGTAATTTATAACCCATTTCCTTGTGAAACATGATTTATAATATTATTGAAAAAACTATTTCTCTTAGACTAAATAAAATTTTGGAGTTCCTAATTTTAGAAGAATAGGCAGGTTTTGTCCCAGGTAGGAATTTTCAAGAAGGTGTTATTATTTCTCATGAAATTATCCACTCCCTCTTGGTCACTCATTAGAAAGGTATATTTTTAAAATTGGATATCAGTTAAGAATATGATAGAGTTACCTGGTGCTTCCTCCTTAAAATTTTTTTAAAAATTGGCTTTTGTAAACAATGGTGTAAATGGATTTTTAGCTATATTTTCAGTTCCAGATTTTTTATCTTGGTGAATGGTAGTCCAACTAGCTTTTTCTAAGCATCTAGAGGTCTTCACCAAGGTGATCCTTTATCACCATTTATCTTCATTTTTGTGGCTAAAGTTTTATGCATAGTTGTGTCTAAGGCCAAAGAGGGTGATTTTCTACATGGAAATCAAGTTTCCATTGGATTGGTGAATTTAACTCATCAACAGTTTATTGATGATACATTCTTATTTGGCTAATCTTCAGTTACAGAAGTGTAGATATTCAATGATATCCTCTCTAGTTTTGAACATACTTTTGGTCATATGGTAAACATAAAAAAATTTGAGATCTTTTTCTTAAATTGCTCTGAGTATATTTAGCAAGTGATATCCCTTATGTTGGGTTTTAATATTAGAAATCTACATTCTAAATATCTGGGAGCACCACTTCTCTATGGTAACTCATGCTTGATGTATTGGGAGAATTTGGTTAAATCCTTCAATAATAATCTATCTTCATGAAAATTTAAATGTCTTACTCTATCTGGTCATATTACCCTCAATAAATCAATTCTAAGCATGCTTCCTAGTTATTGCCTCTTGGTCCTTCAGCCTCCTAACCATATTGTTAAAGAACTTAATAAAATTTTGAAGAACTTCTTATGGAAAGGAAATAAAAACCATAAGAAGATACCATTGATGAAATGTGAAAGGGTATATAAAATCAAGAGAATGGGAAAACAAGAGTCAATTATTTAAACCTTTAAAATCAAGCACTATGTGGAAAACTAGTCTAGAATATGTTGTCCAAACCAAAGGCATTATGGGTGAAGGTGCTGTATAGTAAATATCTTGCTTTAGATGATCCTTGGAGAATAATTTATATATAAAATCCCTCTCAAGGCTCATAGCTATGAAATTTTCTCCTTAAGTAGAGACCCCTTATTGCGAATCATGTTTCTTGGATTATCAATAATGGTAGGATGGCTGATTTTTGGGAATACTTTTGGAATGGTCATAAACCCCTTGCTGAGAATCAAACTTTGAGGAATGCTAAGCATATTCTTTCTTTGGTCTGGGGATCCTTAGTTTTGGATTACATTTTTCTTTAAGATAATTTTGGCTTGAGCACTTGGGTATGGAAAGATTTTGAGGGGTTGGGTATTCCTATGGACTAGGTGGTATGTCTCATAGAGTGTTTGAAATTGAGGAAAATATTCCCAAATGAGGAATTTGACTCCCTCCACTAGATTGGGGCCAAATTAGGTAAATATAAAGTAAATTTTGGTTACCAAATAGTAGATTCTATAGATGACTTGATGGTCTGGGTTCATTTTCTTTGCTACAATAAATATGGTTTGTAGAAAGTTAGGGCCTTTGCTTAGCTTGTGATGTAAGATCAAATTTTAACCCAAGATAGACTCTCAAATATGGGTGTTTTCATCCTATCTATGTGCATCCTCTATAAATATAATGAAGAAATAATAAACCATCTAATTTTCACGTGTCCTCTTATGCTAAGCTATTGGCACTAACTCTATGATAAACTAGATTAATCCTAGGCCTAGACCCTATCACTACTAGATGCTTTCTCCTTGTGGTTAATTGGTGATGTAAAAAACTAAATTTTTTACCTATGTCATACTAGTCTTGCTATTTTGATCTAGACACTCTAGAAGGAAAGAAATCTATGCATATTTAAAGGTAAAGAAAAGCCTCTATCCATGATTCTTAGAGAAATTAAGGTGTCAATTTTGGAAGTCATTTCTTCTCAGATCAAGAGACGTAATGGACATCTATCTAGTTGGGATATGAGGATGGATATGAAATGGAATTTGATCTGTATGCCCCCCATTAATGGGTCAATATAAATTGGTAAAAAGATAGACTAAGGAAGCAAAACTAGGTCCCTCCTCCTACAAGCTAGTTTAAGCTTAACTTTGATGGAGTATCTCAAGGAAACCTAGGTGTATCAGGGTGGGCTGCATCATTTAGGATTATTTTGGATCCCTTATTTGATCCATGTCTAGGAATATTTAGGATGGATCTAATAATGAATCAAAATTCCAAGCACTAGTGAGCAGAATCAAATTGGCCATCCAATGTGCAATACTAAATTTGATCATTAAGGATGATTCTTAAGTGGTCATTTTAGCCTTGAAAAAGAAGGAGGCTACTTTTTGGCATCTTAAGAATATTTTAAAGAATACTTGGAGGAATTTGAAGGCCTTTTCTTGAGTTGATTATAATAACTGCTATTGAGAGGCTAATTTGGCTACAAATTTTTTAGAAAATGTAACATTGATAAATCAAAAGTTTATTAGGTGGACAATGTGAGAAATACCTAGGAATATTTCCCATCTATCTCGATGATTGATTTTGGCTAACTTCTCTCACTAAGTTTTAATTTTGTATTGATTTAATTTCAAAGAAATTATTAGATCTTAGGTATTTTATTAGGGGTCTAACTATAATAGAGTGAGATTCAACTAAATCTTATGGGTTGATCATCCTAGCATCATATTTTTTATCATTACATCGACTGAATTACATTTGATGTGGTAATCAGGTGGCAAGATTTGCTTTTATAAGGAAATTTGGTTATTATTGGAAGGATAAGATACTACCTAAGGCATGAGGGAGTCATGAGGATTCCCTCATGCCTCATTATGTCCCTTTCCCTCTCAATCCTTATCAACTTTGGAAGCTTATGCATTCATAATTTTCCCTTTATTATGTGTGGTGCTTGAGTTCAGCTATGCTAAGAATGGAGAACATGTGTGAGATAACACTGGCTACTACATGTGTGTATGGAGCCAGTGAATCCCATGAAATGGAATTTGAAGGCCAAATATCATGATCTCATATCAAACACATATTTTGGTTATCAATAGAAGAAATGTTTGGTGTTATAAAAAATATTCTTAGTCAATATTTTCTTGTGAAGGGTGTTCAAAGTAGGGTTAATTCTAAAATGGTGGTGATGTTTGAATCTAATCTTATGTTTTTAGTGTCTAATTTAGAAGTGGTGGAAAATTTCATGGCATTATGTGTACATCCTTATTTTCACATGGATCTAGTTAAGAACATTTTGCTTCATGATTTAACTCCACTCCTTGATTTTCCATTTGTAAGGCAAGATGGTTTAGGGGTTGTCCTAGCATTTTCATTTAGGGAACTTGAGACATGGTTCATGATCCTCCTAATTTTTATGGAATATTTAAAAAATATGTTAAATTCATCAGACATGAAGGTTTAGAAATTTATCTCACTACCATTGATGGCACACCTTAAATGTCAAATTCTAAAGTTGGCATAATTGAGGGCATATCATCATGATCAACAACATGTGGAAGTGGTAGGAAAATTAGTGAAATGGGTTATCAGGGGTTAGGCTATGGTGCCACTATGGTATAATAAATATCTAGTGGTATAATTGGGGCTAGACACCCATATAGGTGCTAATCCCTCATTGACGTCTATGTCGGGTGGTAAAGCTCTGAAGAAACTAACAAAAGGTAAAGTTAGAAAAGCTACAGAGGAGTCACATGATGATGGTTAGGAAATAATATAATTGATATACATATATAATGAGTTTCATGTTGTTTTAAACTATTGATGTTGGTCCATTTCCATTCTATGTCCTTACTAGTTTTTTGGTGGTTGGTTTCTAATGTATGGGTTTTTTGTTGTCTTTTTATACACCCCTATTTCTTTGGGATTCTAGCTGGTTGTTGTTAATGGTGGAAGATAGTATTTTTGGTTTATTTATTAGATTTTTGATCATTTTTTAAACTCTTATATTTTTGGGTAGGGGGTCTAAATACAAACCTCATATTTATCTAAAAAAATAGAGTCAGTTTCCCAACACCAATATGCTTACTTAAAAACCCTTTATTCCCCCTATAGCCTATTCAATTAACAAATACCATCCCACTCCCATTATTTTCCCATAAATTATATTATATTATATGTTCCATGTTATTACTACATGAAAATTTAAGGGTTTACAACCTTTCCCACCACCTATTAATATATAATAGGTTCTTCCCAAGCCTAAACTACTGATTAAAAGTTAAGAATATGACCTTGTTAACCAATTAATCAATAAGCATGTTAACATTTCAATCCTTGATATTCTAAAATAATGTTTTATCTAAAAGGACATTTATATGATGTATTTAATGAAACACAAGTACCAAGTTACATATAGCCAACTTCATTTTTGGATATTATGTAAAATCTCAAAAAAAATGTCAATATCATTACTTTTGATCCAACAGATTTACCATCAAAATAGATTATTAATTGAGACTTTTATTTATTCATACAAGTTAGTATGCATAAGAAAGGAATAAAAAGAGTATTAATTGATAATGGGTTTGGCCTAAACATTCATAGCACATAATTATTGAAAACAATGGGTATAAATACTAATATTATCCAAAAATAAGATACACATATCAAAGGGTTTGATAACTCATCTATCCCACAAATTGGTAAAATCACTTCAGTTGTGACAATAAGACTAAAAACATTATCAACTACATTCCACAAAATGTCTCAAACATTGAATTATAACTTATTCTTAGGTATACCTCAGATACACATGATGGAATTTGACCCATAAATATTACATGTATGTGTTAAATTCATACATGATGGGACATTATGGTTAATGCATGATGATGATGAACCCTTCAAATTTTATTTATACATTCTACAATAATAGGGTTCCTAAACTCATACCACCAAAACAATATATTCCAATTGAAATCATGACAACCTATGATAAGGGTGAATCAATAAAAATAACCCATTTACCACATGATTCTTATAAGACACTAGCTATTAAATTTCACATGGATACATATTTAGATTAATAACCATTAACAAAGGAGATAATAATACCAAAACAATAGGAAAATCCAACATTTGAGCTTAATTATTATTTAATACCAAGCATAAATATGGAAAAGTTTTAGATTACTATCATAGTGATGATGAACTTCCTCATATTATGACTAATGACTAATTAGAAAAAATAAATTTTGATCTACTTGAGGATATTTCACATATCCTATTCACACCTATAGGTCATAGTAAATATGAATTATATTCATTAGTAGAGGATACAAAATTGCATTCAAATAAGGGAAAGTAAAAATTAGAAAATGAACATGTAAATTATTATTTTTTTCAATCCATCCCTCTTAATTACAAAAATTGAATCAATACTACAAGGGACAAATGGAAATACATCATGTGAATAACATGGATCTCTCTAATAAAACTCCACTAAAGATTTTATAAATCATAATACAAAAATATTATCCAAATACAATACTTTATATGTTACTTGATCATAACATGATATCCTTACCTACTAATAGACATTGATTAGGTAACAAACTCATTCCTTAATAGGGGTCACCATATTATAGCTATCATCATATCACTATCCATAATAAAAATAAATGTGAGGCATTGAAAAACCAAACTCAAAAATAAAAAATAAAGCACATATAATGATCATACCTAAATAGCGTAAAAGACCTCCAATTCTTGATATTTCAAAATAAAAAATGTAATGGTGCATACTTCTAACTACACACTCCCAAAATATATATACATTATTATAAATATTGATGGATTCTATTATAAACACCTCAATGTTGATTTAAACAATTGGGATACAATTTATAGTACCACACTTTCCAAATATTTGGGACATAATATCGATGAGTAAAATTAAATTCCACTACTACCAAAATATCTTGCGTACATCATACTAATTAAAATTTTAGCCTCAAAATCCAAAATGTCAAACCTTATCATTCAAATATTTGATGGCCATTACCTTAGCTTGCTTTTCTATGCCCCATAGTGTCCTTGTTTAGGGAAAAAATGACCAACATAGGCCTTGAGGAGCCATACCATCATATGCACATCAGGTAGGGATGAATAGATTATCTTAGTTATTAATTTAATAAATAAACCTACAAAATCAACCAAAACCAATAGATTATATTATCATGCTATAATTTGTCCCAATACCATCCCCTACAAATTTGGTGCCTCGATGAGCATTCTATCTCAAGTTACAAGCATTTAAAATTGAACCTATAGAATAAGATGTGCATGGAGACATCAAAATTAAGGCACAAAAAATAACCATTTATATTCAAATAATCTTGGGAATGAATTAGTAGCTAAAATGTGTCTAGACATGGGAGCTCAAGTAGAGATCCAATGGTGAGAGGTGATTAATAAGGTTAGTGGGTCCCAAAGATCCAATGTTTGACATTTAATCATGCATCTAAGATCCAATAGTGTGAGATGGGTCAATAATTTAGAGGATTTAAATATTAATCACAATGAAATCAAGTGTCATGATCATAGAAATCTAAAGGATCAATAGTGCATATTTGATCTAATAGATAAATATCAATGACATGCATTGAGTCATGCATACAATATCAATAGTGCACATTGAGTCAAAGTTTAAGGAGATTAGATCAAATTCAAGGCCACCATGTGGTACAAGAATGGGAATACATGAGGCTAATATTAGGATCCTAAAAATGAATACAGAGCTAATAATTATCATAATCTATAAAGTTGACCACAAATTAATGGTCAAACATGAGGGTTAAAACTAGTAGATTCTTGAGGAAATTGACATGACATATTTATTCCAATGAGATGGTGACATGTGTCCAAAAATATTATTGTTATAAATCCTTTGGAATGGAGTATATAACATGTTATTCAATAAAGTGTAGAGTTAGTTAGCCAAACATTAACAAAATAAAGAGCTTAAGGGGAATTGGGCAGTCATTCATGATTCCTCAAAACAAAAATTTTAGCCTTCATAACCTTTTGAGGATCTTGAGAATGATTTAATGCAATGGTTATTGTGATTACATGAAATGATAATCTTAACCTTAATCATGATTACACTTTTTACATTCTTCTAGTGATCCATACCTATCTCTCTCATCCCATTCTTCTATATATATATATATATACATATATATATATATATACATATATATATATACATACATATATATATATATATATACATATATATATATATATACATATATATATATATATATATACATATATATATATACATATATACATATATATGTATATATATGTATATATGTATATATATATATATGTATATATATATATATATATATATGTATGTATATATATATATATATGTATATATATATATATAGGCTTTTGAGCCTTAGAAGTGATCCCTTAAGAGCTAGTATGACTAGACTCTACCATAATTTGTACTCATACACCTCTTGGATTAATGAATAGAGATTTTTTTTGTTTTTTACCAATCTATACTTAGTGTTTTGTATTTTTTAGATATGTAAAAGTGGTTTTAATCTTCCCTTTATAGGTGCAATTTCAACCCAAGTGCTAATGAACTTTCCTTGTAAGTCATCTAGTGTGTCTTAATATTGATATCTTAGGTGTAAAGTGGATTGTTGACTTTAAGTTCCTTTAATCAAGCTTACCTTCATTACCCTCTAGCCCAAGTTATTAAAATTTACCTCTAAGTGGAGCACTATTGCTTGGAAATAATTTTAGGCATTGTATTAGTTCTATTCATAGTCCATTAGTGTGTTGAGAGTTCAAGCTTATGAGTAGATACAATGAATTCATGGTGCATCACCACATGTTAGTCTAAGTTCAATTCATGTAATTCCTTCACTCTTTTCATCCCAACCTATTTAAGTCTTAATAGAGCATTGAAGTGATGCATCAAAGGAGATAGCCTCATTAAATTAAAAATCCTAGAGGTCTAACCCAAGATTAGGTAACCCACAACCTAAGGTCAGTCCTATGTTAGACTAGGTTTGAGCAGGAGGACCTAAACAATCCCCTTTCTCAACTATGGTGAAACGTAAGAACACTAATAGTTCTAGGACACCTAGTGGGATAGATTTCAAGTGCCTTGGAGCATGTTCTAAATATATTAGAAAACATTTGGAAGATGAATAAATCAAAAACATCATCTAAAGTCATATTGGGATAAATTAAGCATCTTTGAAAGGTTTGCAATCAATATCAAGATCAGAGATATCAATGGTTTTAATTGTTGTAAATTAATAAGGTTTTTAGTCATGATTTTGATTTGACACACATATTTCATAAGGAACCATGGTAGACCATAAGGTAGGCTTTACCCTCCACCCCCATTCGCACATTATCTTATCCCATATGACCCATACACTGATCCTTACCAACCATATAATCCATATCGTGCACACTAATAATATCATCCACCATACTTTAAGCCTCCTCCACCTCCATGGAAACATCCTCATCCTCATAATTAGTCATATTATCAACTTTATACCCCTTACAATCCACCTACACCAAACATTAATTATCTACACTTAGAGATTGAGAGAATAAGAAAATAAAGGGACAAGTTGCAAGAGAATCTTAAATAATAGAAAAGGGTTGAATGCCAATATCTTATTCCTCATCAAAAGACCCCTACAAGCCAACAATAAACTGGTTACCCTATCTCTTTTTATTGCATCTCTAGTCATAAGAGACTTCTTGGTCCTTAATTATTTAATTAATGAAAAGGCAAATCCTTCAATTGTTCCTAAATCGGTGGTAGACACCTTGAATATGAGGTATGAACCTATTTTTTACTTTGAATTGAAATGAAATGGGTCTGCAATGAAACTATTTTTCATTATTATAAATCTTCAACTCACCTTCCATACCTACCCCAAACTTTTAGTTGTGTAAAAGCTTATTATAGAAGATTTGTTGCCCTATTTTACCTTGTTTTAAGGTAATGAATTCATAACTAAGGTTGGAGGGTACTTTTTCAAATACTTGTCTCATATAGTGTGCAAACATGAACATGATGTAGATGTGAGAATCAAGTTTGAGTTACTCTCTAGTTTCCACATTCTTCCACCTCCTCCAATCACCCCAAATTTAGATTTCCTTCACTCTCCTTCTCCAAAGCAATACACTTGTGTTCAAGATCATATACCTATCAAAGATCCTAAAATAATACCCATATGGAAGCCTTCAAGGGACATGGATCCTAATTTCATCATGCCCACCCTTGAAAAGGAGGATAAGGAAGGAAAATTAATTGTGAAATCTATTATTAGTTATTCATCTATTATTACTCAAGTGCATGTTTTCCCTCTTCACATTCCCCTTCAATCCAAAGAAATTCTTAAGAAACCATTCAAGATACCTATTTCTAAGGATACCCTTACAAACATCAGTCAACCTAATGATATATACTACCCACCTACCCTCTCTCCTCTTGAAAATAAGTTAAGTGCTTCAAAATTAGAATTAGATCATTCAAGCATGGTGGATATACTATCAAAGTTGGTAAAGGACGAAGTAATTATTCAAGAGATAGACAATGATATTGTTGTAGCTAACTATCAAAAACACCTTGGGGAAGATTATTCTAGTGTCTATGAAGAAGATATTAAAATTGGGGCACTTGTGCACTTCATTAGATCAGAAGGTAAACATGAGCAGAGCTTGGATGATAAAGGATAGATGTAATGCCATGATGATAGAAATAAGGAAAATTAAACACAAGCTGATATTTTCATAAGAGACCAATTATATGGTAGCATCCATGATGATTCTATTAATATTGAATTCAATAATGCATTAGAAGACTAGTGGCAAAACTTATGTTTGTAATTTGTGTGAGATTTAACAACTTAGCAAGAGAGATTCGAGTGATAAAGTTGAACAACATGCTAATGTTTTAAATGAGAAATGTAATGAAATACAAGAGGATGCAATTTAAGAAGAGCTTATACTTGAGTGGAGTGATGAGTTTTCACCTTCCATTGATGAAGAGGATGAGAAAAATTTAACTAATCAAGAACCTTATGATGATCCTACAATAGTGAAGGAGGTGAGTAATTAACTTGATTACTTGTAGATAGATGGAAAAAGTTAAAATGAACCTTGTGATTTTTTCATTGACCAAGATGATATGTCCTTTTGGAAGGATTTAGAAGACTTTTACTTGAAGTTAGATACCTCACCTCTACAGTAGTCAAAGATTGAAAAGAAGGAACTAGTCAAGAGTGTTTTGATAGTTGATCATCTTAAACCCAAAGAGAAGAACCAATTACAGCACTTGACTAAAGAGGATATCGATAAGGTTAGTGATGAAAGATATAAATATTTGGGAGGAGTATGATTGGGTTTTTAACCCTCATACTCCACCCATGTACTTAGAAATGAAACCAAATGGTCCATACACTTTTACAAGTGACTAAGAGAGTGATAACTATAGATGGAGGTTGTCACCCATTTACCAAAGTCTAATTTCACACAATTCTGTTGGGGATCAACCAACAATGGATTACACTTGTGAAAGTAATAAATGCAGAAATAAATCAGATAGATAAGTAACTGAAATGATAAATAGCACAGAACAAGATATACAAGAAAACACCCTGAAAACTTGTATTAAAAACTCTTTACAATAGGAATACAAATGAAGAACTTTGTTCTTCCACACCTCTCTCAGATGCACACAAGATCTCTCACTAGATCTCTATTCCTCAAGAGCTCTCTCTCAAGTACACTCAAATCCAACAACCTGGATTGATGCAACTCAATACTGTCCTTCAAACATTCACAATGTTCTACTCTTACAGTTCAAATCTCATACACACACAATAGCTAAGAAGATCTTTCCTACATATAGAAATAGGAAACTTGAGCATGCTCTTACAACAAACAGTTAAGCCTCTTCAACAAGGGCTCTAAAAGTAGTATTGCTAACAATAGAGATGCGAGCTTGAGTCTACAACTCAAACTCATCATGCAAACACTCGCTTCTATCCTCAGAAATTGCTTTCTGGACACACAGGTAATCGACGTCAGTTCCTACCTGTTCGCCTGTGACCGTCGCCGGCTGACCATACTGCTGACATCGGCGCCTCTGTAACTCCAACTGACCGACGTCGGTCGCTCCTGACCGATGCCGGCGTCTGTGTAGACCCGAACCTATTTGTATGCTCCTTGGTGAAGCTTTTAGCTCCACACACCTAACAATCTCCCACTTGGAGATAAACCAGCTGCACCAGTACCTGTACAGCAACATCTTCTAGCTCCTCCATCTTCAACTCAATCATGAAGACCAATAGAAGTTGAATGAAGATTCAACTTCTCCTTAGTAACTAGCTTTGTTAGCATATCAGCAGGGTTCTTGTCTGTATGGATCTTCTCCAGCTTCAACTCACCATCTTCCAATACATGCCATATGAAGTGGTACCTTAGTTGTATGTGCTTGGTTCTTGAGTGAAAAGCTGAGTTCTTAGCCAAATGGATTGCACTCTGACTGTCACTATACAATCTGCAACTCTCATGCTCCCTTCCAAGCTCTTCCATGAACCGTGTCATCCATATCATGTCCTTGCTAGCTTCTATAGCTGCAATGTACTCTACTTCTGTAGTTGACAAGGCTACAACCTTCTGCAACTTAGATATCCAACTAACTGCCGTTCCACCTACAATAAAAACATAACCTGTGGTGCTCCTCCTGCCATCCAAATCTCCTGCCATATCTGAATCTACATAGCCATGTAGAGAAGTATCTGAACCTCCATAGCACAAGTGTCTACTGCTGGTTCCTCTCAGATATCTAAGGATCCATTGTACTGCTTTCCAATGTTCCTTTCCTGGATTGGCCATATACCTGCTTACTACTCCCACTGCTTGGGCAATATCCGGTCTAGTACACACCATTGCATACATCAAACTTCCTACCGCAGAAGAATATGGAACCTTACTCATGTACTCTACCTCATCATGTGAATTAGGACATTGTTCTTTACTTAACTTAAAATGTCCAGCCAAAGGTGTGCTTACCGGTTTAGCATCCTGCATATTGAACCGTTTCAACACCTTGTCCACATAATCTTCTTGAGATAATGTCAACCTGTGATTTTCCCTGTCTCTCTTAATGCTCATGCCAAGGATTTTCTTTGCTGCTCCCAAATCCTTCATAGCAAACGTTTGAGCTAACTTCACCTTAAGCTCAGAGATATCCTGCATGTGAGATCCTGCAACCAGCATATCATCTACATACAACAATAGAATAATGTATCTACCATTATCAAATCTCTTAAAATATACACAATGGTCAGATTGACATCTACTGTAGCCATGCTCAGTCATAAACCTATCAAATTTCAAGTACCATTGCCTAGGAGCTTGCTTGAGGCCATACAAGCTTTTCTTCAACCTGCACACTAGTTTCTCCTTACCCTTGACCTCAAAACCTTCTGGCTGTTCCATGTAAATTTCCTCATCTAAATCTCCATGAAGAAACGATGTCTTAACATCTAGCTACTCAAGATGCAAATCCTCAAAAGCAACCAAAGACAATACAACCCTTATAGAAGTCATCTTAACAACAGGAGAAAAAATCTCACCAAAGTCAATACCTAGCTTTTGTGCAAATCCTTTAACCACTAATCTGGCATTATATCTCATCTGTCCATCCTCACCTTCTTTCAACCTGTAGGTCCACCTGTTCTTCAGTGTTCTTTTACCAGCTGGCAATTCAACCAAATCCCATGTTTGGTTCTCTCTTAAGGACTCCATCTCCTCAACCATGCCACGCTCCCACTTACTCCTGGAGTCCACCTTTAATGCTTCTTAAAAACTTTCTGGTTCTCCACCATCACTTAGCAATAAATAATATAAGGAAGGAGAGTATCTAATTGGAGGCTTACTTACCCTTTCAGACCTCCTGATTGGTGTCTTGGACTCGTTCTCAACAATCTGTCCACCCAAATTTTCTGACATTGACCGACCTCGACCACCTGTAGACCTGTTACTGGCCGACGCCGGTTCTTTCTGGCCGACGCCGGTGCCTGGTCTACCGACATCGGTCTCTGTATGACCGACATTGATTTCTGTACTGCCGACGCCGGTTCCTAACCTGCCGACGTCGGTCTCTGTGTTTTCCTGTAAGTGATTATTTCTTTTTCCCACGAGCTCATTTTGGACCATAACTTCGTCCAATTCGCCATTGCTCTGCCCAGATTGATCTAGCTTCCTTATCTGATCACTGTACATCACTCTTTCATTGAAAACAACATCACGGCTCCTAATTACCTTGTTAGTTCCTAGATTCGAAAATCTAAAACCAAAATCATCTGAGCCATAGCCTATAAACGTGCACCTCATAGACTTAGGATCAAGCTTCTTTCTATTTTCCTTATCTATGTGCACAAAGGCTTCACAACCAAAAACTTTGAGATATGAGAGATCTACCTTTTTACCTGTCCATGTCTCTTCTGGAATTCCACCATCCAGAGCTGTAGAGGGTCCTCTGTTGATCAGGTACACTGCGGTGTCAACTACTTCTGCCCAAAAATCTAAGGGCAACCCTGCATGCAATCTCATACATCTTGCACGCTCCATAATAGTTCTGTTCATCCTTTCAGCAATACCATTCTACTGAGGTGTCCTTGGAACCATCCTTTGTCTTTGGATTCCACGAGTGTAACAATACCAGTTAAACTTAAGACTGCAGAACTCATCGCCATTATCAGATCTCAAGCACTTTAATCTTCTGCCTGTTTCATTCTCAACCATGGCTTTCCAAATCTTAAAAGTCTCAAAAACATCAGATTTCTTTTTAATACAGTAGATCCATACCTTTCTTGTGGCATCATCTATGAATGTAACATAGTACTGTGATCCGCCAATAGAGGCTATCTGAGCCGGTCCCCACACGTCTGTGTGAACAAGCTGCAACTTCTGCCTTTTCTTAGTAGACCCAGTCTTTAGAAAACTAACACTTTTCTATTTTCCAAATACACAATGCTCACAAAATTCTAGATCCATACTTTTCAAATCTGAAAGCATACCTTTAGACTTAAGAATTGACATCCCCTTCTCACTCATGTGGCCAAGCCTTGAGTGCCACAATTTAGCATCCACATCTAAAGTAGATAAAACTGAAGGAGATTTGTTAGTAACACAATTAAACAAATAGAGAGTACCTTCTCTCTTACCTCTGGCCATAACAAGTGCACCCTTGGTCACTTTCCAAGAATCTGCTGTGAGAGTTACTGTACAACCCTCATCACCTAGCTTACCTGCAGAAATCAAATTTCTCTTCAAACTAGGAACATGCATCACATCCCTCAACACCCATGTGTTGCCATTCTGCATCTTTAGCTGCACTTTACCTTTGCCAATAATCTTACAAGGCTCATCATCCCCTAAGTACACTATTCCAAAATCTCCATGGACATAGTCACTGAAATATTTTCTGTTAGGGGTAGCATGGAAAGATGCACCAGAATCTAATACCCAAGATTCTATATTATTATGCAAAGAGAAAATAAGAGCATCCTGTGCAATACCTGCAACCTTTGTCTCTTCCTTTCCTTCGTGCTGATTGTCTTCCTTAGGCTTTGACCAGCAATCTCTGCTTATGTGCCCCAACTTTCCACAGTTCCAGCATTGTGGCCTTCTGCCATTCCTGGATTTGGATCTGCCTTTTCCCTTAGACTTAGATCTTGATCTCCTCTTGCTCTTTTCTTTTTGCCTTCCTCTGCTCTCAAGATTTAAAGCGTTCCCAGATGTCTCTTCTGTGCTTTTCCTGTGAATTTCTTCATTCAAAATAACACTAACCACATCCTCTACTTTTAAAATATTCGAAGCAGAAGCAGTATTAGAAACTGCCATTACCAAGCCATGCCAGCTTTCAGGCAAAGAACATAATATTAAAAGAGCCTTTATTTCATCTTCAAATACAATATTGACAGAACTTAACTGATTAACAATACCATGGAAATCATTCAGGTGATTAGAAACAGATCCACCTTCTTGCATATGCAAATTAAATAATTGCTTCATCAAATATACCTTATTTGAAGCGGACGGTTTTTCATACAAATTTGCTAACGTGGTCATTAACTCTACCATAGTTTTTGCCTGTGACAAATTAGATATCACAGTGGAGGCCAGACTCAGTCTTATAGACCCAAGAGCCTTTCTGTCAAGAACTTCCCATTCTTCATCCTCCATGTCCTTGGGCTTCTTTGCTATCCCACCTAACGGTAAGTAAAGATCCTTTAGATACAGATAGTCCTCTATCTGCATTCTCCAGTGTTGATATTTCTTACCATTAAACTTTTCCATTCTCAACTTACTTTCTTCTACCATTGCTTCTCCCACTCAAACAGAAATCCCTGTGAGTAACCTGTAATCCAAACACACTACACAGATCTGAACCACCTGTTAGTGAACCTGAGCTCTGATACCACTTGTTGGGGATCAACCAACAATGGATTACACTTGTGAAAGCAATAAATGTGGAAATAAATCAGATAGATAAGTAACTGAAATGATAAATAGCATAGAACAAGATATACAAGAAAACACCCTAAAAACTTGTATTAAAAACTCTTTACAATAGGAATACAAATGAATAACTTTGTTCTTCCACACCTCTCTCAGATGCACACAAGATCTCTCACTAGATCTCTATTCCTCAAGAGCTCTCTCTCAAGTACACTCAAATCCAACAACCTGGATTAATGCAACTCAATACTGTCCTTCAAACATTCACAATGTTCTACTCTTACAGTTCAACTCTCATACACACACAATAGCTAAGAAGATCTTTCCTACATATAGAAATAGGAAACTTGAGCATGCTCTTACAACAAACAGTTAAGCCTCTTCAACAAGGGCTCTAAAAGTAATATTGCTAACAATAGAGACGCGAGCTTGAGTCTACAACTCAAACTCATCATGCAAACACTCGCTTCTATCCTCGAAAATCGCTTTCTGGACACACAGGTAACCGACGTCGGTTCCTGCCTGTTCGCCTGTGACCGTCGCCGGCCGACCATACTGCCGACGTCGGCGCCTTTGTAACTCCAACTGACCGACGTCGGTCGCTCCTGACCGATGCCGGCGTCTTTGTAGACCCGAACCTGTTTGTATGCTCCTTGGTGAAGCTTTTAGCTCCACACACCTAACAAATTCATCATATAAAAACTCCACATCATAGTGCCAAAATGATCATATAATATTACCATTTGATCCTATGGGAATGAAATCAAAGTTTAGGTTAGTTTTATAGTTAGTTTGTTTATCCAAATAAGTTCTTTGCATATGTTTATAGGTTGTGTCTTGTTGTCTTTTCCTTCTTTTGTTTGTTCTTAGTTGTTAAGTGTGTTGTTTAGTGTTAGGTTTATTTTATTTCCTTGTTTATGTGTCCTTTATTTATTCCAAAAGTCTCTTAGGTGTCAAGGGTATAATTTAGTCTAGAGAGCCATCATCTTGTGCTTCTTTGTTGATTCACCTTGTCATGAAATGTTTGGGTTCCATGACCAATAGGTTGGTCAAGCCAATAGAGTCACTAAAAATGTTAACATTTTGGCCTCACAATCTAAAATGTTAATCCCTATCATTATAATATTTGATTACCATTTCCTTAGCTTAATTTTTTATTCCTTGTAACTTCTTTGTTTAGGGAAAAAATAACTAACATAGGCCTTGAAGAGCCAAACCATCATATGCATGTCAGGTAGTGATGAATAGATAAGCCCAGTTGTACATTAATAAATAAACCTATAGAATTAACTAAAGATAAAATATTTCATGATTATGATGTAATTTATCCCAAAATCATTCCCTACAAATTTTACCTCAATAATATTTCTATCTCAAGTTACAAGCATTTAAAGTTGAACGTACAAAATAAGACATGCATGGAGACATCAAACTTGAGCCATGGGAACTAACCATTTAGATTCAAATAATATTTGGAATGAATGAGTAGCTAACAATTTTTAATATCATGGGATCTCAAGTAGATATCTAATGGTGAGTGGTAATTAATAAGGCCAGTGGGTCCCAAAGATCCAATGGTGCACATTTAATTATGCATTTAAAATCCAATAGTGTGATCTAGGTTTAAAAGTCAAAGGATATAAAGATTAAGCATAATACCAACAAGTGTCATGATCATATCAAGTTAAATTATCAATAGTGTACATTTAATCTGATAGATAAATATTAATGTCATGCATTTAGTCATGCAAACAATATCAATTATGCAGATTGAGTTAAAGGTCAAGGAACTCAGATCAAATATGAGGCCACCACATAACACAAGTACAAGGGTAGATGAGGCTAATATTAGGATTCTAACAATGAATTTAGAGCTAATAATTTTCATAATCTATAAATCTAACCATAGATTGATGGTTGAAGATGAAGGTTGAAACTAGTAGACACCTGAGGAAATTGATAGGATATATTTGATAGAATGAGATGACAACATGTGTCCAAAAATGGTAGTATGATCAAGAATTTGGTGTGGAGTGTAGAGTTAGTTAAGATTTTGTTATCTAATCATTAGCATAATAAGGATTTTGAGGAGGATTTTTTTATCTAATCATTCGCATAATAAGGATATGTATGTATGTATGTATGTAATAATTTTTTTAAATAAACCTTTTGTAAAATGATTATATATATATATATATATATATATATTAGATAAATCATTTTATAAAATATTTATTTAAAAAAATTATTATTACACACACACATAGGTATATATAATGACTTTAAGGATCAAGCCATGAAATTTATTTAAAATTTTGAAAAAAGAGATTAAGAAAAAAGAAAAAGAGGAAAGAAAAAAATGAAGTTGTGGATTTATTTCTTTAATATAAAGTTTAAAATTAGAAAAATAAAGATAAACAAATAAAAGATTTAAACTTTGGGGGACGGGATAGTGGTTGATCTAACCCAAACCCCATTCCTTTAAGTTAAGGGGAAGGGGTTGGGCTAGCCAACCCACCCCATATTGCCCCTATGATTATTTTTGACTACAAGTCGATAGACCCTGCAAGCTATGTTAATTTTTTTGTCAAAATATTTTTTTTAATAAAATGAAATATATATACACACACATTGATACATATTTATTAATATATATACATGAATGTGTGTGTGTGTGTGTGAATATATATTAATAGGATATGATATTGGAGAATTTTTACTCAGATAATCAATCAAGAAAGATATTTACCATAAAAACATTATTTTTCACAAATGAGGTACATCCAATACATTTAAGGTGATTTTTTTTATATATCTTACTATAGCAAATAAAATTATTTGATTATGTAATTGTATTCTTATTTCTTGTGACCTTACATTTCATTATTTATTTCACTTGATTAAATGCATAATTGTATGCCTCTTTTCTTGGGCCCTTGCCTTTTTTATACAGCTTTCTAAATTAGTTGAGTTTTCATTACATGTATATTTGTTTTGGACCTTTCCTTGTGTGTAATTTTATTTTCCATTGTGTTTGGAACTTTTATTGTGTAACATTGAGTGATATTGTGTGTGATTTTATTGTGTGCATCGTGGTCATGACATTATGGGAATGTGTGTGGATAAATTTAGTTTTTTTAATCAATTTCCTTTCAGTTTATGGTGACATGATCCATATCACACAACTTCATATTTATTTTTGGTACCATTATCCATATCATGCACCTTCTTATGTAGCTAATTATTTAGGTTAGTGCTTATATAAATGATGGTTACTACTATGTGAATAATTATTATATTTATCTTTACATAACATTTGTATGTGTTATACTACATGTTTTATATATGATTTCATTACATATTCATTACTATGATTATGCACATGTTAAGACATGATTATAAATTATTACATCTTATTATATAAAATAATGTAATTAACTCTTTTCTTATAATGAATAATTCACATGCTACATTCCTCACCTCAAAATGGGTTCATATTAGTGGTAATTTCATAGAGATTTAAGCCTCCATTTACATGAAATTTTAATTTTAAGTTATATGACATGATTTAGGGAGTTCATATTGGTAACAATTATCAGTTTGGTTGAGATTATGAGACACATATTTTTATCTTATTATAAATTGGGGGCATATGAAATGCATATTCAAAAAATTTAAAAGAACATAAGTTACAAGTTTTTGTATTTTTCAAAATTTTCACCAAATGAGATATGGTTACATAAAATTATATATCACGTGATTGTTTGGATTAGATTATGGAGCATGGACATTATTCAGGCACATATTTACATTTTATATACATTCTCTCAAATATATCTATTTATGAGCATATAATTGATGGTATCAAAGGTAAGAAATTAAATATATAAGTCCATATGCAATTGTTTATTCATGAATAACCTAGCAGTAATCTTGAGGGTCAAGGAATTTATTTTTCTAACACATAGTCTTTGCTTACTTCACTTCTCATTCAAGGCATGATAGCCTCAAATTCTCTAAATGCTTCATTATGAATCCCACTTATTCAATGATTTCATATGAAGCATATTCTCCAATGATTTGGAAAGAAGCATAATATCCAATAACATCATTTGGGAAAATGTGGTTCACCAACTTACAATTGTATTCCTTACTTTCTCTTTATCTATAAAAAGTTTAATTTTATATTTCATTTTCATATATAGACATTGATTTATGAATGTTCATTATAATTTTTTATTGGAGAAAACTAAAAATCTAGATCCTTATTACAAGGATAAAGTGTGTTGTATACACTAAGTAAATCTATTTATCCTTTTAATCTAGAATTATATTTAATTTAAAAAGTATAATAAAAGGGGAGAATTTTTATACACTATAAGATATAATTATACACTTGGAAATGTTAACCTTGACATGTCTTTACCCTATATGACTTATGCATACACATATGTCTCTTTAAAAGTATTCTCTCCCATCTACATGATTTATATGTGTCTAAACTTATAATTTTTTTATCATCCACATATAATAACTCCCTATTATGTTCCTAAATTATTTTAAATGACACTTGGACTATCTCTAAATAATCATATCAATATTTAAACCTATCAAAATTATGGGCTTATAGAATTTTTTAGGTGTAAAAAACTAATAGACTTGTCCCCACACCAAGACATGAACATTTTTTAAATTCAAATAGTATTTATGGGTTGATATGTATTTTGTGTATGTTTTTAGGTTGAGAAAGTACCCAAAGATTCATATATAAATACATATCATAACTAAGCCTATTTCACTATCAATCACTCCTATAAGATAAATATATAAAGTTTTTCACATTTAAAATAACTACCCTAAATTTATAAATTTAACAATCAATCACAATGAGAATCCCTAACCAAGTCTAAAAAACCTAGGACAAGCCAATTTCACCATTTTGAAAATGTTGAAATATATAGTATAATGTGTATTCAATAAAGGAGCACCATTTTTAACATACACTTGACAAGAAGAAATACATGTAGTTTGACTTCCCTCTATGGATTATTAAATACATAGGCTTCACTCATGAACTCATTGGGGATTGGGTGAGGATAACTTAACCCAAGTATTTCAAAATTTATAATCTTAAACCTATTGTTAGAAGTGGAAATGTGGTTTTAAATAAAGTAATATATATTTTTGGCTATTATGCACATAACTAAACTCTAACATATCAAGCATTGATGAATTAAAATGATGCACATTGACATATGCCAAAATAAAGAGACAAATTATGCACGAATAAATCCATTAGCAAAAATATGTTATCATCTAGTGTAAGTGTGTCCATAGAGTAAAAGATTCATATTAGCAATTTTATACATCTAATTCCTAATCTAAGCAACTAAAAATCTAATTACAATCCTTCAATAAACTACGTTCATTCTTATACCTACACATAATACTAAAATGCTATGTATCAAAATCCCTTAGTTCATATACATTTATATTAAGTGTAATTATTCAAATCATATAATAGATATTGCATTTATATTTGCATTGTATTATAATACATCATACGAAAAAATCAATCCTAAATTTTGTTTTTTTAGGTTCATTTAATAAAAGACAAGGAAAAAATGTTTTGATAAGTGATAATGGTGGAGAGTAATTATAGTAATTCATTTGTGTAATTTTGTAAGCAATATAGAATAAAAAGTAAAAAACACTTATCCATATAAAATAAAATAGGATGGAGTTGTATAAATATATAATGGATAAGGTTAGATTTATGCTCATTAGTGTATCCCTAGGAAATAAAATTTGGGTAGAAGTAGTCATGTTTTCTTGTGACCTATGAAATATGTCACCCAAATCAACTCCAGTTGATAAAAATACACATGAATTATGGATTGGTAAGAAACCGTCTCTTTAAAATATTTATGTTTTTATTTGTGATGTTTATATTCATACTTTGAAGAAAAAATAAATAATATATAATTTAATTTAGCTAGCTATATTTTTATTAGATATAGTAATGGTATAAAAGGATAAAATTTTGGAACCTATAAATAAATAATATTTTTTACAGTCATGTAATATTTAGAAAAGTTACAGGGGTTCCAAAAAAAGAAGGATAACCAAAATAGGAACCTCAAATATTTCATGCTGAAATAAAAAAGGGGTGAATCTATGTATAAATATGAAGCAACATAATAAAATGGACTAAAATTGGAGTAGTATGACTAATATTAAAATGGATTAGATGATGATGATCAATAAGAGGAATAATCTCAAGCTATAGTCTTTAGAAGATTATATTGAACTATAATAATACCTAAAATTTTTAGTCCACCTTATTTACATTCTCTATTTTTGTTTTAATTTTTGTAATTTATCATTGTAGACCACAAGACTATGAAGGAAAAACTTGGAAAAAAAAATTAAAACAAATAAATAGATTCTTTACATAAAAAATAGATATGAGACTTGTTAAAATTATCTTCCAATATAAAACCTAATGGTTAAAAAATTATGTTCAATAAGAAGTGCAATGCATTAGTAAAAATGTATAATCATAAACCATTCTTAGCATAAAATGGTATCTATTAGATATATTTAAAATAATTTGTTGATATTTTTTCTCCTATTACTAAGAAAACTTTAATTAGATTCATTTTAGATATTTTTGTTGCATTTAAATTTAAAATAGAATAGATGGAGGTAAATTCATAAATTATACTTGGGGATATTGACAAATAAATATTTATGGTTGAGCCTAAATATTTTAAGGTGAAATGAAATGAGGAGTTGGTGTGAAGGTTGAATAAGTCATTTTATGGCTCACAAGTTTATGTTGGGACTCAATTTCATGGAAAATAAAGCTTATCACTTTGTGTATTTAAAATAGGTAGGCGATAAATTTATTTTCATAATTATATGTGGATGATCTATGAAAATTGGTAAAAATAAAGAATTATCGATTGAAATATAAATTTTATATGATGTAGTTATGTGCCACAAAATTCATTTTGGGCATGTAAATTTGAATGGATTGATTAAAAATAAATTATGGTTCAATCAAAGGAATTATGTTGAAATGATATTAAAGATATCTAAATTGTAGGAATGTAAAATTTTAATTACAACATTTACTATTCATTAGCATATATCTAATAAATATTGTCCCAAAGAACAAAAATATATTATGGAAATGTATTAGGTTCCTTATGCAAGTGTTCTTTTAAGTCTAATGTATTAATTGTTCCATAATAAACATGATATTTCCCATGAAATGGGATCTGTGAGTATACATATCTAACCCAAGAAAATGAAATTAGATTATGTCATAAATAATATCTTTAGATATATATATGGCACTTATGATTGGTAAAAAATAATCCCTGTACATAATAAAATAGTAAATGTGTAAGGATTTGTTGATGATAAATGGGTTGTATATATCAACTCCAAAATATATGTAAGTGGTTATGTATTTAACCTACTTGGTAGAGTAGTTATTTGGATGCATAAGATATAGGTAGTGCTGCACTATCAACCATAAAATTTGAGTACTTGGTATCCACACATGAAATTAATGTTTTTTTATTATTATACGGTTGTGATCAAATATTGGTTTAATATATTAATGTAAGAGGATATTGTGATAGTCAAAGTTCAATCTATTTATTATAGAACCATTTTTATCATATTTTATAGAAGCACATTGATGTATAATTCTATGTGGATAGAGACACTTTTAAATATAATAAGTTACTATTACAAAAATTTGATACTTTGATGAATGATTATAATTCATTGACAAAGATTGTGAGCATTGATAAATTTTATTATTTTAGAAGATAAATATTCATGTATGCCCTTAGTTAATAAAAGTATGACCCCTTGGTCCTATATTATAAATTAAAAAAATTGGGATAATATCATAAATTGGTTGTATACTTTTCATTTCTTACAATCTACATGATTTATGATCATATATGCTATACATGTTAAATGCAAATACCACCTTCTTAACACAATGGGATGATACCCCTAGGGGGAGTGATGATAGGCCCTTCATCTATGGATTTTTTGGGGTTGATATTTATAAAAATTATTTTATAATATTATGGGTGCTTTTTTGGATTGTTTTAACCCATGTTTTATTTATCCCAAAAATTGTGTAAACATTTTACTATGAAAATTCTTAGATGGTTTCCTATTGATGTGGATCAAAATACTCAGACATGATTTATGATAAAGTATAACTTGAAATTAGTTTTTTATATTCTAAACCATTTATTCAATATAATAATAAATATTTTTTTTTTGGCGGGTGGGGGTGCCGGGGGGGGGGTGGGGTTTCTCAAAATGGTTTTCCTGGGTAAACATATTATATATCATTTGTGTATTCTATTTTTACTTTTTTTTTTTAGATTTATATTTTATTAACACTGCTTATTTTATGGTATTTAATAGGTAAATTTATATTTTATTTACCCCATTCCATACACACTCACCTTGATTACCCACTCACTCAAGTACAATACTATCTCATTTACATATCTTGTCTTGGAGGCCACATACACTTATTTTGTGATCATCAACAATACTATGTAGTCCAAACACCTACAAACATAATGAGAACCCATAGATAATATAATTGATATATTTAATTTTTTTAAATATTAAAAATTCAAAAAACAAAATTGACTCTATTTAACCATTTATATACATACATATGTAGGAATGTATCACTTGTAGACACATAAAATTAAACATTAAGTGCCTGAAAATAATTGTTCTTGACATCCTTACCCTTGGATTATTTTACATTTTTTTTAACTCAAAATATTTAAGGGGGTGTTTATAGTATTTTAATCAATTAAAATATCATACATACATCAATATTTCATTTACATTCATACCTTTTTATCCCATAGGCTCCTCTTAGACTTGTTTCAACTATCCCTTATTTTCTAGGACATGTCCACACTAGTCAAGCAGAGCCACCTTGTATCCTTTTCCCGTAGTCTCACCTTGAATTTTATGATCCAGTGGTAACTTTTTAAATTGATACATTTCAATATGGATTTCCCATGTGTTTGGTAAAATTTTTAGTGAAATTATTAAAAATATTTTTATATAAAATCACATGAGGGATACTCATTATAACCCCATTGTATTTGTATAGTAATTATACTACACACTAAGAAAATGAACACCACTTCATATTTAACATATGTAACATTATAATAGTAACAATAAAAATTATAATATTGTTTATTTTAGGTCAAGTTCATCCATTTTCAAACATTTAAATCAATAATATAACTTTAGTTATCTTAGTTTCATAATCATGAAGCACACAGTCATCTTAAGATGGATAGCTACATCAAGTTAAGGTCTATTTGGAATATAAATGAAAAAATTAGTTGTACAGGGTTTATGAAGTTGGATCGGTATTATTTTTTATTTATTGCATGTTAATGACTAGGTTTTTTATTTTTTTTTATCTATTTTATGCAATATTACAACACAAATTTCAATAGTCAATCATTTTAGGTTATCATATAGACCAAGATTCAAAAATAAGGAATAGAGTCAACTAGGATGTAAGCATAGTATCTAGATAATGTGATAGTGTACACCTATATGGATCCCATAAACTTTTCCCAATAGACCAAAAACTATTTGTTTCTAATTTAACAATGTGTTTATGTCTTTCTACATAGTTTACACTTACATTAAGCTTGCATAATGATCCAATGGGATATGTGTCATTATATCATACCATATAATATTGAATTTAAACATTTAGCCTTAAACTTATGTAATATGTTATGCCCATATGCTACATATCTATGTGCCAATTTATTCCTTATAATTATGTCATGTGTTAATTCATATCTATTACAATGTCACTATTATAGTCAATGGCTCGTCAGTAATGATAGTTAGTTATATTAATGCACTCATTGGTTATGAAGTAGTTAATACAAAATATTATAATAGTTTAGTTGATGATTCATATTATTTCATTGTATAATAATTATAATATCTATTATTTTAAGTTTAACATCACATTTGAGTAAAACCATAGAAGAATAGAGTTAGGAAGTCTTTGGATAACATCATTTGATCTCTTAGAATGTAAATAACATTGTATATTATAATATTCATAATATAGTTATATATCTATTATCACCTTGTTATTTATTTATTATTCCTATATTTAATCACATTTCATAATATTTTTCATTCATTAAATCAATTTCAAACATAACCTGTTTAACCTCACTTAAGTAGGTTACCCAACAGGTTTCCACCTAGGCTCTGGATAAATTATATCAAAGTGTATAAACTTCATATCATTATCAAATTGTATCATGGTGTGTTTTAGGCATCATTTTTTTTATCCATTCATCGTGATGTATTATTATAGGAAGTTAGGGATTGATACCCTTGACCCTTGATCATACCTTCCTTCACATTTCTAATGGGAGACAAATGTGCAATGATTCCAACTCCATAGTTATTTTATAAAATGATAGAGGATGAATTGTATAGATAAAGGGAATATTTGGAATAATTTCATGTACATGAAAGATAAGGTACCATTGATCACTGTTCACTCTTCAAGCATCAAATTTTATCAACCTCTCATTCTCATAGACCATTTGGAAAAAATCCATATAATATACAAGTCAATCAAGACATTATTATTTGTGAAGGAAAAATAGACACAGATGTCCTAGATAATTGGATTAACTTAATTTTTTAATACTTCATGGTTAACCACTTTTCTAACTAGGAAAAAATAACATTTTATCTTCTAAAATTTTCTTTATGAGTTAAGGAAAGGTAGGATAAAATTTGCACCACATATGAAGAAGATCTCAGTTTAGACACATCTATAGACACATTGAATGGTTTCATTAAAACACTTAAAGAAACATATCACCTTTTTGGAAATTTTGAGGGCTAAAAAATTAAGTTCTCTTAGTTTTTACAAGGTAAAAACTAGTTTGTGCATCAATAAACATACTTTTCAAACCATGGTGTGCAAACATGGGATTCAATTTTCAAAGTAGAACCTTGTTCTAAAGTATAAGTTATGATTGAGACCTCATATCTATTTAGATATAGATTTCCTTAAATATATCCTCCATTAGGAAAGTCTATATATATGCTTTCAAGTTTTAAGAAAAGGCCAAATCCAAGACTAAAATATAATATTCTAAGTCTCAAACTAAACAATAGTCTAAATATTCTAAGTAGAATTCCAAATCAAGAAATAACTCAAAATACACTCTAAAAAAGAAGAAATATCCATAAGATGATCAAACTAAATAGTCCAATAATTTAAATATGTGTTTAGTTTATAAATCCATCAGTCATTCTAGGAAAAATTTCCTTACACAACTTGAGGCAAAGTATACTATCAATACAACATTGAAGAAAGGTAACCAAATCATAGATTTTAAGCATAGCACCATGGTGGGTACCAACAACATGTAAACTATCCCTAAGTAAATAGATAAATCAAAAATATTATTCTATTCTCAAATATGGATCGATGCCCAACCAATACATTCCATTTTTGACAATATAAGTTAGAATAATATAATTTATCTTGAATCAGTTCACATATTTAAATTTCCACTAATGCCTCACCCAAAACTATACTCCTTTGGATGGTTAAATGTGGGATCTTAAAAATACTTCCTTATAAGTATTAAGTGGTTTAAAACATCAATCTTTATTAAGATACAATGCTTTTTGATGCCAATTTATTAGAGGTATGTGATATTCTACTAGGTCAACCATATATTCATCATCGACATACAATATATGAAACAAATCCTAGAATTTTTGCA
>JARHVA010008845.1:272500-367500 GCA_037957365.1 Torreya grandis
GAATAAGAAATTATATTTGAGATCTTAAAAATAATTTAAACCCCTGCCTATATTACCTTCCTACCTTGATTTTTTATTGTATTTTACTCATAATCATTAGCATTACTTGATTGACATTGTACTATATTCATGGTCATTAGTTCATATTATGTTGTATGCCTCTAAGGTGTAGTGTTAGATTAAGTGGAATTTATATTTCACATATGTAGCTTCATTTGTTTTTTCATAATATGACAAGTCAAAATATTTTCTATCAAAATTATAATATTGAAATTCCTTGTAACCCTAACAATGAGGTTCATATTGAAACTAATAATCAAAGTAATGGAGAATATTAGGATATTGAAATTAAAACTCATATTTACCCAAGTGAGCTTAATGGAGCAGATAAAAATAATATAAAATAATTATTCAATTTTTTTTAAGGTCTTAAATATAACCCCAACTATTTCAGTAAGATCAATAGTCTTCTTTTAGTAGAAAAATATGGGAATCAAGATAGGTTAGCCACATCTACACCATAAGCAAGTTGTCAAATCCCATACTTCAAGTTTTTTTACTTATATTATTACATGAATTCCTCTTTTACATATATAGAAACATATATTTATTTTAAAAAATCACTTGGTCTCTAAAATATATCCATGCATATTCCTACTAATGCTACTCATACTCGACCTATTACCTCTTCAAATACTACTCTAGGTCATACCATTATTGCATTACAATCTAAGTTATCTCATATTAATCAATCCATTCCTCATGGTATCCCTTACATGAGATCATGTTACTTGTTACACAACAATTTAACACCTTAAATTTCATCTTGTCCATTATTAATTGGCTTTTTTGATCTTGAACTTCCTCTTTGTGAAGGCAAAGGTGAACCTAAACAACATTTATATGCTTTCCATGTATATTGTCTAGAATATGCAGATATTGATAAATTGTTGACAATGGTTTTTACAAGAAGTATAAAATAATATTATCTTAGATGGTTTTATGATCTTAATCTTTAATCATCAAAGGATTTCAATGCTTTGGAAAATCCATTTTTTTCACACTTTTATATCAACATTGGGGAAAAGTTATCATATACTCAAATTTCAAAATCTCAAAAAAGGATCTAATGAAACAATTATTCAATATGTGATAAGGTAAAATATCATGATTTATATAATTATAAATCAAATGGATGATAATTATCTTCAATATATTTTTACATAGTTTTCTATCTCCTCTTAAAGACCCAATTGTGTTTGATAAGTTCAAATCCTTTGATGAATTATGATATATACTCAAAGAGTGTGAGGCCAAGTTACTTAATTTGAAAAAGATTAAGTATGTTTTAAATGTTCCTTATAATTCAAATGTCAAGTTTCAATTCAAGTAAAATTATAAGAGTAAACAAACTAAATTTAATAATGAAGTAAATGTTATAGTTAATTTTATCTCACAACCACCTAAAAATATTCAACTACAAGCCCCACTAAGGAATTTTTGAAATTTGCCATCAACTCTTCATGTTTTGTTAAAAAATATTCTAGAATAAAATGTAATCACTCTTCCTCCACTAATGGAGACAGGTATGTCTAGACCAAAAATTATAAATTTTGATGCCAATTCATATTTTGACTATCATATATGTATTAGGAATTCTAAAAATATATGTTTCAAGATTAATTATAATATCTATTATCTAATTAATGAAAATATCATATATATTGGTACACCTAATGAAGAGGCTAATCCAAAAATAAATGATAATGAAAATATCAAAATGTACAAGGATCCTTTTCCAAATCATGAAGAAAAAATGGATAATTCAAAATTTTATTATGCATACAATGTTTATCCTCTTCCTTATACACACAAACATAAAAATAATAGAATTAATGGTATATATATATATATATATATATATATATAATTAAATAAGATTAACATATTATGATAAAATTAGATGATAGTGAAGTTGTTGATGATGATTTAGATAAACATGAATTCTTTATTGATCATATGTTAATAATAAATCCAACCATAGTGTCATGATAAGCAATATATCAAGTCAAAATGTGTGTACCATAAGACTCATTAATTTTATTAGTTATATAGGATAATATTTATAGGATACTCTGGAGTTGTAAAAGCATATGATGGGCATACACAAAATACTCTTGGGAATATAGTTTTACCCTTACAAGTGGGTCATCCCATAGTGCCTACTACATTTCTAATTATACCAATAATGTGGTTCTTTGATACGCTACTAGGATTCAATTAGATACGACATATTAAATTAGTACCATCTATAGTATAAAAATGTATCAAATACATTCATGATAATAAAGTTGTCAAAATTCTATAAATATAATATAAATATCCTTTGAAACAAATGATGTTTCCTTCATTTATGGAAGAGTTATTGGATACATTATTGAATAACATGGTATTTAAATAGTTTACAATACTATTTAAGATCATGATATACATATTCCAAAACACATTATGATTTCTTCACCTATTATAGGGAATGATAATATTCAATAATAATTTTATCCATATACTTATGATCATGATATAGTTACACATGATCATATTCAATTTTTTTCACAGAGAATGGTACATCGTCCTAAGCATTAGTTGGCACATACAAGCATACCTACATATTCTTCTCATAGCCATGAGGATATAAGTTTACATGAGCTTATTAAAAATGATTAAGAGGGTTATATTATAGCATACACTTACTTTTCATATTCAAATGCATATAAATTGACAATTATTATTCACATGAAATCACTATTGTATATCATACCATGGGTTATGCATACATGGCCATCACTAATATTTTTTCTTATTTACTTTTATTTTCCTTGTACATAAATTATTTTATTTTATTTCACTACTATTCATTCTATACCTTATCTAATCATTATTTTATATTTTGGTTTTCCATTTTAAGTAAGTGCTTACCCTCTTGATTTGTAAACTATTTAAAATAATCCAAAGTACTTATGTCCATATCACTTTACTTATTAATGTATATATTACATTCTATTTCACTTACATTATATCATAGTGGTACATTAACACATGTATCCACTTCCAAATTAGAGCATGTACATCCTTACATATATTACTTATTGACACTACATTATTATGACTCAAAGTTACATAGACATTGGGGGCACATTTATTGGCCTTCCTTCCTATTCTACTATGATTTTTAACCTTGCTAAGGATTATTCAAATCCATCCTACTTAATATAATTTAAAATCTTTTATTTTTAATGCCTTTTTAAAATTTATTTTTTCATTCATATTGGCCAAATCTTTAAAAAAAAATATATATTCTAAAAAATTCAAAATTAGGGCCTAAAGCATTTTCAAATGTTGTTAAATTACTTATTTTCATATGTTGATTATTTTATGTTAATTAAATATCATATCTAATATTTTAGTACAAAATGTCTCTCATGAGGCACTTTCACATGATTATTTGATGTTAGGCTTCCCTTATTAATCAATATCCTTGTTAAGTTGAATAATTTAATAAGTTTTCTCTATTTATAACCTATTTACCATGTTGAGATACATATAATACAAGTGTCACACTAAACCACTCATAATTTACACATGTATTAAATTAAATATGATACTTAATAACATTAAAAATAATACATATTATGGATCTATGCTATCTTTATTTGGTACATTTTTTTCTTTGCATTCTTACTTTCCTACATGAGAATATAGGATTTATTATGATTATTGTGTTGTGGCCCTTAGCCTTGTAAGTTTATATTCTTAATTTTAAGGCATCATCAAACAATTTACATGTGTCCCTTTTAATTTTATGCTATGAAAAACTTACACACCCCATTTTATATCCTTTTACTTGGCTTGTGTGACATATTATGAAAAAATTTATCATGTTACTTGTTTATATATTGCTTGTTAATATGGTGTGATTATTAATATCATGAATTTTATATATTTTAATATGCCTCCATAATTAATTTCATGCATCACTTATATACTCTATCCTTACTTTTGTGTTATAATGCATATCATGCAAAATTTTCTTATATGATTCAATGATATATCTTTATAAAAAATGCTTCATATGAAAATTCAATGTTATATTCAATAATATGATGTAATAAATTTAACATATTTAAAGTTATAATACATCAATACATCTGTCATATATAATTTGTTTTTAGATAAGTGACTTGTAGGATACATATCTTATCTCAAAATGAGGTCACCACGAAGGGGTTTCTTCGAACATTAAAGCCTCATGAGAAAAAAACTTCAAATTTAGTGAAATATAAAGTTTTAAAATGGAAATGTCATTAAATTTGTTCATATTATTGTGGAATGTGGCATACATGTGTAATCATCACTATATTTACATATTACAAGTTTCAAAAAATTCAAAAGTTACAAGTTTCAATGGTTTCAAAAGTGAAAAAGTTGAAAACTTGCGAACTTTAAATTATAGGTTAAAAAAATATAGTATAAATATAGGGGTCATGATATTCATTTACTTTCACATTTATACTATATATTTTTTAAAAATATCAAGTTTTATGTTTCAAAGTTTTAATTTTCAAATAGAATCTAGATCCATATATAATGGTGTGATTCATCTTAGTTTCAAGTGGGCCACATTAGATTCTAGTTATATTCAATGAATATGGTTTCACTTTTTCAATATGTAGCTAGCCATAGTTATTGATTCCACCTATATACACATTATATTTTCACACTTTTATCAATAACTAACACTTTACATATTTCATAAACCCATCATGACTCAATCTCTTTGAGTGCATGCCTTAAGGGTTGCACTATGAAAGGGGTGGGTAGACCTTTGGTGTTTCACATGATTGTTGTCCCTTATTGCCATATTATTCCCTATCCATTTATCTCCTAAAACCTTTCCCTAAGATATCTCTCCTTCCTTGCACATAATTACATTATTTTCCTCTTTCTATCCATCTTTCCCTTTATTAGTACACGTTTTACCCATTTAGTAAGCTAGGTTGACTTGGTCAACCTAGCACAGTCTGGGGTCACTTTAGCTCTTTAGGCCTAGTTTCCATCTAGTTTACCTAGCATAAACTTTAGGCGTTAGCTCGATAATGTTTTAGGTTGACCCAATCGGCCTAGCATAGCTAACATGTCTGAGTGATTTTTAGGTTAGATACTCCTATATATACAAGGTCATTTTGGTCATTTCCATATGAATGCAATCATGGGTTATTATTCACTCATGCTTCTTCACAATATACTCTTCCACCATTCTACTTAAGGAGTCTTATCTTAGTTTTCTTATTTGGAGAATATTAGTCTTGTGGATAGATCTTGGATGCTTTGGCATAACAAAGTGATTCTTATGAACTACAACAACACCTTATGAATCCCCATTAGTCAAGGGAGAGATTGAATCATGATGGGTTCACATTTAGTTAAGTATATTCTAACTTTGTTCTCTACTCTTTTAGTAGATAAAAGTAGCATAAGTGTTTGCTCAAATAATATTACTCCTCATATTCCATGTATTAGGGTGTTACTCATACTTACTTTATTTAAATTTCCCTATGCATGTATTTGATTGCTTTGCATCTAACCCCTTACTTTGTGCCACAAGCTTTGGTGAGCACCAAATTAGTTTAATTTTCTTGTTATTATATTACTTTACTTTCTTGTTTATTATCATAAGTGAATATAGAAAACATAAGACTCTTTTACGATTATTATATGATTGTGTTAGACTAAAGGCTTTGGAACCTTTCTTATCATGGTGTGTTATGATAAATGATACAAGTGATCCCCTAATAGGGTCTAGCACATCCTCATATTGGTCATGCTCCCATTTAACAAGTGTGTGTCGCAATAAGAATTGTATGTGTGATATATCTTATCTGATATAGGATTGATTCATGCACACCATGTAATTCTAATTGCATACACTCTACTTAACCCAATGTGAGTCCAACCTTTATAGGGTTTTCTCACTTATTTTATTTATTTTTATCATCTTTTATATCATATGTTTTAACTTCTTGGCTCAATTATTTCAATCCAACTATTTTTATCTGTGTGTAGAAATAGGTAACTAGATCTACCAAATTGAATTAGCATAGGTTTCCAACACTTTTTAGACTTTCTATTTGGCCTACTAGGTCAACTGGGTAGACCTAGCACATTTCTAACCACTGTGTAGTAGGTTCTAATTTAGGATTCATAGTGTAGGTTCCACATTCTAGACACCAAAATTTGTAGTCCAATCAACTAGGTCAACTAGCTTATCACATTTTAATACATCCAATTTAGTTTATTAGGTCAACCATGTTAACTTAGCACACTTTTTTATCTTTTTTAGCAGGTTTTTATCTCACTTGGTCGACTGGCTCAACCCAGTTCTATAGATTGGGCCATTTCTCTCCAAGGTTATAGGTCAGTTACCTATTCTATTTTCATATCCAAAATAACAAGTTCATTTTTTATTTCTCTATTTCTACTCTTCTCTATAATTTTCTTTCAAAATTTTAATCTATGTATGTATACCAATAGGATTGGCTAATGTCAATTCAATTGACTATGTATTTCATTTCAGTATCTACTTTTCTAGACTAGCTACAGGAATGCTTTTTGTATTTCTCATCTTATTAGCAATCATTTCCCTTTCCCTGTTTACTATGCTACATTGACTAGCTCAACTTTACATTGTCCCAAACTATTTTTGCTACTTCTGTTCACTGCACTAGGTCGACCTAGTCAACCTAGCATAGTTTGTAGGTCCAGTTTTTCCACTAGGTTGACCTAGTAGACCTAGATTTATTTTTTGTTTCCCCTAACTTTCATCTTGGTTCTTCATCCTTTTTGATCTACATCTTATTCATTTCTCTTTGATCAAAATGAGGTCTCCTATTATAATATTTTTTAGATAGTTTTAATCCATTTAGATCTTATATGGGGTGTTCATTTCTCACTTTCTTTACCTCCCAACAACACCATCACTCTTGGGGTACCTCTTGTCCTCTATCTACAAATTTTAACATGGTTCAAGTAACAACTAAAGATGAGGTTGATGGTTCCAATCCTTTCTTCAACTACCAAAAAACTTCTCAAAATATTCAAACTAATGTGGGAGTGATAGACTCAAATTTATTTAATAATCCCACTAATAACTCTTCTTGTAATATTCCCTCCAACACCAATGTGGGAAATGTTCTTTCCAAAACCAATTCACCAACTAATACAAATCAATTATTAGCCTAAGAGATTCAAAAAATGGACATTATAAAAAACTATAGTACCAATCAAATGATGCAACTTTAACAACATTTTATCAATGTGGCTAATCAACCTCCAATCTCGAATCCTCAAGCTAATCCTAGTTACATTCCTCTACCTCTTAGAGATGCCTTAGGTAACATTATTCCCCAACCAATAATGAGTATAAAAATTCTTCAAACTATCTAAAAAGAGTCTTTAGTTCCCTTAATTATACCCATTGACATTGGTAGCATATCACCAACTATTAAATATGATGGGACTAAAGACCCTACCTCATTTTTTAAAGCCTTTGGTGATCTCTACAAAGAGTAGATACCAACTAATACATTTTCCACTACTAAAATCTTAGTCAAAAACTTCACTGGTGATGTATTAGAATGGTTTAATTAATTACCTCAACATTCCATTTGGCAACTTGAAAATTTGGTCAATCCTTTAGTTAAAGTGTTTCAACATAATGATCTTCCTAAAAACTATCTTAGACATTTCATAAATGTTAAAAAATCTCCTAATGAATCAGCTCATGACCTTATTAAAAGATGTAAATTCTTAGCTGATAAATTTGATCATAATATGTCTAATGATAACCTGTTCAAACTCTTTATCACAACTTTAACTCCTACTCTTTAATACAAGGTTCAAACATTTGCTCTTCAAACTCTTAATCAAGCTCTTGACCAAGCTAAACATCAAGATTTTGTTATGAAGGAATTCAAACCTAATTCTAAATTCCTTAAAGGATATTTACAAACATCCAATGTTATCATTAATAATAATTCTCAAACCAAACTTGGTGTTACCTAAAATGATGTTCCTTTATTATATAATGTGCCCCATTTGCCTCATCAAATGAGACAATTTTTACTTCTTTCTAAACCTTTCATATATCCTGAAGCTCCTCCTAAATGGTATGATCCCAATCTCTTTTGTTGGTTTCATGATCATATTGGACATTCTCATGAGTCTTATAAAGGGCTTGTTAAATGTGTTATCTCATACATGATTGGTGATTCATTCAACCATGAAACCATTATTAAGCACCGCCATCAAGAAAACACTAATGATTTTTAAAAATGACAACCCTCTAAAGCTTCTACATCTAATAATAGTAAAAAATATTCTTCCCATAATCAATTTGTTGGGTGAATATTTTGTTAGTCAGTAGTCTAATTGAGAAAAATAGGTCTTATCATCCACAACAAAGGAGATTGGTCAGTCCAATGTGCAGGTTTATTGCATTAGAGGTGGAAAAATCTCTCCTCTCATCAAGGGGAGGTTCCCTATAAATACGTAGGAGATATATATACTATAAATATGTAGAAAATAACACTCAAGGGTAGGATACACCATCCATCTCTCTTCTTTTAGAGATGATGTTCACAAACAAAGGAGAAAATCTTGGTGAAGACACTAAAGGCACTTATCTTCTTTTAGAGATGATTTTCACAAATAAAGGAGAAAATCCTGGTGAGGACACTCAAGGCACTTCTCCTCTTTCAGAAGTGTTCTTGTAGGAAACAATAGGAGTTCTTTCAGGTAGGACAAGAAACTAGTAACATAGGTGCAGTAACCAAAAGGATGAAATAGAACTCGAAGTTTCCACCTTAAATTCCCAAAGAGTATAACACAAAGGATAATGGGGGCACAAATTCATCCAAAAATCCTCAACACAAAAATAAAATAAAAACACATACTGAAAACAAATGTGAAAGTGCAAAGTCTTCCCATAGTTGGCTTTAGGACACCTTCCTTATTACTTTCACTAACTCTTCTTGCCAAATTAAATAGATGAGAACACATTTAGAAGATATACATAAGAATAATCTCCTAAAATGATAAAAGCCAAAATAGCATAAAGTCTACAAATAACTTTCTTTCTCATTCAGATAAAATGAAATGAAATTACAATCTGAGCTCAAAGTCTCAGTAATCTCCTTTCAACTGGGTAGAGTTTCAATTTTGTAAAAATGAAAAGTTTCCTTTACTAATGAGATAAATTACAATCTTATAACAACCATGCAAGGCTTGGAATTTTTTATGATGGGATGGCCCATGCTACAGTTAACACCTTCAATGCGCATTCAATTCTATCTAGAGGGACCATGCTAGAAATTGTGCATTGCCATAACTATAGTGTGTCCATTCCTCTAATATGTCTCTTCTTAGTATGGAATATTTGGTCCTTTCCCTAATGTCTACATAGCTATCTAATTTGTCTTTACTTCATGGAAGAAAAATAGGCTGTGTCCTTGATTTGGTTTACTCAGAAGTCTACTTGATCCACTATTTCACCTACCACAAATAACTCCCTTGAAGATATTTATGATATTTTTTTTTATCTTCTCTCCCCTATAGCAATTTGACTCTTTGGGCTCTTTTTTCAGTTAGTCGCTTGGTTCTTCCTTTAAGTTCTGTGCTCTATTTGAATTTTCATGAATATTCCTTCACTTTAAATTTGACATCTACGAAACCATCAATGGTCGCTAGCTATTTGAATTGTGTTAAACTTTTGAACCTATGAACCATTGAACTTTGAACTCTTTTAGTTGAAGGTTCAATCAGTTCATTGGTTCTTCCTCTACTTGTTGCTTCCTTGTCCTTTCTATCCCTTCTTGTCTAAGTCTTTGGGGGGTCTTTTTTGCATCTTTAACAAGTGGCAAGCTCCACTTTTATGAAACTCATTAGAAACTTATGAAAAATGGGATCCATGATTCATCTTGCTCGAGCAGCTTCAAAAGGGGAATGCAAATGCAGACACTTGTCACATTTTGTTGAGTCATAACATGACACATGGCATGTTTTACTTAACTTATAGAAGCTTTAGAAGCCTATTAGAAAATGTGTCTTGATAGATGACACTTGGCATCTTTTGATTCAACTCTATAAAGGACACATGGTGGCTTCTACTGAACTTTAAGGTTTGATCTTTCCCAGAGGTTTCCTACTTCTTTGGTAGGCTTTTTCTGCCAGGCTTTTCCTTCACCATTTCAATTTATTCAGGCTTTCCTCCCAAGTGAATTCCTTTGGAAAAAATGTCTAAAGGAGTTTTCCTTGGTCATTTTCATCAGAAAAAAAGTCTAAAGGAATTGTTCCTTTTGGGCCTTTGAACAAATCCAAAGGAATTATGTCTTTTTCTATCTTCTCTTTGACCTTTGAACCAATGTTGCCTACCCTCTACAAGGGCACTGGCCTCTTTGGCTTTGGGGTAGCCCCTTAAACTTTATGATTGAACCAACCAATTGAGCCAACCTTGGTTCAATGGTTCAATAGTTCAATGGTTCTTTCTCTTTATTTGGCTAAGTCATTTTGATCTTTTGAACCATTTGGTTGTTGAACTCATTGAACTAATGAACCAAAATGGTTCAAGGTTCAATTGTTTAATAGTTCAAGCCTTTATTTTTCATTAAGTGTTTGAAGTCATGGAACCTTGAACCTTGACAAAGCACTTAACTCTTGGTAATGACGTTGAACCTTTAAACCCATTGAACCTGTTGAACCAAAATGGTTCAAGGTTCAACGGTTCAATGGTTCAATCCTTGCTTAGAAGCTTGCCAATGAACATTTTTTATTAAACCTTGTCATTGAACCAACCTTGAAATCACCTAAGTGTTGAGATCTTTCTTCTTTCCTACAGAGTCCATAAAAATCAACCTGTGAAGCCCATAGAACTTGGCTTGCAGAGTCTATAGATTTTCTTCCTGTAGATTCTATAGATTCAAGCCTATAAAGTCTATAGATTCAAGCCTTGGGAGTTCATAGTTTTAAGCCTACATAGTCCATAGATTTCTAAAAAGATTGAAGAATGAAGAACTTGAGTGCTCCTAACAATTCTTGAAAAGGGGAGAGAGGATTTTGGTCTATTGAACTAAAATAGTTCATAGTTTGTTCCCAAAAAGAGTGATATTTTTGGGGAACAATAGCTAGCTCTAGTTGGGGAACTTCCCTTAGTTAAAATTTTGAAACAACTGAGGGGAGTAGAAACCAGAATCTCTGGTGTCTTGAAGTATGCCATTGGGATATGGAGTCATGCTACCCAAAAAGAAAGGCTCTAAAAAAAATGAAAATGAACAACACAAAGCAGAAACAAAGACTATATAGATATACATATGTAGAGGTGAACTTATTTGACACTTCAAGAATTGAAGTGCTTCAGATGTTGCCCATTGTGAGACAATGAAAATGGTGTTTCGTCTTGATAAACCAATAGGAAACCATTTTGTCCCTAGAATCGGTGATGGGTGAATGGAACTCTCCACCAAGAATCACACATTCTATGCACTCCTTTTGGTTCTCTCTTCTTGCCCCATAGCAAGATGTGGTCTTTAATTTAAGAACCATAAAACTTTGCTCTCTTTGTAAAGAGTTCCTTTTGTTGACTTTAAAGTGCAACAGTATGGTCCACTACCATAACTCACTATTTTGCTAGTTCATTCCAGCACATGTTTTGATTGTCCCCCCCAAACACCTGACAAACCATTGGTTCATCATCTCCTTTAGTGTGAAGGAGTTTGAAATCTTGGTCTTGATCAACCTTCAATTTGAGCAACATATATTCACATTTAGTTATGTTGTTGGTGTTCCTGAACTACAACTTGCATGAAGGAAAAATATCTCTTTGAAGAGATATCAACATAATCCTAGTTCTAGCATTGATAGAAGAATTACTGCCATCATATTCTAGGATCCAAGCATCATCAGAAGCTAATCTTCTATCAGATTTCTCTTCATTAGAGATGGAATATCCTTCTTCATTTGTATTGTGCCCTACCAATTCTTTTGATGCCTTATTTTAATCAATTTTTATATTGCCACCTTCAAGAGTTTCATCTGCATAAACATGAACACCCTCTGTGATCAAGAAGTGATTACCCTTGCTTGAAGACTCAAATAGAATTTGAGCTTTAGGTGCTGATGTCTGAGTGACAATATATTTTGCTTCCTTTTCAGGGAGCAACCTCTTCATAACACCTTTGGTAGGGATCCTTGCCTCAGATATGTCCATGCTCAACTTGATGCCCAGATCCTTGCAAAAATTTCATCCCAGTAGAATGCCATTTGAGGCTGGAACGTTGGCCACCAGGAACATCATTTTGATTCTCTTTTATGGGAATGCTGCAAATGAAAATTGGGCATCCTTGATCTATCCTAGTAGTGGCACTTATTTATTTTCCATGGAGAAGCATCTACCAAATGTTTTGGTCAATGTGAGACCAAGAGATTCTACCACTTTGGTAGGCGTGACATTGTTTGAAGCACTGGAATCAATGATGCAGTTGATCAACTTGTGACTATTTATCAATAAGGAAACATAGAAAGGATCTACTTTCCCAAGGGCAGCAGGGGGAGTAATGACAAGATTATTTGGGAATGGCATATTCCTTGGGGGATCATGAGTCACTTTTCTAATCTCTTATCCTATAGGGATGGTTGTATTCTTCACACACTCCACCAACCTGTCCAACTCCTCAGGGTTGGCTTGTAGGAATTCAAATTCAGTCATTTGAATTTTGGTTTTCTTGACATGGTCAATTATGTCAAATGACTGAAATGGACTATGAAGAGAGGATGTGATTTTATCCTTTTGGTTTTTAAGGGGGGGGGACTAATCTATGAATTTGAAGTAGAAGGTGTAGGGATGTTTGATGTACTTACCTTCTTAGCAATCATCGAGTCATTTGGCTAAAAAGGAAGAGTGGATCCCTACTTAGAAATTGAAACTACTAGTTAAGTTCACTCCTATATCTTTTCTTTATTAACTTGCTGGGTTGACTAGTTTTAGGACCAGGTGAATACTACACATGATCCCTTAACTGCTTCACCTTTACTTCTAGGTTCATCCTGGTAATTCAGGAAACTAATGTAGGAGTCACCAACTAACTCTTCTTGACCCTCTGTGAAGAGATTAACATCATTTTCTTGAATAAACTCAGGTTGGAAAGAGAAATCATGCTCAATTTCTAGATATCCAACTGCTAAGTTGGTTAGAGGTGCTTCAAGGGAAAGGTTCCTCTGTGGGGGAGGAAGATAGTTTGGCTGCCCTTGATTCCTAGTAGCATTGCCTTGGTACACCTAATTATGAAATGTCCTCCTTGACATATCATGATTAGGAGGAGTAGACATAACTTGGGCCATTTGTCTTTTCAAGGCTAGCAGTTCATTTGCCAGGTTTTACACCATTGGGTCAATGGTGGTTGTAGGTGAGTATTCTAAAGATGAAGAGGATTTACCTTTATTAGGGTCTCTCCTTATCTTTCTTGCCAAGATAAGGTCATATTCTACCTTAGTATCCAAGTCCTGAGTAGTAGCAAGGTCTATTGTCTAGCCTGTCTCAGCAAGAAACTCACTTTAGGCAATTGTGAGTTGATGAAGAAACACTTGAGATTTTGAAGTGTTAGTTGGGTGATCATGGGAATCTTGTGCCTTAGCTTGTTGAACTTGGAAATGAGGTCCCTCATAGGTTCATCGGGCTCCTTCTTCATCTATGTGAGTTGGGCTAGTAAGGCATGAGCACCTTCTATAGGTTTGAACCTACCTTCAAATTTGTCTTTCAAAGTGTCCCAATCAGCCACTGACTGAGCTTGTAGATGGTAGAAGTAGTCTACAGTAGCACCTTATAGTGTCTCCATGAATAGCCTAACTACTATGTCTTCATAATCCACACCTATTACACCATAGGCTATGTTGAAGGTAGTAATATGTTCATTAGGGTGAACTTTCCCATCAACAAAAAATTTAGGGAAATTCTTCCTTGAATTGTGTAGAAGCTCATGTAGAGGTGGGGTCAAGTTTAATGGACCAAAAGAGTTACCCCAGGGGTCTTGGCCATGATTTGATTATGTATAAGTGGGATCACAAATTTGGGTGGAGTATGGATAGGCAAAGCTTTGCTAGCAGTAGAAAAAGAAGCTCTACCTTGTGTTGGTGACCTGGTAGGGGTAGGAAGAAGACTCCTAGTTCATTGAAGGTGAGGTTGTGGAGGAAATAACTCAAAATTACTCTGATGCACCAACTCAAAATAAGGGTCAACAACACCTTGGGATTTATAGCTTTTGGTATAATGTGGAGTTGTAAGATTGTATAACAAAAATGGAAAAGAGTAGGATCTGCTTTAGCTTAAAGCTTGAGACATCAAACTTCAAGCTATGTGCTCTTCCCCAGTAGAGTCACCAAAAAGACTGTTGGGTGAATATTTTGTTAGTCAACAATCTCATTGAGCAAAATAGGTCTTATCATCCATAGCAAAGGAGACTGGTCAGCCTAGTGTGCAAGTTTACTGCATCAGAGGTGGACAAATCTCTCCTCTCATCAAGGGGAGTTCCTTATAAATATGCAAGAGCTATATATACTATAAATATGCAAAAAATGACACTCAAGGGTAGGATACACCATCCATCTCTCTTCCTTCAGAGATGATGTTCACAAACAAAGAAGAAAATCTTGGTGTGGACACTAAAGGCACTTCTCTTCTTTCAGAAGTGTTCTTGCAGGAAACACTAGGAGTTCTTTTAGGTAGGATAAGAAACTAGTAACATAGGTGCAGTAACTAGTAGGATGAAATAGAATGCAAAGTTTCCACCTCAACTACCCAAAGAGTATAACACAAAGGATAATGGGGGCACAAATTCATCCCAGAATCCTCAACATAGAAAGAAAAGAAAAACACACACTAAAAAAAATGTGAAAGCACAAAGTCTTCCCACAGTTGGCTTCCGAACACCTTCCTTATTACTTTCACTAATTTTTATTGCCAAATTAAATAGATGAGAACACATTCAAAAGATAGACATAAGAATAATCTCCTAAAATGATACAAGCCAAAATAGCACAAAGTCTGCAAACAACTTACTTTCTCATTCAGATAAAATGAAATGAAATTACAATCTGAGCTCAAACTCTCAGTATTCTCCTTTCAAGTAGGCAAAGTTTCACTTCTATATAAATGAAAGTTCTTTAATAATGAGATAAATTAAAATATTATAGCAACCATGCAAGGCTTGGCATTCTTTCCCATGGGATGGCCCATGCTATAGTCAATGCCTTCAATGTGCCTTCAGTTCTGTCTAGAGGGACCATGCTGGAAATAGTACATTGCCATAACTATGGCGTGTCCATTCCTCTAATATGTCTCTTCTTAGTATGGACTGTCTAGTCCTTTCCCTAATGTCTATGCAGTTGTCCAATTTGTCTTTACATCATGGAAGAAAAATAGGCTGTCCTTAATTTGGTGTGCTCAGAAGTCTACTTGATCCATTGTTTCACCTACCAATAATAACTCCCTTGAAGATATTTTTGATATTTTGTATTGATCTTCTCTCCCCTATAGAAATTTGAGTCTTCAGGTTCTCTTTTCAGTTAGTCACTTGGTTCTTCCTTTAAGTTCCTTGCTCTATTTGAATTTTCATGGATATTCCCTCACTTTAAATTTGACGTCTGTGGGACCATCAATGGTTGCTAGCTGTTTGAACTGTGTTGAAATTTTGAACCTGTAAACCATTGAACTTTGAACTCTTTCAGTTTAAGGTTCAATCAATTCATTGGTTCTTCCTCTATCTATCACTTCCTTGTCCTTTCTATCCCTTCTTGTCTAAGTCTTTGGGGGGGCCTTTCTGCATCTTTGACAAGTGGCAAGTTTCATTGTTATGAAACTCATTAAAAACTTATAGAAAATGGGATCCATGATACATCTTGCTTGAGTAGCTTCAAAAGGGGAATGTGGATGCAAACACTTGTCACATTCCACTGAGTCATAATGGGACACATGGCATGCATGTTTCACTTAACTTATAAAATCTTTAAAATCCTATTAAAAACTATGTCTAGGCAGACGACACTTGGCATCTTCTACTTCGACTCTATAAGGGACACATGGCATCTTCTGCTACACTTTAAGGTTTGATCTTTCCCAGAGGGTTCTTGCTTCTTTAGTGGGATTTTTCCACTAGGATTTTCCTTATCCATTTCAATTGTTTCAATTTCTTCAAGATTTCTTCCCGAGTGAATTCCTTCAGACAAAATGTCTGAAGGAATTTTGCCTTGGTCATTTTCATCAAACAAAAAGTCTGAAGGAATTGTTCCTTTTGGGCCTTTGAACAAATTTAAAGGAATTCTATCTTTTTCTATCTTCTCTTTGACATTTGAACTAATGTTTCCTACCCTCCACAATGGCACTAGCCTCTTTGGCTTTGGGGTAGCCCCTTGAACCTGCCGATTGAACTGACTGATTGAACCAAACATGGTTCAACGGTTTAATGGTCTAATGGTTCTTTCTCTTTATTTGGCTAAGTCCTTTTGATATTTTGAACCAAATGCATTAAACCATTTGGTTATTTATCCCATTGAACTGATGAACCAAAATGGTTCAAGGTTCAATGGTTCAACAGTTCAAGCCTTTGTTTTTCGTTAAGTGTTTGAAGCCATGGATCCTTAAACCTTGACAAAGCACTTAACTCTTGCTAATGACATTGAACCTTTGAACCCATTAAACCCATTGAACCAAAATGGTTCAATGTTCAATGGTTCGATGATTCAATGGTTTAATCCTTGCTTAGAAGCTTGCCGATGAACATTTTTTATTGAACCTTGTCATTGAACCAACCTTGAAATTGCCTAAGTGTTGAGAGCTTGCTTCTTTCCTATAGAGTCTGTAGAAATCAACCTACAAAGCCCATAGAACTTGGCCTAAAAAGTCTATAGATTTTCTTCCTACAAAGTCCATAGATTCAAGCCTACAGAGTCCATAGATTCAAGCCTGTGGAGTCCATATTTTTAAGCCTATAGAGACCATAGATTTTTGAAAAGCTTGAAGAATGAATAACTTGAATGCTCAAAAAAATTCTTGAAAAGGGGAGAGAGGATTTTGGTCTGTTGAACCAAAATAGTTCATAGGTTGTTCCCAAAAAGAGTGATATTTCTGGGGGACAACACAATTAACTTCTAAGGATGTTTTTGAAATTGACTCTGATTATGATCAATACCTTAACAACTCTCAATATGTCAATATAGCCAAGGTTAATTATCATAGGAAGCTAACACATAAAGATCTTGTGACCAATCCTAAGAAACCTTCTCTATAAAAACAATTGATTAAAGATACTACCACTATCAATATTGATTCACAAGCACCTAAGGAACAACTTCCTCCTTCTGATCTTCCAGCCACATCTATTATTCTAAAGTCTAGTTTTACTTCTTCTAAACCTCATGGCTCCTATTCTAAATCTCATTGGAATTTATTATAACTTAACTCTATGCCATGTGAAATTACGCTCATTTAGTTGGTTCAAACTTCACCTTGTCATTGTAAATTCCTTATGCAAAAAATCCAAGAGATTGAAGACCCATATTCTTTAGATGAAGAACCACCTTCTATTGATTCTCAACTAGTAAACGTTACTTCCATTGAATCTATGTGTCCTTCCAAACCTTCCATTGAATTCCTTTAAGCAGACATGATTAATGATGAAATCCTCTTTCATGCTAATGATATGCCTCTTTTCATCAAGATAGCCATTAATACTACCCTTATTCAAAAATTTGTAATTGATGAAGGTTTTTCTATTAATGTGACTTCTTTATGGCTTCTATAATAAATTGGTTATAAAAAAAAGTCATCTTAAACAAACATGTCTTACTTGTCATGGTTTTGATAAGACTAATCAAAAACCACTTGGTTGTATATGGCTTTCATTAACTATTGGTCCTAAGACTGTGTAAACCAAACTCATGGTTTATGATCTTCCTTCATCCTATAACATACTCATTAGTCTTCCAAGGACTCATCGAATGAGGGCCATTGCTTCTTCTGGTAGTCAATGCATTAAATTTATATACCATGGAAAACATTATTAGCATGAAGTCTATCCCAACCCATAGATTATCTAATTACCTAATGTTAAATCACAATATCATGTTACCACGATTCCTAGAATCAATAGCATTCCTATACCTAAGTTCATCAATATGAATCTTGATTTACAAGTTACTCTTGTAGATTCTAATGATGATGAGCCCAATGAATTAAAAAACACTCCCAATACTAAGAAATTGCCTCCATATATTTTAGAATGGCTTCCACCTTCCCTCTTACCTAGAGATCATATAATTCCTCTCATGGATGAGATTACGGATCTTCCCCCTCCATGAAACGCTCAAACCCCATCTTTACCTGAAGATACTTTTACTTTCAATAAATTTAGATTGGCTAAGTTGTTTCAAGACCCTCTCATCATGACTCCTCAAACATTCAGTAATCTTGGGATTTTATAATCTAAAGAATGTCCTAAATCCCAAGAATGCACAATTACTCCCACATATGATGATAACTATATCATGGCCCAATCTCGATCTAGAGACTTAGATTTCTTACATTATCAAAATATCTTATCTAAAATTCATGATTTCAACTAGGATGTACACACCATTTCTATAGGTCAATACTTAGAACTTGAGGGTTATCTTCCTCCTATCAATCCTCCTCTTATTGATTTTCCTTAGGTGGTAGAGCAAATGACACCTTATGAACCTCTGGAAGTGCTTTCATCTTCTTCACACCCTTTTGATTCTCCAATTTAATCTAATTTTTCTTCCATCATCTCTCCATAGACCTCTTCTACTCCATCTATTTCTTCTACTCTTAAAATGACACTTGATGCCAAGGCAACCAATGTCTTTCAAATATATTCTGAATATGATCGATATGGTAATCAAATTTTAGATCTAGAAGTAGATGTGGAATATTATGGTCCTCTTCCTACCTTGCCTAGTGTTGAAGCTATTTTGGAGTTTCTTTATGCTCAAGAAACATAGTTCCCATGGAAACATCATAAACTTGGACATTTTAAAAATAAAACTCCTCACTTCAATGAGTTTGTCACTAGCATTGATCTTAAATATATTCCAATTTCATCTTTATTCATTGTACCATACTACTTTCAAGATGGTAATGTAATTATTATTAAATAAAAAAGTCATATCAACTATGGTACTCCCTCTTGTCCTTAACCAATCATAGTTTCCAAAGAACTTTCACCTTTTGAAGATGACAATTTGAGCCTATTTTTTTATAAGTATCAAGAGGTATTTGCATGGTATTACCAATATATGTCTAACATTGACCCTAGAATAGTGGTCCGTTACATCATTACCTATCCTGATGCCAAACCTATGCATCATAAGCAATGCAAGTTTCCTCCTAAATTTACCAACTTATGTCATAAGGAAATCATCAAAATTATTGATAATAAATTCATTAAACCTATGGATTATTATTAATGAATTTACAATATTATTCCTATTCAAAAGAATTTCACCATGGTTATTTATATTTGAATTGATTTTTGAAATATTAATCTTGCTTGTCCTAAAAATAAATTTCCTTTACTTTCAATGGATGCCATTGCCGATTCCATGACTAGATATGAAATGTTATCTCTTATGGATAGATTTTTAAGATACAATCAGATTCATATCACTCTTCAATACCAACATAAGACTACTTTCACCATGAAATAGGGCACCTATTGTTACGTTAAAATTCCCTTCAGTCTCAAAAACACCAAAGCTACTTACCAATGCCATATGATTCATATATTTCCTGATCTCATTCATAAAAATTTTAAAACATATGTGGATCATCTTGTCACTAAATCCAAGTATCGTGCAAATCATCTTTCTAATCTTGCCATCATATTAGATCATTTCATCAAATATAAATTTAGACTTAATCCTTTCAAATGTGTCTTAAGAGATACATCTAGAAAATTATTTGGATTCTTATTCTCTCTCCATGGCATTGATGTTTATCTATCTGAGATTAATGCTATTATCAACATGCCTATCCCTCATTTTATTCCTAAAATTCATACCTATTTAGGCAAGCTTGGGGTACTTAGATGATTTATTCTTGAGATGGCTTATAGAACACTCTATCAATTCCTTTCTTAATAAATCTACAACTTTGGAATGGATAGATCCATGTCAAAAAACATTTAACAAATTGAAAGAGTCATTATTTCATCCACCTATGCTCTATCCTCCTTATCATGATCAACCCTTGATTTTGTATACTTCTTCCACACCTATTTGAGTTGGAACAATGCTTTCCTAATAAGATGATATAGGTAAGGATTATGTCATCTATTACATTATCCAAGGCCTCATCAATTATGAAACACATTATATTAAAGTTGAGCATGATGACCTCACCATCTATTTTGTAGCTAAAAATCTTCATCACTACCTATTTTACCAAACCAATTATGTCATTTTTCATTTCAACCCATTCATCACTTCTTCTCTAAATAATTTCTTCCAAGAGATAGAATTAGCAATTGGATGGTTTTACTTATGGAATTTGATCTTTGTATCATCACACAAAAAGCTATCAAAGGCAAGTCATAACTGACTAACTTATTGTAGCTCCTATTCCAGCCACTTTCTCACTTCAAGATAACCTTCTCGATGAAAATATTATTTAAATTGAAGGTCTTAATCAATAAATTCCTCTTAAATATTATTTTCATAGATTTACTACCAATCTTGAAGGCATTCAATATAATGAATGTTCCACTCCATCTGATACTACCAAACCAAAATTAGTTATTGATGAGCTCCTTGAAATAAACATTGACTTACATAAGGATACTTAGAACCTTAAATTTAATGGTGTTAAATGCCTTCAAGGAGCTGGGGTAGGTTACATTTTTACTAGTCCTCTTAGTAAATCAATTCTTTTAACTTTCCATTTTACATTTGTTGTCACCAATAATATGGTCGAGTATGAATATCTTATCTTAGGTATGAGAGATACTCTTGATCTAGACATATAATATCTTCATGATTTAGGTGATTTTCAACTCATTTGTTATCAAGTTAAAGGTGCCTATAAATGTAAAAGTGAAAATCTTATTACCCATCATCAAATTACAACCAATCTTGCCAAGGATTTTAACTCTTTTATAATTGAACCTATTCTTAGAGACAAAAATTCCATTGTTGACTCTCTTAACTATTTAGATTCTCTCTTTCATCCACATTAAGTTATTTTTTATCCTTCTTTTATCATAAAAATAATCAAATCTACATCATCTACTCACTCTTTAGTTTCCCTTATCTGCCACATCAATGTTATCACCATCTAATAATACCTATGGTATCAATACATTATCCAATTCTTATAACATAAAACTTATCCTCCTAATTTGTATTCTCATGAAAAAACATGTCTTCACAAACAAGCTTTCAAGTACATATTTAGACATAACATCATTTATTATCACAATGTTGAAGATACTTTTCAATAGTACGACATGCTAGATGAGGTTCCTCCTCTACTTGAGCAAGCACATGGGGGAATTTGTGGTTGTCACTATAGAAGTTATGCTACATCTCCTAAATGCCTACATATGGGTTACTATTGGTCTACTCTACAAAAGGATGATATTTAATATGTTAAAAAGTGTAATCCTTGTTAGCTTCATGATGACCTCATTCATTTTCCACTAACCAAACTTAAATTTATCAAATATCCTTATCCATTTTCGACATGGGGATTTGATCTCATTGGCAAGCTTAATTGTTCCCAAGATGGGCACATCTTCATCATCACTATCATCGAGTACTTTACCAAGTGGGTTGAAGCCATGACACTTGTTAATTTTAATGGTGCTAATATATCTAAATTCATTCTCAAAAAAAATATTTTTCACTTTGGTGTTCCTCACACCATAATTTTTGACAATGGTGTAATTTAAAAAATAAACATGTTAAACAACTTTACACCAAATTCAAAATCAATCACAAATTTTCCACTCCTTATCATATACAATGTAACGGTTAAGCTGAGGCCACTCATAAAATTATCAATAAAATTATTCAAAACACAATTCATGAAACCCACATGGATTGGCATATTTATCTTTATCCTACACTTTGGGCCTATTAGACTAGTATTCATACTGCCACTAGGGCAACTCCATTCTCTCTAGTCTATGGTTCTAAGTTAGATTCTCCTCTTGAAGTTGAGCTTCATTCTCTTCACACATATCTTCATGGAATAATTCCCAATGAATAATTACATGTATCTCACCTTAATTCCCTTGATCTACTTGGTGAACATCATATTTTCACCTTGCATCATAATAGCCAATACAAGGCTTGCATCGTTAGACAACATAACAAACATGTTAAAAACTATACATTTAATGTTGGTGATATTGTCTTTAAATTAGAATACACCTATGAAAAATAAGGTAAGTATTCCCAAAAATGATGGGTCTGTTAGTTAAAGATTTTCTTGGTCCAATTACTTATCACCTTCAAACCAATGAAGACCATGTTTTCAAAGAGCCCACCAATGCTCAATTCCTTAAGAAATACTTTTCTTAATCATTTCCATTCTTTTCATTTGTTCTTTATATATCTATCTAACATTTTTTTGTAAGTAACTTTAGAATGGGTCTCTCCCTATGCAATGGTTTCCTTCCTTTTCAAACCTTTAGTCTTCCCTTTTGGTTTTTTGGTTACTTGATGTACCATAGTCTTCATTATCTTGTTTTTAATTTTCCTTTTATTTAGCAATTTTTATTTTATGCCCCTTGGGATTTTATTTTATTATTTGTTTTTCAAGACCAAGCATAACACCTGACATCCCTCACAAAATCACCACCATTTTTTTATCTTCTTTCTCTTTTTGTTGCTTGTTAATGTTATTTTGGCATCTTTTGGGTCTTTCTTTGTGAGGTGTTTTATACAAAGGCTCCCTCACTTTTTTTATTATTATCACCATCATGGGTATCTATTTTGTGATTTTCTTGGTAAGACTATGGATAAAACCTAGCTCTCCTCATAAAATTACCTTTCATTCCATATTATTTGTGATCCTTGTTATTTAGACATTAGCTCTTGCTTCTTTTGGTAGATGGAAACTATAAATAATCTATGTTAGCATGTTTTCCTTCACTTTCCATAGTCTTATGATAAGGAATCACACCTTTGTTATCATTGTATTCCTTTTTTCCCTTTGTCACATTTTTTTCAATTTTAATAAATTCAAATTTGTTATATGTTTCATTTTCCTCTTGATTTCCCACTTTCTTTCACCTCCACATTTGGATAAAATAAGGTCAAAGTCAAGATAGCACTTTTATTTCACCTAGATTTATGAGACTCTTAAACCCTATGATCTTTGATTTTATCTCTCTTATCAACCTTATCCCAAAGTTTTCTAGTGAAATTCATCTTTAAAACCCATCTTTGGTCTTCCAATTCTGTATGGAGGAGGAATTTAAAAAGAGAGAGAGAGAGAAAAAGTTAAAATCCAATCATTTGAAAACAAAAGGCAATGATATCTAAAAGGTAACATACAAATCTTAAAAGTATAATCACACCAAAATAAATGATTAAAATCACATCGCCTATATCCAATCGTAGCTTTAAATCCATAATCAACTTTACATAGAGCTAAATTCCTTGGGGTGTGATAGGCCAGTAGATTAGAATAGGGGATTTCAAAAAAAAATCTATAGTGGTACCTACTTTCTCATGCAAGTACCCAATCTTTGAAGTATATCGATGATTCTGTAAGGGGTCTTAATAAGTGGGTAACACATCATGGGCAGGTATGTCCATTTTAATTTTCATGCATATAGCCTTCATGGGATGATCTATATACTCCATTTGTTGACCTAAGACTTGTGTAGCTAAGAGAAGGTCTTCAGAGCCCTTAAAGTTGACAGTCATCTTGTTTTGACAAACAAAATTTGAGTGTATTGACTTTGATAAATAGTTCCTCTACCTTTGTTTTCTTTCATTCTCCCCTCCATCCCATTTCATTCCCTGCCTTGATAGACAAATTGTGATTGCAAGTTTTTCCCTCTTCTTTAAATTCCTTTTTCTTCATTTCTTAAAAACATGCTAACACTACTTTGTTTCATTTTTATCTATCTTTAGATGTAAAACAACATGTTTTAGAAACTATGGATCATATTCATCATGTTCTATATATTTTAATAAAACTACTTTTCTTTCCTTTTCCTATTTATCTTGATTTTGTTATTTGGTTATTATAGACACCTGAGTTCACACCCTTTTTCCAATGTTGCATGAGATGTGAATTGTTATTGCTCAGCTAACCATGTTGTTTTCCATTTTATGCATCCCCTTTTTCCATTGATGATTGAGATGTAGATTGTTACTACTCACTCATCAATTTTTTTTTTACCATTTTTCTTTTTGAATCCTCTTTTAAACATCTTGTTTGACATGTATCCTTGATTTTTTTGGTGAGTTTGCCTTTTCTTAATTAAGTTTTACTAGTTTGAGTTTTTTTTATTTAGTAGCCTTGGCTTTTTAGTTACCTAATTTAATCTTGTTTTGCTTGGTCATTTGGTCTAACATAACACTTGTCAACTAGATTACCAAATTCCCAAGTATGTCTCATCCACACAACACTAGTTATCTTGGCTTTTCTTGCATTTATTTATTTTTTTTCCTTATTTTTATATTTTAGGTTTGTCTAAAGCAATCTATGTGCACTTGATAATCAAAACTAAAAAATAGATGACAAATATCTCATGAAAAATGTATTTCAAGGTACACATCATTTACTTTTCATTTATTTTCTTTTTACTTAGTTTTCTTTTTTATCATTTACTTTCAGTTATTTTATGTTTTTTAAAATAATACAAATTTTCTTAGCATCAGTGTTGTGTGTGTCCTTATGTTTTTTTTAAAGCACCATCCCCTATTACACCTTAGTGACACATGATAATCTTTGAGTGGGGAATATGCATACACATAATATTTTCACACTTTTATCGATTACTAAAGATTTACATCTTGCAAGAACCCATCATGACTCAATATCTTTGAGCACATGCCTTAAAGGGTGCATTGAGAAAGGGATGGGTAGACCTTTGGTTCTTTAAAAAAAAATTTACTTATTTCCATATTATTCCCTATCCATTTAGCTCCTAAAACCTTTCCCTAAGCTATCTCTCCTTCCTTGCAAATTCCTCTTGTATTTTCCTCTTTCTATCCTTCTTTCCCTTGCTTACTACCCTTTTAACCTATTGAGTAAGCTAGGTCAACCTGCTTTATGTAGCATGTTCTAGGGTAACTTTATCTCTTTAGGCATAGTTTCCATATGATTGACCTAGCATAAACTTTAGGCATTAGCTTGATAATATGCTAGGTCAACCTAGTCAACCTAGCATAGTCAACATGTCTAAGTGATTTTTAGGTCAGATACTCCTATATATAAGGTCATTTTGGTCATTTCCATATGAATGCAATCAAGAGTTATTATTTACTCGCACTTCTTCACAATCTACTCTTCCACCATTCTACTTGAGGATTCTTAGCTTAGGTTTCTTATTTGGAGAATCTTAGTCTTGTTGATAGTTATTAGATGCTTTAGCCTAATAAAGTGATCCTTATGAACCACAACAACCTATTGAAAATCCCCATTGGATAAGGGATAGATTGATTCATGATTGGTTCACATTCAAATGAGTATATTATAACTTTGTTCTCCTCTATTTTAGTAGATATAAGTATCATAAGTGTTGGCTCAAATAATATTACTCATACTATTCCATGTATTAGGGTTAATTTATTTAATTTCCTTATACATGTATTTGATTGCTTTGCATCTAACCCCTTACTTTGTGCCACAAGATTTGGTGAGAACTAGATTAGTTTACGTTCTTGTTTATTGTCATAAGTTAATATAGAAACCATAGGAATATTTTAGGGTTATGGTGTGATTATGTTAGATTGTAGGCTTTTAAACCCTACCTATCATGATGTGTTGTGATAGATAATAAAAGTGATCCCCTAATAAGGTTTAATGGATCTTTGTATTAGTCATGATCCCACTTAATAAGTGTGTTTCCCAATCATAAGTGTAGGTGTGATCTATCTTATCTGATCTAGGATTGATTCATGCATGCCATGCAATTTTGATTGTAGAAACCACTCTTCAAATAATTTCATAGAGGACTCTATAGTCAAATGAAATTTTGAGCATACAATCTTTCCAACTTAAGAGAATTTAGTGGTTTTTAAATTGATACTTAATCAATCTCATTTTTTCACATTTTTAACACTTCTCCAAATTCTTAAAAGATGGTGAATTCACACTTTTTTACATTCAAGTTATAGGTAAATCAGTTCTCATACTCTATTTATATCTCTTTCCAAGTTAAAAATAACAAATTTGATATTTGATATTTTAATATGAGAAAATATAAATTTAAAATGCATTGTTACAAGCTTATTATATTAATTAATATTTAAAATCAATATTTTCATTCAAATAAAAAATGCGTATGCACAATAAGTTTTCTTAAATTAAGGCATCTTACACAATCAATATTTTCATCTAAACACATTGTGTGTATGCACACTCAGGTTCACGTCTACTTTAGTAATTTCACTTTTAAAATCACTAGAATAAATTGAGGGAAGTGTAGACACATAAAATTAATAATTATGTTATTGAAAATAATTATTATTGATATCCTTACCCTTAATTTGTCTATTTACCTTTTTGCTAACTAGAAATCTACAAGAGATCCTTCATTATATTGTAAGCACTAAAAATATCACATGGACATCCCTATTTTAGTTACATTCATCCATATTTAGCCTAAAGTATCATGTTAAATATGTCCTAACTATCTTTGATCTTCTAAGACATGTCGACACAAGTTAAATAGGGCTACAGTGTGACCTTGTCTCCCTTGCTACAATGGTCACTCTTTAAATTGAGACATTTAATAATGGATTTCACATGTATTTAGTAAAGTCAGTTAGTGAAATTATTCCAAATTTTATCCTATAAATCACATCAATGATAATCATTTTAACCCCATTTAATCTATCTATAAATTGCATTGTACAAAGAGGGAAATATCATTACTTTTTATTTCAACTCTGCAACATTCTAATAATCATAAGCCAAGTCTAAATATTTTTTATTATAGGCCAAGGGAATAAATTTTAAATAAATTCAATCACTCTTATAGATATACTCTATGACCAATAACTACATCTACTTGAGGTCCATTTGGGATATGTAGGAAAAACTCAATTACACAAGGTTTATGAGGTCAACTTAGACACTCCCACTACCCCATCCCATGTTTTAATATAATTTATATATATTTAATGTTAAGTACTATGGATTTATATGATTTAAACATTCCACTTGAAAATATAGAAAATGAAGTTCAACACTCAACCCTTCTAGGTGATCACATAGATAGGTATTTAAAAACTAGGAATAAATTCAACTAGGACATGACCATAATAGATGTAAAATTTCATAGTTCACCTCTGTCAAACTCTTATAGATGTATCCAAGTAGAACACAAATTACTATTTTCTAACATGACTATGTTTACAAGTCTTTCTAAATAGTTTTCACTTACAATAAGCCCACATAGTCAAATATATTTCTGTTTTGGGGGACACTTTCTAACCCTAGTATAATTTATTATTTTTACTAAGTTTATGATTTATATAAATTACATAACATAATATATTTTAATTTATTTTAATATAAAATCAATATTAGTATTATATTTCAAAATTTTAATAACATTGGCTTAAGAACACTTAAATGAATAGGGTTAAACATAAGTATAATTATGTATGTGTGTGTGACATTTCCTATTTTTATTATAACATATATCAATGACCATGTATAAACATATATACATATTTATTTTAACAAAAATTACACTAAAACCTATTTAAACCATGTAAATATTAATATTATATATATGAAAATAAATAAGAAACCTTATCTCACTCTCTCTCTCTCTCTCTCTCACACACACACACACACACACACACACACAATCATAAATGTTTAAAATAGTTAATAAATTTAAAATTACCCTAAAATAAAATATAATATATATACACATTTGATATATAGATTTTGAATAAAAGTATTTAAAACCTAATTTAAATCTTAGGAAAGATACTATAAATTTTATTGTGAAATTGTTCAAATTAGTTAATCATTAATTTTGATATAAAATAATAATGTTGATAAAAATAGTTACATGCACTTTGTCAACAACTAAAATTATTTTTATTTGTTAAATTTATCTTATAAAAATAAACAACCATAGTAATACTACTAGATGTCTAATTAATTTTGGAAATTGTTTATGCCTTATTATTTTCATCTTTGGAAATTGATTCTTATTTATTTAAAAAAATTTATAAAATATTTTCTAATAACAATGGTTTTCACTTTATATATTTTATCTTTTGTAGTATTATTATCTCATTGATTATATTTAATTTCCATGTTTTCCTAGAATCACAATCATTAAATTAGAAATGAACTATCTCGATTAAAAGAAAATACTTGACACTTTTTATGTGTGGATGTAAATTTTATTTGTAGTTATGTTGATAGATTCAATAAATGAAAATTTAGTCAATCAACACATTAAAAGCTTTTATCTTTTTTTGAATATTAAATTTATTTTACTAAAAAATAATATATTTTTTGGAATAGATAGTATAATACATATTTAATTTACATCTATAAGGTGATTTTTCAAAAGATTAACCAATTAAATTATACATGTCATCTAGGATTAAATAGGATATTATATAAACTATTATGTATTGATTATTTAAAATATATATTATTTACATATACATATGCATTTATTGATTCCTCATTATAGGAAAACAAATCTAAATGTTTAAAGTTGGATTCAAAAAAAATTATTGTAAAGGAAAATAATTAGCAACATAAGTGGATGAATGAGATTGAATAATTTTGGGTGAAATGAAAAAAGCTGAAAAATAATTTAGGTATAGTATGAATAAAATATGGTTTATGAATCCTATTATAACCAATGAAAAAAACAACCCACCATGAGGAAAAAGTTTAATGAGAATACAAGGAAATTATATAATATAAAGGCCTTAATATATGTTATGCTTAATATAATTTTACAAGTCACTATGACTACCAAATGCTAAGAATTATTTTTAAATGAAATATACTAATAAGTGTTGAGGATGTTCACAACCCATTTAGATTATGTGGAGGGAATTAGTATAAGTAATGCCTCTTATAAGAATAAATAATAAAATTGGTGTGGGGGATGTTGAAACAAGTTTGTGTAATTTTTTTAATCCTTATTTTATCTAAATTATGGAGATTGCACAAATAGGATGTATAGAGTATTTTATAGAGATAAGGTTATGAGAAGGGATAATTTACTCACAGTGCATGTTAGGGTCACTCTCTAAAGCCGAAAAATACCAAATGAGTCCATATAAGATGTCCTTTTTCATATAAAACATTTACACTAGTATGAATCATATAAATATTATTATTATTATTATTATTATTATTATTATTATTATTATTATTATTATTATTATTATTATTATTATTATTATTATTATAAAATATAGTCAAAATAATAAGATGATGGGGTATATATTTTAAAAAATAAAAGGTAAAATTTATAATTCTATGAACACTTGAGTTTTGAACATTTTTTAATAAGTGACCTCCCATGGGATAACACACAAACATAGAATAAATCTAATATTGATCTTATTTCATTGATAAATCTATTTCAAAACTAATAATTGTGAATATTAATCAAGTGATGAAACTTACATGTTAAATGATGAAATATATATACACAAATGGTGGAAAATATCTAACCTAGTAGGATAAGGATTTTATGTATGTAAAGCATGGAGGTGTGGTGCTCATAAAAACACATTAGGTTTATAAAGTGACATGATGATAAGTTATAGTTGGAGATATTTTTTGTTATATTTGTGGTTGATATTATTATTTTTTTCATTATTAACTTTAGATATGATGATATGATGCTATAATGAGGTATAATGATCTTATGGTTTGTAATGGAATAAATATATGATTATAATGAATCAATGAAGTTAAGGTAAAATATGGGTATTGTTGACCAAATTTGACTTTTAGGTCAAATTTGGACCCCTATAGGTAAAATACATGTTTTTAAACATGTTTAGGGGTATAAATATTTATCATAGGCTATATTATAATTCATTTGATGTTATCTAATGTATGTTTATCCTTAGTCATGGTCTAATAGGTTTATTTATCATTTTGAGTATTTTAGCTGAATTTTAAGGGTCATAAATGCAAGTGGCATGGTTACCAAGGTGAATATGTGTAATTTTTTACCATAAAACATTAAATATATAATATTACCTATCAGGGATGTCAGTTACATCAAAATCTTGTAGGTTGTTTAATTTAAACTCAAGAAACCAACTAAAAAGGGAGCATTTGGCACTTGTATGGACCATGGGGGAAGTTGACACGTGGTATAATGTGATGGAATGTAAATTAATATTCATAAAACTAATTAAAATGTTTTACATGCTTTATAAGTGCCATTTTAATCCAAAACCATTCTACTTCTTCTTTGTCTTTCTAGTCATATAGAAGTGACTAGCAGGTTTGTGCTTAGTATGGATAACTCAAGATGATTCAGGGAAAATGAATTTCGGATTTGATAGTACACTCAAACACCTTCATTTACATAGTATGAGTTTAATGATTTATCAATTTTTCTTTATGAATCATCCTTTACAAGTTGACTATGTTTTTATACTTTCTATTTCATGCACACCCTATAGGTTTTGCTCCATCTTTTTCAAGTCCATATGAAATAGTTAGTGATGTTGACTAAAAATATTTTATATAATTTTTCATATCTTCAAATACTTATTTTCATGTTTTGTGGAGTTTTGATGGGCAAGTTGTCTCATGTTGTAGGAAGGTGTCACCATGTGTAGTCTCAGTCATAGTTAGTATTTGTAGAATGTTGGTTTCCTATAGAGGTTTCATGTAGTTATAATATGGTGTCTCATAAGTCTCAGGGCCATATTATCACCTCTTACCATTTTTTATTTCATCATACCATGCTTTGGGTAACTTTTAGTCTTGCCATCCATCTTAGTCAACTCCTTGCTTAATTTCATGTTGAATCACACATGTATAATCTTGTTTATCTTAGTCATGGAGTTGTAATTAGGGTGTTTTAATTATATAAGTCATTAATATATGAGGAGAGTTAACTTTTATGCTTGGTAAAATTACAGGTTTGGTTACAAGATCATTCATCATGCTGAACTAGTCATTAGACACCTTGTATTCTCTATTCCAGATATTCTCAAAGAGCTTCCACATTGAAATGATTTTTTTCCCGTTAAGTTAAATTATCCTTGGTTTAAATCATGTATTTTAAGTATTAGTTATGATTTTTAATTTTCCATGAGGCTTTTAATCCACACTATTGCTCTATTTCATGCTCACTATCCACATTCAACCCATACACACATACAACAACCTATCCTAATGACATCATACTATGGTGAAGATCTTAGTCATGGTTTCAAGCATTTTGAAGAATTAATAATTCATTTGAGGTTGTGAGATGGATATATAACTCACATGAGGTCCAAATTAATTCATATTTCCCATAGTCTACCCATTACCTATATGAACTAAAAGTCCATAGCTACAAGTGGTTTAGAAGGGGTTAAGGAGCCATTTTTAAATATTAAATAAGTGGTGAAACTCATTATAACACCTAACATGTTTAAAGGAACCTAATATTCAATTTTTAAAGTGTTAGATGGCTTGGCAATGCTGAAGATCACCTTCTAGCAGCAAGAGATTGAATTTTAGGAAGGTTTCTCCAAAAAGCCAAAAATAGAGGTCCAAGGGGTTTTTCTTGATCTCCTACAACATGTTTGTAAATGATTTCAAATCATCTAAAGAGGTGAATATTGTATCATATAGTATATATAATATTTTTTAAAAATATGGGAGTCATAAATTAGGTGGAAAGAGGTTATTTAAGGCCTCAAATATGCCTCTAAAAACACTAAAACTCTACACTAATTTCTACAAGATTTTATGTTTTGGATGACAACTAATTTTCCAAGAGCAACAAAACATTATCTCATGAATATAGTGGTTACATGGATTTAATGGTGGAAAAAATGGCATGAATACCATTATTATGAGGTTTATGCATGATTTTTAAGTTTCATGACTGTGTACAAGTGTCCCTTCTCAAGGTAAATATGCACCTACAATAGGGTATATAAATAGTGAGATAGTATGGGTGTTTAGGTGTTATTTTAGGACACTCAAATTTAATGTAGGTATAGGGTAATTCCATTTTACCTAAGGTGATTTAATGGAGGTCCTCATACATTATGACTAAGTCTCAAATGGGTAATTCATACCAAAAAGAGTAAAAAAAGTAGAGTTCATAGTCATGAAAGGGAAAATCAAATTATGAATCCAAAGGACATATAAGGTAAATCCAATGTATGAGAAGTTACCAGATGGTTTTAATTATTCATATATAGTCTCTTAATACCATGAACAAGCTCAATTTCAAGCTTATACACACCTACAAGAATCAAAGGTATGGTTTTTGTCAAAATAGGGAAGGACTCAATTTTGGGGCTGAAAGGGCATATGACAAGTTAAAGGGAGGTTAAAAATTTTATGAAATCCATGGTCACCTCAATTAAAATAATTATGACCTCAATGATCTACAAAAAATGTAAAACAAACCTACTCATACCTCTTACAACCCTATATACACCTATAATAGTCATTGTGCAGTCTTAAGCATGAGATGAAGGTAAGAGATGAACTTGCTTGTCAAGATAAAGAGGGTTTAAAAAAAATAATAATGGTTCATTATAGGTTAAAATATTTTTTAACAATCCCAAGACTCTTCCAGTTTTATCATCTACTCTCCCAACTTGGTCAAAGGTAGCAGTCTGTATTATGAGCTACGAAACCCATGTTACTCAATAGGCAAATATGAGGAATTCAACAAAGAAAAGTATTTTTGGGGGAATTTTAATCTTAATTATAATAAATTGATTATTTAGAACATTTTTAAGGATCCTATATGCATTATTTTATCTGTGAGAGGTCACTCTTAAGTGGATTTGAGAAAAATGCAAGAAACAGTCCTTTTTAGAGGCCTTTCTAAACATTTTGAGCTGGTTAGGTGCCTAATTGGATGAATAAATCTAAAAAAATTAGTAAAAATTATCATTAGGACCTTAAAAAACTCTAAAAATATTCACTTTTTATTTTGGAAGAGGGATATACCTCACTATTTTGTCTCAAAGGTCAGCGAGTAAAGAAAAATCCAGGTTTGGCAAAACAAGCTAATGAGGTCAAAATGGGAAAAGGGCTTGATGGGAATATTTGGGAACCTTAGGAAAAATATTTTAAGATTTAAGTAGGGTAAATATATGATATGAAAAACTAGGTCAATCTCATACCTCTCAAAATAACTAGAGTGCCCTTGCACACAATCCAATTAGACAAACTTCCATTAGGCCTAGTTTGTGAATGAGAGGAAAAAGGTGAAAAGGAGTTCTTGGGAGATTATGTGATGAATTTTTAATATTTAATGAGGTTTTAAAATTCATAATATACCAAAACAACCATGAAGGATTAGTCCAAATTTCCCAAATGAGCAAGGTGCATGTGAAGCCCATTAGGCCTTGAGGAGACCTAGAGCCAATTGGGGGACTAACCTCACTTCTAGTTCTTAGTGAGCTATCCAGATGATTTATACATGTTAAATAGATGTAATTAAACATATATAAATTTTTTTTTAATGAAAATATACCTATGGGAAAGCTAATTTTAACTCATAGATAGTCCAAACATGGAGAAAAGGTGGAAACAAGTTTGATAGGGTGATTTCAAGTGCTCATATCTCCTCTAAAACTATGCATGGATATCAAATGACTTTGGAGGGGTTATTAGGGTCTCATAAAATCATGTTTTTGGCATTTTTTTCTAGTTCTAATGTCATAGCTTTATGAACAAATATCAACACTAAAAATTACCTAAAATCCTAACTAAACCCTTGGAAAGACATGGTGGAGAAAACAAGCTTGAAAAATATATCTAGATGACATATTTTGAACATGAAATTGATTTAAACTTTTAAAATAATAAATCAAGATCCCTCCCAAAATTTTTAATTGTACAAAATTGTATGGATAGGGTATTTTTGACCATTTTCTGTGTTTTTCAATTTTTAGAAGAGGTCTACATATGAGATCAAGTTTGAGAGGAATATATGTACTTAATATAACTAAATATTACCATATAATTATTTGAAAAAACTTCTAAGTGTTAAAACAATAGCTCTCATCTTAGCCGATCAAAAGTAGCATAGTGAACACAATGGGGAGAAGGGTGAAAACTTCAAGTGTGAACATTTTTAAGGTGTACCTAAGTAGTCTAAGGATATGGAAATTATTTCCAAGTGTCATCCACTACCTCCCATATATTTTCATGGAAAACTAAAGCTAATTTTTAAACCAAGTGTGAGGGGTGACTGAAAGAAGAGTTCTTTAGATTATAGGTAGTGGTGATTTCCTTCTAGGAGATAACCAAATGAGTAAGACTACAACCAATTCATGAAGAGTCATGTATAAAATCCTTACCTCTCATCCCAATCATCATACCTATACCTATATAGTTTTGGGACATTCAAATAGGTACAAATCCTGAAGGTAGTTTTTTGAGCTAGAATGAGGAGTTTCATGCCACTTTTTATAAGTTTCATGACTTGTATAGACACTTGGACTTCCTGACATTGCATGGCTCATTTCATAGCTCTTCCTTATGAATACTTAACCTATTTTATTATCTATATAGGTATCCAAGTGACCTTTTGACTTCCCTTATCTTTCCCCTCTTCCAAATGCCATAAATATTGACCTTTTTGGCTCTTTTGGGCAGCCCTCATTGATTGATGGTGAAACCCTAGACAATTTTTTACTTGAATGTATCTTAAATAAATAAAAAAAGTGATTTTTCTAACTTAAATTATGTAAAATTGAGTGTTTTTTCAATCTTTTTGGTTTTGTCGAGTAGAAGATGATCTTTTCTAACATGTTATCCTTAATTATTCACTAAGTGTGCAAAAGAGAAATTATTACAAGGATTTGGTAGTGTTATATTTTAACAATAAAAGTGTTTTATAAGTGGGTCATGACTATATTATCCCAAGGAATCATTCATTACCATCCTAAGTATAAAAATACCTTTTGAACCTATCATATGAAACATTGATGTAAAAATTTGTCTTATGTTGTAATTTTTGTGTGAAAAAATATTTATTTTTCTCTAAGTAGTATAATTTCAGTCAATAAGAGTAAATTCAATATTGGTGCATCACCTTTTAGTTTTCTTAGTTTTTCTTCTTACCCCATTTTGTGCCAAGTTGATAAATAGGAGAGTGTTTCAAAGAGTGCATCAAGGGATCTAACCCTTATAGAGATCAATCTCACCAAATTGTTTACCCATAATAAGTGAGATGTTTCTATTGTGCCACTTAGATTAGATGATCTAGACATCTCCTCGAGGTGTAAACTTCTAAGTGAAAATAGTATTTGGCATGCCTAGTGGGACTCTAAGTCTTACAATATTGTCTAATATTGGTGTTGGTATTAACATATTTATAGATATAAGAACATTTAAATTTATTTCCTAGTGCCTCCAATAATTTTTTAACTCTTTGGTTATTTATTAGTCCTTAATTTCCATGCTAAAGGTGAACATTGGGTCTACCGCTAAACATATAACTTTTGAGTTTTTGAAACTACCTTTGTATTTTGTGAAAATTTTTAGGTTTGTGAATACTCATCCTTATTCAAGGGAGTTGGTGTTTAAAAATTCTAATTTATTTCTTAGTTCAACCCCTAATACCTATATTCTACATTATTGTATGGCTGAGAATCAACCTTTTATACCCTTCACTAGATCCTCTTGTTTTAATCTTGCCTAATTTGACCAAATTCCTAGAGAAACCCTTAAGAGTGTTTCATACTTTAGTGTAAAAGGTCCTATTACTCTAATTGAACACTTTAGAAACATAGATAAATTCTATAATATCCATAATATCACTCAAGAGAATGTAGCCACTAGAGTATTAGAATTATCTTTTAAAGGGAAATATTTAGATTGGTATGGGACTCTTCTTCATAATTCCATTACTTCATGGGATGAACTAGGAGATCTATTCTCTAAGAGGTTTTAAGAGAAAAGTGATAATATATCACTAGCTGAGTAATTGACCACTATCAAGAGGGCTCCACAAGAGTTCATGTAGGATTTTAACTCTAGATTTTAAAAAACATGGGCTGGTATCCCAACCCTTATGAGACCTAGTAAAAATTATGCCTTCTTATACTATAATAGAATTTAATAGTGATGTATCCATGATGATCCAATCCATGGGTGGAAATACACTTCTTACTACCTATGAGATAGCTATTAATTCTGAGAATTTTTTTGTTCAAGTAGGTAAGATTGCTCCTAGACCACCAATGCCATTTTTCCCTAATTTGTAGCCTCCTAGTCAAGTTACAATACCTACCTTGGTTCTTTTTCCTAATAGTCGAGAAAAGTCTACCCTTGCCCCTACCAATGAGATCCATGAAGTCAAGAGTTTTATTCAAAGTGTTATTGATGAATTGGTTGCTCTCAAAAGAGAACAAGCTCAAAATTAGAGGCCTTATTAGCCCTATAATCAGTTTGGACAAGCAAGTAGGCCTCCTTTTCAAGGTAATTTTCAAGGACAAGGTTAAATAACTTAAGATAAACCTTATCAAAGTTACAATCCTAATTTCCCATCATATATTAAAGTTCTTATTCCCACTTAAAACATTTTTTTTCAATAATAATCATGTTATCCTTCTTATGACCAAAATTAAGACCAAGTTGCATATACCAATGAAATTCATAATCAAACCATGACAATGCAAGGTAATCAAACATCTCAAGTTTCCACTTGTGAGGTGTTAATGCAAAATGGAATGAAAAATGGAAGAACATAATCTGATTCTACTCTTATAAATCATTTGGAGGGAGAGTTTTGTGCCATCAATCATTTGGGAAATGTAAGTTATGTGAATGCTAGTTTGTCTTCTAACACTAGATCTAAAAAGAATGTTGTTGAAGAGATGCAAGGGGAAACTCAAGGACCTATTTTTACTCCTACATCATCTTAAATTATGGGTGGGTCTAACTCAAACACCAAGGTGAAGGAAAATAAGAAATTTCAAACAAAACCAACTTCTACACATCCATCTCCATAAGATACACCACAAGGCGCTAGTACTTTCAAAGAGCCTTTGAAGGTGAGAAATCCTTTTATAAATGTGGTAGATCAAATAAAGAAGTTACACATGAATATTTAATTCCAGGATTCATTGAAAATACCAAGATAATAATATATCCTTCAAAAATAATTGCTTATTTTAGGTAAGTTGTATCATCTAGGAATGAATATGTTGTCATGTTGAATGGAACTCAACACATTAATGGACCAATGAATAAAAATGATAAGACTTATATTTTTATATATCCTTAATCATTGGTGATTTATTAGCTCACAATTGTAGCATAGATAGTTGGGCTATTACTTTAGTTATGCCCAAGTCAATAGAGGATAAACTAGGCCTCAAGTATGAACCAATAACTAAAGGAGTTCTATACTTAGATGGATCACCAACAAAGACCTTGGGAATAGTTAAGGATTTGAATTTAACATTACATGATTTTTATAATTTTTCCATCCCTCAGGATGTATTTGTTGCATATTTACCTCCATACTTTTCTTTTTTTTCAATCAAGAGAGTGATAGGTGGATACTTGGTAGCTAGTTGGTCATATATGTTTTTTAAGACAATGTATGGCACCCAGGTGAAGATTTAATTAGAGACTATGCATCATAATAATTTAGATCCGTAAATGCCTAAATTTAAAAATGTAAATAATGTCATTTTAAATGAGTAAGAGCTTCACATGGACCAATCTCCAACTTCTTCTCTTGAAGGAGTTTCTGATTTGTATCTAGATGAATAAGGAGCTGAACATTATGAGCATGATCCTTAAAAATTCATAGAGAAATATATTCTTAGAGTGTATTGCCTCATGCCAAATTTGATTAATTAAAATGAGAACATGAATGGTTTATGGTATTTATTCTTAGATGGATCTAGAAGCAAGGTTGGGGTAGGTGGTGGAGCAATGTTTGTTTCTCCATCCAAGGAAATATACTATTACACTTTTATATGTCACTTATCTTGTACTTTTAATGTGGTAAAACATGAGGCCTTCATTCATGGCCTTGAGTGGGATAGAAAAAGAGGTGTGAAAGAGTTGAAATTGTATGGTGATAGTGAGTTAGTTGTGAATCAAGTAAGAGGCCAAAATATGACTAAGAAATATTTGCTTAAGTACTATAATCATAGAGTGTGGGATATTTTGGAATATTTATAAGCCTTAAACATCCAATATATACCAATACAAGACAACAAACATGTTGATATGTTTTAAATAACTGGAGCTCAATATGATGTTCCAAATGGGATAAGAAAGGATAAGAACCAACCCCATCTCAAGGTGAGTGTAAGTCCCTCTATACCTGATAATGTCACTAATTGGAAAGTGTTTGATAGTGACCAAAAAATTGTTATTTTTATATAATATGAGGCTGAATTTTCTTCAAATAATTATTCCAAACTACAATAGTAGTATGGAGGGTAGATTGTAAAATTGAAGACAAACAAGCTCCGTAAAGTCTTAGTCACACTTGAGAGTATCTTCAATGATGATGATAAGTTGAAGAAGGAAAAGGTAAGAATGTCTAATAATAAAAAAATATATGAGAGAGTACAAATATTCAAGGATAACTTTCTTTCTCTTCAGAAGGATGTACTAATGAAGAGAAACATGCTTTTATTAAGTTATGCAAGTAATTTTCTTATGTATTTGCATGGGAATATAGTGACCTAAATGGTTTTGATTCAAAATTAGCTCAATATACCATATATTTAGATGATAAAGTTAATCCTATCAAGAAAATACAAATATGAATCAATCTTAAGATTCAGCCTCTCATGATAAAGGAGTTTTCTAAGTTGCTTGAGTCTAAGATCATTTTTCCTATTAAGCATTCATCTTTTTTGGCAAATATAGTCCCTATAAGGAACAAAAATGGGTAAATCAGGTTCCTTGTTGATTTTATCAACTTTAATAGAGTTTCATTGAAATACCATTACCTTCTTCATTCCATGGAGTAGATTTTACAAGTTGTGATAGGTAGTGAAAGGTTCTCACTTCTTGATGGATACTCGGGGTATAATCAAATTTTGGTAAAGGAAAATTACCAATATAAGATAGCCATTACTACTAAATGGGGTACATATTATTTTAGGAAAATTCATTTTGGTTTGTCTAATACTGATGCAACATTTCAATGTATAATGGATATGGATTTCAAGGTCTAATAAATGATATAGTGTTGGTGTATCTTGATGATATCACGGTCTTCTCAAAGGATGTAAAGGATCATTTAAATCACCTTAGGTATATTTGTGAGATATGTAGATAATTTTAAATATATCTTAACCCCAAAAAGTGTTTTTTTAATGTCCATGAAGGCAAACTTTTAGGACACATTGTCTTAAAGAAAGGCCTATCTATAGATCCTGAAAGGGTGAACGAAATGTTAACATTGACTTTGACAAAACAAAACAAAGGTTTGTATAGTTTATTTGGAAAAATAAATTTTATAATGAGTTTTATTCCTTATTTTACTTATTTAGACAAGCCTCTAACCTCTATCCTAAGGAAAGATGAAGTGTTTACTTGGATAAGGAGAAGGAAGGAGAGTTTTGAAGAAGTTAAACAAGCTATTGCTCAAGATCCAACTATTGAAAGTCCTAATTTATAAAATGAATTAAAATTATATAAATTTGGAAATGAATAATTAATATCTACCATTATCACTCAATCAAATGAAGAAAACTTGGAGAAGCCTATTACCTTCTTTAGTCAAGGTTTGGAAGGTTATGAGGTAAGATACACCTATGTAGAGAATAAAGTAATTTTAGTTGTTAGAAATATAAATAAGTTTAGGAATATGTTATATAAAAAAAATATTCACACATTATTACCTTATCGTAGTGTCAAATACTTCCTTTTTAATATACATTTGAATTAAAAAAGGGTTGTTCAGATCACAAAAGTGATGGAGTATGATATAGAAATAAAAAAACCAAGCTAGTGAAAGGAAAGGGGTTATGTGAGCACCTTGATTTATATTTGAAAGAACAAAAATAAGTTGTTTTATCCCTTCATGATGACCCTATGAAAATATCATCTTCATCAGTGACGAGTTTGACATAATAAATCATCGATTTTCTTCAAACCAATGATTGTCTATAAGGCCTTGATAGAGCTAAAGGAAGTTAATTTAGATTACAATCTATTCCTTATGTACTTATTAATGGAGTGTTTTTTATGGAGTAATTATTAGGTGTGATATTGAGATGTGTTGAATCAGATCAATTTGAAAAAATATTGCTTGAGTTTCATGATGGACTAGCTGGTGGTCACTTTTCTCTAAGAACCATAGTTGTTAACATTATAAGAGTTGGATATTTTTGGCCTAGTTTGTTCAAAGACACCCATTATTGGGTAAGGAAATTTTAAAAATGTGATCTCTTTGATGGTAAACAAAATATTATAGCCTTTCCTCTTCATCCAGTACAAATAGACCAAGCTTTTATGCAATGGGGTCTAGATTTCATAGGCCTAATTAACGCACCTTCTAGTGTTGGCCACAAGTGGGTGTTGAATACTACAAATTACTTATTAATATGGGTGGAGGATATATCTCTCAAGTAATCAAATGAAATTTTAATTCTAGATCTGAATGAAGGCATAGTGACAAGGTTTGGGGCTCCTTCAATAATAATTTCAAATAATGCATTGGATTTCCTTAGAATGAAGAAAAGTGAGTGGGATTTGAAACATGGAATTTATCTTAGTACTTACTATAGATATTATCCACAAGGAAATGGACTAGTTATGTCCAGCAATAAGAATCTAATCAGGATTATCAAGAGGATAATGGAGGAAAACCAAAGAACTTGGAATTCTAGGTTGAAGATAGCTCTTTGGGCTGATAGAATCACCCCCAAAAGAATAATTGGAAAATCACCATAATAAATCAATGCTAGTGAGTTTAAAATATGGGGAAATTGTTCTAAAGTGGGATGAAGATAGGGCTAAGCCTAGAAAACACACAAAGTTTGATGCTTTATTGAGTGGTCCTTATGTCATCACTAAATACAAGCAACACAATGCTTTTCAACTTTCAAAGTTGGATAGAGAGGAGCTTCATATAAAAATAAATGGGATATATCTCAAAAATTTATACTAAGTTTCTCCTCTCTCATTATACATAGTTTTTGTTTTCCCTAAGTGCTTATGAACATGTGTGAGTCTTGTTGGTGTTTAATTCTATTTTGTGTTTACTTGGTGTGTTGTTGTGGTTTTGTGTGTGTTTTAGTAATTTATTTATAATTATCTTTAATATTTCATTAACTCCTTGTCCCATGGATTAATAAGGCTACTATTCTTTAGTATAATAGGCATACTACCCCTGAGTCACTATTTTGTTGACCAAAATTGACTTTCAAGTCAAATTTAGACCCCTATAAGTAAAAATTATTATTTTTTAGATGTTTATGATTCTAAATATTTGTCATATTCTATATTATATTTCATTTTATGTTAAATAATGCAATTTTAGCCTTAGTCATGGTCTATTAGGTTTATTTGTCATTTTGAGTCTTTTATTGAAAATTTAAGGGTCATAAATGCAAGAAGAATGATTACCAAGGTGAATAGGTGTCTATATTTCCATTAAAACATCAAAAATGTCATATTCTCTATCAAAGGTGTTAGTTACATCAGAATATTTTATGTTGTTTAACTAAAACTCAAGAAACCAATTGAAAAAGGAAGCATTTGACACTTTTATAGCCCATAAGGGAAGGTGACACGTGGTAAAAGGTGATGAAACATATCTTAATCTTAATAAAACTCATATTATTGTTTTAAATTCTCTATAAGTACCATTTTTTATCCAAAACCATTTTACTTCCTCTTTTCCTTTCTAGACATATAGAAGTGACCAATAGGTTTGTACTTAGTATGGACAACTTAAGAGGTTTAAGGGAAAATTATTTTTATATTTTATATTAAAATTAGAGACCTTAATTTCCATAAAAATAGTGAAATAATTTATATATTGTTATTTATGAATCATCCTTTCCAAGATGACTATGTTTTTTTGCTTGTTGTTTCATGCACCCTATAGGTTTTAATCGATTTTGGTTAATTCTATACAAACTAATTGGTCATTTTGACTCCAAAGGACTTTGGATACCTTATAAAATGGTATAAAAACTTATTATAATGTTTTATGGTATTATTATGGGTAAGTTGTCTCATGATATAGGAAGGTGTCACCATGTGCAGTCTCAGTCAAAGTTCTTGTTTGTAAAATGTTGGTTTCTTGTATAGGTGTAATGTAGTTTTAATATGGTATCCAAAAGGTATTATGGAAATATTATCACCTCTTCCCATGTTTTATTTAATCATACCATGCTTTGGTAAACTTTTAGTCTTGCCATCCATCTCAATCGACTCCTTGCTCAATTGCATATTGAATCACACATGTATAAGCTTATTTATCTTGTTCATGGAGTTGTAATCAGGGAAAATTAGTTATATATGTCATAAATATATGATTATAGTTCACTTGGATGATTTTTAAAAGTAAAATTTTGGTTGCAAGCTCATTCATCATGCTAAACTAGTCATTAAACACCCTGTCTGCTCTGTTCTAGATGTTCTCAAAGAGGTTTCACATTGGAATGAATGTTTTGAATCTTTAATTAAAGCCTCCTTTGTATAAATAATATATTTTAAGTATTGGATATGATTTTTAATTTTACATGAGGCTTTTCATCCACACTTTTACTCCATTTCATGCTCAATATCCACATTCAACCCATACACACATACAACATATCCTTATGATGTCATACTGGGGTAAAGATCTTACTGATGGTTTCAAGACTTTTAAATAATTAATAATAAATTTTAGGTTATGATATGGATATATAAATCATATGAGTTCTAAATCAATTCATATTTCCCATAGTTTACCTATTGCCTATATAGACTGAAAATCCACACATACAGGTGGTTTAATAGGAGGTTAAGGAGCCATTTTAAAATACTAGACAAGTGGTAAAACTCATTATAACACCTAAAATTTTTAAAGGACCATAATATTAAAATTTTAAATTTTTATATGGATTTTAAAATAGTAATATCACCTTCTAGTAGCAAGAGATTGAGTTCTAGGAAGGTTTCCCCAAAAATTGAAAACAGAGGTCTAGGGTGTTTTTGTGGATCTCCTACAACATGTTTGAAAATGGTTTGAAAGCATATAAATATGTTAAATTTTGTATACCATAATATATAAAATACCTCTACAAAATATTGGAGTCAAAAATTAGGTGTAGGGAGGTTGTGTGGGGCCTCAAATATGTCTCTAAAAACACTAAAACTCTACACTAATTTCTACAAGACTTTGGGTTTTGGATGATAATTGATTTCCAAAGAGAAACAAAACATTATCTCATAATAAAGTGGTTACATGGATTTAATTTTTTAAAAAATATCATGAATACCATTATTTTTAGGTTGATACATGTGTACCAAGTTTCATGAGTGCCTACAGGTGTCCCTTCTTAAGAGAAATATGCAACTATAGTAGGGTATACAAAAAGTGAGCTAGTATGGGTGTTTAGGTGTTGTTTTTGGAAACTAAAATTGAATTTAGATATAAAATAATATTATTTGAGATAATGGGACTCAATTTAAGTCTTAATACATCATTAATAAGTCTCAAATAGGTAATGCATACCTACAGGAATCAAAAAGGTAGAGTTCATAGTCATGGAAGGGAAAACTTAGTTTATAAATCCAAAGGATATATAAGGTAAATATAATGTATGATAAGTTACCATATTTTTCTCATGATTCATGGATATTATCTTTATACCATGAACAATATTAATTTTAATCTTACACAAACCTACAAGAATCAAAGGTAGGGTTTCTTAATCAAAATAGGGAAGGAATCAGTTTTGGGGCTTAAAGAGAATATGAAGAGTTAAAGATATGATAACATGTTGATAAAAGCCATGATAACTTTCATGAATATAATTATGGCCTCCATGATCTAAAAAAAATCTAAAACAAACATACTCGGACCTTTTACATCCCTATATGCACCTACATCAGTCATTGTGTAGTCTTGAGGATGAGATGGAGGTAAGAGATCAAATTGCTTATCAAGATAAAGAGGGTTAGAAAAAAATAAAAATTGGTAATGATAGGTCAAAATATTTTTTCAAAATATAAATAATATTCCAAGTTGATCATCTACTCTCCCTACTTGGTCAATGGTAGCAGTATGTATTGTGAGCTACGAAACCCGTGTTACTCAATAGGCAAATATGAAGAATCTAATGAAGAAAAAGTATTTTTGTGTGAATTTTAAGATTAATTATAATAAATTAAGTATTTATATAATTTTTTAGGAGCTTATGATAATTTTTTTATCTTGGAGAGGTCATTCTTAGGTAGATTTGAGAAAAATATAGGAAACCGTCCTTTTTGGAGGCCTTTTTTGGGCATTTTGAGATGGCTAGGTACCTAATTGGATTAATACAAATAATTTTTTTGATAAAATTATCATTATTACCTTAAAAATATCCCAAAATATTCAATTTTCCTTGGATAATAGGTATATACCTCACTATTTTGTCTCAGAGGTTAGACAGTCAAGAAAAATCAAGGTTTGGCAAAAAAAAGCTAATGAGGGAAAAATGGGAAAAGGGATTGATAGAGATAATTTGGAAATTAAAGAAAAATATTTTAATGTTTATTTATGATAAATATATTCTATTAAAAAATATCTAAGTATCAAACATCTCAAAATGATCAAAAGACCCTGGCACATAGTCTAACTACACAAACTTCCATTAGACCTAATTGGTGAATGAGAGGAAAAAGGTGAAAATGAGTGCTTGGGGGGTCATGTGATGAATTTTTGATATTTAATTAGGTTTTAAAATAAATATAAAAAAAAACCCAACCATGAAGGACCATTCCAAATAACCCCAACTAGTAAGGTGCATGCTAAGGTCATTAGGCCTTGAGGAGACCTAGAGTCAATTAGGGAACTAGCCTCACTTATAGTTCTTGGTGAGCTATCCATATGATGGATACATGTTAAATATATGTAATTATAAATTTTTAAACTTTTTTATGCATGGATATTTATGGGAAATTTAATTTTAACTTAGAGATAGTCTAAGCATGTAGGAAAGGTAGAAACAAGTTTGATAGGGTGATTTCAAGTGCTCATATCTCCTCTGAAACTATGCATGGATACGAAAAGATTTTGGAGGGGTTATTAGGGTCTCCTAAAATATTTTTTTTGGAAATTTTTATTATTTATAATGTCATATATTTATGAAAAAATACTAATACTAAAAACTACCTAAAACCCTAGCTAAACCCTTGAAAAGACCCGGCGGAGAAAATAATCTTGGAGAGCTATCCATATGAAATAGTTTTACCATGAAAGTTATTTTAACTTTTAATTTATTTAATTTATATCCATCCCATAATTTTTATCTATATGTAGTTATATGAATATGGTGTGCAATAGGGTTTTTTTTACCATTTTATGTGTTTTTCAGGATCTAAAAGAGGTCTGAAGATGTAATCAAAGTTGAGAGGAAGATATAGACTTAATATAGCTCATTATTTACATATTATTCTTTAAAAAAAATCTATGTGTTCAAATAATAGCTCTCATCTCAACTAGTCAAAACTGGGATAGTGAACAAAATGGTGAGAAGGGTGAAAACTTCAAGTGTGAGCCATTTTAAGGTGTACCTAAGAAGTATAAGGACATGAAAAGTCTTTAAAAGTGTAATCCACTCCCTTCCATGCATTTTAATTAAAAAATAAATGCAATTTTAAAGCCAAGTGTGAGGAGTGGCTGAAGAAGGAGTTTTTTAGATTATAGGTAGTGATGGCTTCATTCTAGGAGATTCCATATGAGTAAGACTAAAAACAATGAATGGAGATGAATTTATGAAATACTTATATATCATACCAATAATCAGGCCTATCCATAATTAGTTTTGGGGTGTTCAAGAAGGTCAAAATTAAATTTTTTGAGCTAGAATGAGGAGTTTATTGACATTTTTCATAAGTTTCATGACTTGTATAGACACTTGGACTTCCTAAAATTGTATTTATAGTTTATGATATATTTATTATGTATATTTAAACTATTTTATTAGATTTATATGTTTCCAAGTGACCTTTAGACTTCTATTTTCTCTCCCCTCTTCTAAATGCTATAAATATTAACCTTTTTGGTTATTTTGGGTAGCCTCTATTGGTTGATGGTGAAACCTTGGAAAATTTTGTACTTTAATCTCTATTGAAGAAATAAAAAATTTAATTTAAATACTTACATGTTGTATAATTGAGTTTTATTACAATCTTGTTGGTCATGTCTAGTAGAAGATGATCTTTTCTAGCATGTTATCCTTGATTGTTCACCAAGTATGAAAAAGAGTTATTATTATAGGTCTTTGTTAGTGTTCTATTTTAAGTGTATAAGTTTTTTATAAGTGGTTCATGACTGTATTCTCCCAAATAAACATTCATTACCATCTTAATTATCAAAATACATTTTGAACCTAGTATATGAAACATTGATGTAACAATCAGTCTTGTGTTGTAAGTTTTGTGTGAAGAAATATTTTATTTTATCTAAGTATCATAATTTAATTCAATAGGATGAAATTAAATATTGGTTCATCACCTTTTATTTTTCTTAGTTTTTGTTCTTACCCATTTTCATTCAAAGCTGATAAATAGGAGAGTGTTTCAAAGAGTGCATCAAGGTAACTATCCCTTCTAGAGATCCATATCACCAAATTATTTATCCATAGAAAGTGAGATGTTTCCATTACACCACTTGGATGAGTATAACTAGGCATATCCTCAATGGATGCAAATCCAAGTGATAATAGGTATATGGTGTTATATTTTACACTATGTTTTTTTGATATGATATTATATAAATGATGTTTCATGCTTTAAATATCATGATTCAATTAACAAGTAAGATATATGCTTGTTATAATGAAATAATGGTTTAGTTTTATCTCTTATTTACTTAGTTAAGAACCTAAGTATTTCAAATTATGTGATATGTTATAAAAATAATTATTTTTATTATTTGAGCATGCACATATTTTACGAGGCTATTAAATGTCATATATAAACAATCCAACAAGTATATACATACTTATCAAATGATAAATGTGACACACACACATGTATATGTATATATACATATACATACATACATATTATTAAGGTATGTTCCTAGTGTTGGTTATAAAGCATTAATATTATCATTTATGTCAAAATCAAGTTGAATGTCTCTCATATCAAAAGTCAAAGTTGATGTCATGCTAGGTGAAATGGTGTGTGTTTTGAGAGAAAATTTGAAGGCAACCTAATATCCTTTCTGAGGTTTGATGATATGTCAAGATCAAGTACAAGGTTCAAAGGAAGCATCTTGGTTGAGCTCTAAGTTATTAAGAGCATACAAGGTAAGCAAATGTGTAAACAAGTCCTTAGGAGGTCCTAATACAAGGTTGTGATGAGAATAAGAAAAAAATAATAAGTATATTTAGAATAAAGTTTTAAAATTGATATCATTAAGTAACCATCATGTTTTTATCCAAACTCTGAGCACTAGACATGTTGAGTAGCCTATCCTAGCTCTATGAGAAAATGTATGCATGGTGCATGATGAAACTTTGTGTTTTAGGTCAGTACAGGCATAAGTAAGTTATATTACTATGATAACATATGAAAAAATAAAATAAGCTTTCAATATGAGTTTAAAAAACAATAATAAATCTTAGTTCATATATAAAGATAACTAGTGAAATGTTGTAGGCTTGATGCCTTAATGAGATAAGCCTAATATCTTGGTGAGTTGAGCCATTAGATACTTGTGTAATCATGTTTAATATTATAATATAACTTTATGATGTTTTATGCCATTTTTATGAAGTTTTTAAGATATTAAAATAATTTTCAAGTTGTGTTCATCTCTAGATAGGACTAGTAGTATAAGGCCTAAGTGTACAAAGTGACCTATAGTGGTCTAATGATAGGACAAGTTCATTTCCATGGATACCAAATAAATTTATACAATTTAAAAATGTGTGATAGGTCATTTTATTTATGTTGACAAAATTTTAAGTCATAGCCTATAGCAGAAATTAATATTCTTGATGATAAAGTTAGCTACGTGCACAAAAAAGGGTATTGCAGACTCAAGAAGAAGTTTCTCATGGTCATTGGATTTTTAAACCTTTAAATTAGGAAATAATAAATCTATGGAAGTTTGGTATGCTCCCTATATTTAATTCCTTGGAATTGGTTTTATGATAGAGGGGCAATCCTTTATGAGTGATTGTTAAGAAGGTAAGGTAGTCAAAACCCTCCTAAAACCCTTACATAGACCCAATATGTAATATATAATTGGTTATGGATTATAATGGTCCAATTGGCCTATTTTATTTCTATAAAAATTTAAAGGACTCTTAAATATATCCTTAGGTGGTTTTGGTTTATCTTAATAGTGAATAGAAGTTTTAGGAAAACCCTTGTTTTTAGGGTTTGTAATGATATATGTAGGGTTGACCAGGTTAAAGCATGAAAATAGATGTAATATGATGATAAAGACTCAAATTTTATGATAATTAATTTTTATAATCAGGTTTATGAGAAAAATTATGCAAAATTGGTCATGGAAGGTTGCATATCGCTAAACTAGCCTAATGAGTAAAACAATGAAAAAACTAGGCAAGAATGAATATAAGTTTAAGGATTAGATAGAAAATATTAGGTATGGATAAAAATGCATGAAATAATATTTAAATACCTATTAATCCTATTTAATTTGTTTTTAAGTGTTTATTATTCCTATATTTAAGTAAAATGTTGTCATCAACTAGTCTATCTAGTGTAGTGGAGTTCATATAGAGTGATATAGTGAGATTAGTTCATAAGACCAATATTGATACATGACCATGAAATATATATATATCCAAAAAATTTATAAGGATGATAAATTTTCAAACAAATACATTTTAATATCACATAATATCCCCCACAAGTATTTTACAAGCTAATTTTCTTGTCTGTGTTTTTAGTCCTGCAAGGACCTTTTCTGTGTGTATGAAAAAGATGTTCCTAAGTCAAATATCATTAATAAGAATGATCCAATGTTAAAATATGTGTTTTAAAGTATTAATAGTATCACGTGAATTAATTTTTTCTCATTATAATTATGTGATAAATTTTCTAAGGTCAAATGACTTTGATTGTGTTTTGATAGTATTTGGTATTTCTGAGTAAGCTATCTATAGGAGTGTTTTTGAAGCCTTTTGGTCTATGTGGTAGAGAAAAAATAATTTTTAGAATTTTATTAAGTCATAATTAACCTATTAATACTATTTAATTAATATTTTATGTGTAAAATTTGGGTATATGGTCTAAATTTATATGATAAACTTATTGGCAATGAAAAGGCCTATTGGTGAAGAAACCTAATTGGTAGGTCCAAGTAGTGAAATGGAATAAATGAAGTTGGGGACACAAAATGAACTTATTAATGGTATATTTTAGTAATTTATGAATTTTTTCATCCATTTCATAAGACAAAAATTATTCCTAAGGTCTGAATGGTAATGTGTGGATAGGATAGGCCTAATTACATTAGGTCTCCATTAGGCCTAATAGAGAAATTGGTCCTTATGAACTATGAATGACTAATGTATTATTATTTTCAATAATTAAACGTGTATAGTGATGAAATTTAATCATAATACATGTTTTTTAAGGATATTTTACAACCAATGTGGGTGAAATAAATATTTGAGTATAAAGGCAAGGCCTAATAAGGTTATTTAGACTAGTTAGAGAATTGAGAAAATTGAGAAAAGGACATAGCATTATTATTAATAGGTTGAGGGATTGAATATAATAAAAGGAATTATTTTAATATGTTATGAAATTTTAACTATGTTTCTATAAGTTTTGAACAAGATCAATTTATCTAATTTTTCCAAGGAGAGGGGTTATTGAGTGAAAAGGCTTAAGACGTTGCTTGAGTGAGATTAAAGGAGAAAGAATGCAAGAGAAGATTTCCATATATATTTGAGTTATAAAAAAAAATCTAAGGTGACTAGATATAATAGTTAACTTGGTTGGTACTAATTTACCTAAGGGGGTTAGAGTCTCCCTACAATATTGAGCTTGCAAAAGACTAGTTGGGGTGGGTGCTCAGCTAGGTAGGGGTTGGATCTCCTTGTGAAGTTGGTGATTCACTTAAATTTGAGTATTTAAACTATAGGAGAGTAGTCCATGTGCATGGTTTAAATGTATTTTATTCCCCAAGAAGGTTTCTCACATAACTTCAGTGTTCTCTTATGATTTTTTTGTATATTTGCTTATATATACAGTAATCCTTCATGTGAGTGAGTGTTTTAAGGAATTTTTAATTAAACTAAATATACAAATGTTGAGAAAATAATTCACCCCCATCTCAGTATTATTTATTATAACATTTGGTATCAGAGTGGGTCCTTTGATTAAGGTCTTACAACCTAAAGGATATTCTAAACAAGGTAAGATGCCTAGTCAAACATAAGGTGGCTCCTCCACAAGCAAAGATCCATTATTGAATTGATCCAATTATGATTTATAGAGTGTGAGAATGAGGACATATCTAATGTCTCAAGGTCATGATGTTTGGTATTCAGTCTTAGATGGGTATACTAAACCCCATATTCCTCCTATGGATGTATTAGGAAAGGAAGCCAATGATAACAATTCAAAAGCAATAAATGGGATTATGTGTGGTCTATTTGAATAAAAATTTGTGAAGGTTATGCACTATATATCTACCAAATAAATGTGGGATATGATAGGTATTTTAATATTTGATACAAATATTTAACTCATGTAAACTCATAGTAAATTCATATAAAGAGATAATAATAAATATGGAATAATACATATTTATAGGAATACCATCCTATAATATCTCAGCTAATTTCTCTCACCTAAAAAACCTTCAAAATTATTATAATAGTGTAAACCTAAATATGATATATTGTTATAAGATATAATAATATATCTAACAACATAATATTTTAAATTACTGTATTAACCATACAGTTATAACCAACTTATTACTATTTACCTCATAGTAATTATCCCATGTAAAAATTATCTATAAAATTCACCCCACTAATGTTGACATGATACAACATAACTCTTTTATATATTGTAACATACTACATAGGCTTGTCTCATAATCTAGATCAAATAAAGGCATGTAAACTTCAAATTTGATAACTATATTATTGCACATGACTACAACTATGTGAAGGAATGCATCCTTCATTTAATCTATGAAAAGAACACACTTAACATTCCACTAGTGGATCATCTTCATTAATAAAAAAGGTAGTCAGAGGATTGTTACACTATTAAAAGTTTATCTACCTTTTTACATCTGTGGTTTTCTAGCTCAACCACCAACCCTTTCCAAATCTATGAGTGTTGCAATAAACTTAGAGACACACTCTATAATTTTTTATATTAGGAGTTAAAACATCATAATTTTGTTTGCATCTTCTACAAACCAAACTGGAACTAAAAAACACACACACTGAATGTCATATTTGATCTTGTAAGAAATAAACTTCTTACTTGTATCCACTATGTATGATCATGCCACTCAATCTTCCATAAAAAATAAAAATGCCATTGCCACTAGTAGTGCTCCTTAACTTTATCCGGTTTGGTTCTAAATGGAAAATGGAACATTGCTCTATGTTCCCCTCCCACAATGTGAACATTTCCAAAAGACACACCACACAACTAAAAAACAAATGCACACCACACAAATGTGTCTTCAAAACAAGTGAGTAGCCTCATTTTTGATGAATGATGATAGGTCACAAGTCACCTCTAGCCTCTTATGCCTCTATCCTCCAATGGATTGTTAATCATTTAACAAATGTGTCAGTGAAGCTTAGCTACATGTATTTTTTTATTGTAAATCCCCCCATAATATGGATGTTGTATACAATCAAAAATACATCCATAACTTTTTTTTTACAATTTTGACTCTTAACTTATTTGATTTTGAAAAAAAAGACTCACTTAACAAAAAAGCTTTTAAGGACTCTAATTTTGACAACTTAAAACTATGACTAAAAAAGCTCATATTGATCAATTGATTGAAAAAGTAACTAGACTAATATAAAACCCTACCTATTACATCAATCAAACCTAATTTGACTATTGAATCGACTCAGTGACATTACTTAAATACTATAAAAATAAATATTATAACAACTAAAACTTTAATAAAAATTAAACACTACATGATGATACAAAGCAAGGAAATTACAAAATTAATCAAATATTACTTTTCTAACAAAACTATAATTACCTTAAAAACCTATATTGATTTAATAACATAAATGACTCCTCAAAAAAAAATATAATGATAATTATTGATTTAATAACATAGATAGATAGATAGAGAGAGAGAGAGAGAGAGAGAGAGAGAGAGAGAGAGAGAGAGAGAGAGAGAGAGAGAGAGAGAGAGAGAGAGAGAGAGAGAGAGAGAGAGAGAGAGAGAGAGAGAGAGAGAGAGAGAGAGAGAGAGAGAGAGAGAGAGAGAGAGAGAGAGAGAGAGAGAGTCTATAGCAATAATTTATTTACCTATGATTATTGGGCCTATCACTCACAATACCATTTTCCATGTAATTTACCTAGAGAAATCATATAATGATCTCCTTAGGTGACCTTATATCCACTAAGTCAATGCAGTTCGATTTACCTTACATCAATGCCTAAAATTCTCCAAGTTTAGAATGAAGGTTACTATTCCTAATGATTTATAACCATACCAATATTGTAAATACATTGAGGCTTAATACTAGAGTTATAATTATCATCCTATTATTTTATATACCATAAAAATGGGAAAATAAATAAATCTTAAACCCTTTACTTCTAATTATGTTTACTTGAGCACTTTTACATCAACTTCTTTTGATCTACCTCCCCAAATTTATTCTAATTTTACCATTCATGATAAAGGTAATAGAGAATATCATATTTGAAATGAATTTCATGTATCCAAGATATCATAACATTACAAATTCCATGGTAGGCCCAAGATGGGATGACACAAAAAGGTTATCCCATGATCCAAAGGACATCCTTTCTTTATCAAAGGAAACTTAACAAGTCAATAACAAAAAGTCGATGATTTTTAGTTATACAATGATGAATTTGATTACTTTTATTATAATTATAAGTATCTTATTCTAATATAAATCATGGATAATAAAAATTATAAATGAAAAGTCTAGGGAGAAAAATAAGGAGATCTTGAGCCTATATCAATTACCTAACATAAAAGCATTTGAGGTATTAGGTACCAACTTCCTGAGGGTGACACCTCTAATATAGAGAGTGACATAAAATTTATGGCTAATGATGATGTTGATAATGATGTAGAATTATATTATAGAATATATACCAATATTTTTTGTACCATTTCATCATATATCTATAAATCACTTATTTTCCTCCATCATCCTCAATTGCTTGATTGGGATCAAGAAGATTCTAATATAGAAATGGATGAATTTCATAATTAGGAGGGATTTTTAGAGTCCTTGGGCCTTAGATATAGAATTATAATAAGGTATAATAAGTATGTTTTGTCATTACATTAGACCCTACCACCTACTTTGTAGAGTAGGTGAACTTATTTGGTCTCAATAAAACCAAAAATGAAATGTAGAGGTCCTTAAGTAAAAACCTCTTTGAGGTGATTTTGTACTATGGAAAAATTAAATAAAAAGAAAAATCCATTGGTGAAAAACTATTTTAGGTTCCATTAGATGGGGAAGTTCACTCTCCTTCACGAGAAGCATAAGGTTCCAGAACTCCTTGCTTGTCACTTGGATTAGAAATCAATCTCGATGATCATGAAAAATTTAATAAAATGGTCCTATAAAATCCACATCTAGTTTTTAAATGCCAATTACTTATTAGATAATTATCCTTAACTTGGATCATTCCTTTAAGTATATAGGCTTTTCCAAAGTCTTAGTTTGTCTATATTTATTGTATTTTTAAATACACATTTTTCCTACCTTTATGAGGTATCACTCACCTCCCTAGTAAGCTTGTAGTATTTTGAATTACTTATATTTAAATCCTATACCCCCACATGGTTCACACATCCTCCCTACTTGTAAGAGGATTAGGGCCACATGTCACACATGCCTAATCTTACACATATAACTCTTTTTCTCTCTTAGATTTATATTAAGAGATCATTTCTCTCATTCTTAAACACTCAACACAAAACTCACTATTGTTGTTATAAGTCTTGATATTACATCCTTATTATATTATTTGGTCTAAATCCATTCTCTCTTTCTTATAGCTTGTTCATGCTATTGTACTTGGATTTGATTATTTGTAAGCTTCCAATAGATTGTGGGTTTTTTTCACTATTTTATGGTTTTCCCCACTTATCAAATCTCTTGTCACACATGATTTATGGCTTGATATTACCAATGTGATTTTATTATATGTCTCATCATTTTCTCATATATTTTAATCTTATTTTGACGTAGGAAATATGTCATGGTATAAAATTTAAGGCTTGTTTAATGTTGAATGTTTAGTTTTTTTGAAGGTTTGAAGAAGGAAAAAAAGTAATGTTTTTAACATTATTTTGTTTTCTTCTACAATGTGCATGCACATAATAATTTTTTTCAACCCATTTGAATGTTAATCTTGCCTTGTAGGATGCTAAGTAGTTGTCTAAATTCAAATTTTAGTCATTTTATTGACTATTTTCAATAATAGCTATTGGATTTAAAACATTAAAATTTGGAATCTTCCCATTTAGTTGGAACTATACTATTTTTAGTATTCATTTGTATCTTAATTATTTTCTAACTCTTCTTGTTTTCTTACTTTTTTATTTTTTTATCAATTTTTCCATTGCATAGTCTAACCTAGTTTATTTTATTGGATATAACTTGATGCCTCCTTACTAATGCCTTCCACTTTATAACATATTGTTTCCTACACCTAACCTATTTTCCTATAGTGAATTCCTTTTATTTCTATGTTTTATGTATTCTATAAAATTTATCTCTTATTGTCCATTTATATGTTCAGATGCATTTTTTTCTTACCTTTTGTTCTTAGTGTGTATTACATTTGGTTTATGCAAATGTTCTTGTCTTCTTGATTCAATATTTGCTCATCTTGTATAATATGGTTTATTCATAGTCATAATAACATATCAGTATATTTGATACATTTTTTCAATCTTGAAAGAAAATTTTTTTATTTCATTTTTTGCAATTTCCTTTTGTGATTCCAAGATTAACACCTAAGTTTCCCATAAATTATTATTCTTATAGTAACATTTTTAGTCTCCTTCCATTTTCTAACTGATTTAATAATGAAATTTATTCCTTAAGTGCCTTGTATTTTTTTATACTAAAATTATTTTATTGCTTACAACAGTGTGATGGGTATTTGGTAATGCCTTTGAGGGTTTTAATATTTTCCTTTTTACATTCTCAATGAAAATTTATCACCCAATCACACCAACGTTGGGTAAGGCATGTTGGCTTTTATTAAAATACAATAGTTTTATAAAATCAAACATCAAATAACAATCATTGGTATGAAACAATTAGTCACATTTACACTCTTCATGCTTTAAAGAAAGTATTTCTTTTTTTGGAAATTCAATCTTTTTTTAAAACAAACACAAAGTTTTGATAATAATTTTTTTTATGTATTGATAAAAAAACATGTGTTTTCTAAAATTTTCATGATAAGGACTTATATTTCCATGTATTGAATTCTTTTATTGGTATGTGTTTAAAATATTAATAAATTCCAACATAAAATCTTTTGTACTTTAAATGATTTGTTAAAAGTTTTTCATTTCATATCATAAATAAAAATTAAAAAGGGGGCTTTTATTCTTTTTCACATGACATGTCAATTTTTATAAAGGGGACTTTTTTATTTTGAAAAATCATTTAAAATTGGTATAGGTTTTTTTATAAAGTATTAAATTTATAAAGTTTTTTCATCCTTTTCTAGATAAAACATTAAATTTAATGTCTAGTGTTTTGGTGTGGATTTATATTTTCAAGTTAATTGATCTAATAGACAAGAAACTCTCTATCTTAATTTTATTATTATGATGAATATTTTTAAATGTTTTTTAGATCACTCAATGCTACTCATATTTGATTTTTTTCAATGATAGTTAAATTTGTAAATTTTATTCTCATGGCTTTTAAATTGATTATTTTTTCATTTCAAATAAAATTATGCAACCCATTTTTAAAAAAATAATAATAAATTATTAAATTAAAACTTAAAATTAATTTTCAAAGAGTTACAATTATTACTTTTCAAAACTCTTTTCATGCATACTCGAATAAAATGCATTCATCTATTGATTCATTAAATCACAAAATTGTGTATTTTGCTCATAGTACTCACTATACTATTTATAAATCTCATTAATCTTATAAAAAAGCTAAAACTTACTTGAACACTTTTTTTTTACCAACCCCAACTTAAAAATCATGCACATTATGGATTATTCAAGTGGCGTGCTTGGTAAGTGAAAAAGAAATATTCTAAAACCTTTTTTGCCTACTTCTAATGAAAATTCTAAAGGTCTCAATTTTGATGATTATACTACTTCAAATTTAAATTTAAAATATTATTATTCTCCACATATAATGACTTATAATGTAACTTATTTTTATTATATTGCTTCTAATGTCCATGCTTTAGTTAAAATTATTAAACCTTGTATGCATTGTGGAAAACATGGGCATTATATATCTAAATGTTAGAAAATTCACCCATGTAAATGTTATGAAAAATATATGAATGAAACTTTGAATTATTGGAAAAAACTAAATCTCCTACCTATAAGAGTAAAACTATTTTGATTTTTAAAGAAAATGAATCTTCTAGAGACTTTGATATGTATTCTTGCGATCATTCTTCTAATGCTTCATGCAAAATATATTTTTCAAATGACACATCTTTTATCTCCATTTTAATTATCTAAATATATTTTTACATTATTTGATTTTATTTCATACGATATATGATTTGATTATGCTGAATAACTTATTTTCATGTAGGATATCGCACTTTGTGATGGAAGTTGTCTTTACTCTATTTGCCTTTCTTGTACATATAATTTTATCATATTATATAGATCATATTTTTGGCATAAAAATTGGTGTTATATAATGTGTCTTACAGGTTTGTTGATCATTCCTCCTTGTTATTGGTCTTTTCTCTATTATAGATTGACCACATTATCTGAAAAGGATTCTTGGAAATTCTTGGTGATCAACTTTCTTCATTTCAATTTTAGGTGACACCTTCTTTTCTTTCTTTCTCATTATTTTGTAATTCCTCTTGAAGAATGTTTCTATTAAGGGGGAGTTTAGTGTAATTAAAAATCCTTTAATTTTTTCTAAAAAAATTTATCCATTTTTGTAACCCTAAATTTAAGTTTAAAGGGAAGTGTTTGAGAATTAACCTTAATTCATGTCCTTCTTATAGGTTTATAGGATTTTCATAATTTTTGGTTTGTGTGTATTTATTGTATTTATTAATACACTTTATTCCTAAATTTATGAGGTGTTACTCACCTACCTAGCCCACTTATAGGATTTGGAGTTACTTGCATGTAAATCATCTCCCCTACATGGCACACACACCATCACCACTTGTAAAAATATTAGGCGCACATGACACACATCCCTAAGCCTACAAATGTAATTTATATTCTCTCTTGGCTCTATATTAAGAGCTCACCTCTCTGATTACTCAACACTCTCAACACACAAATAATTATTTTTTTATAAGTATTACTCTTACATCCTTGTGATTTTATTTAGTTTAAGTTCATTCTTCATCTCTCTCTCATATACATTCTTCATGTTATTGTACTTGGAGTTGATTATTTGCAAGATTCTAATAGATTGTGGGTTTTATCAACATTCAATGGTTTTCCCCACTTGTCAAATCTCATCATGGATGATTTATCACTTTATTTTATCAAGGTGATGTTATTATTATTGAGGTATGGTGTGTGAAACATTTTTAATATACTTGTAATAACAACTCATATTATGAGTTATTTAGTACATTATCATTTGTGTGAGATTTTGTTGTTAAACCAAACTCACCTAAATAGGGTTGTGTTGTTGGGAGTTAGTTTCTAGAGGATATTTACTCTACCCAAATATAGGAAATACTTTTCCCACATATATTTGTAATACTCCCATATGTTTTAATATATGAAGAAATAGTAGAAATAATATATAGTGTTTTAATTTATTTATCTAGTTTATGTGAAGCATGATAACCCTATGCTAATCTAAACCAGATTCATTATCTATTATCAGATCATAAGAAAGTCCTATGTGAGGAATATGGTGAGTCACTATAGGACATTGAATATTTTTTTAACAATGTGATATAGATCTATTCAAACTATGATATCTCTTCCATTTCTCAATAGAATTGTGAAATTTAAAATATTTTATAAAGCCTAAGAAGAGATGAAAAAAATAATTTATTTTAATATATAATTTGAAAGTTATTTATAGAAGAAAAATGATGTTTTTATAAACTCTCATTAATGTGGAGCATATTTTTTTTTGGTGGAATATTTTGTATGATATTCCACTGATCATATAGTCCAATTCAACAATGTGATATTACTTCACAATTGTTGGCTAGTTTCTAAACCCATACATTAGATATGGAACTCACATCTTCACTTAAACATTGTGATATTATAATGTTCTTTAGAATAACTCAAAATATGCATGCATCTACTAATATTTTTAGCAAAATATCTGATCATGCATTCAAAGCATAATTGACACCTATTTTTCTGATGGCTCCTATCATCAGAAGCTTCTAAAGATTCTATTTGGATCGATGGTGCATACAAACCATTTGGTTTCCAATTGTCCATTCCAAAACCATAGACTTACATTCAATTCTTCATCGATGTTTTTAGTCAAATGAGTTGGTTGAGTAATGGTTGAATTTTCTTATAATTTAATGAAGTCTAAATAATTGTTTATGTATTATAAATGTCATATATTTGTGTCTTGCCATATTCATAAAACTTGGTCAAAAAGTTCTACCCCATGTCCTATGTTTGTGTTTATTTTAATGATGATATTACATTTAGAAAAGAAATAAAAAAAATAGTCATGAGCCTATAGTGATTTAGTTTTATAAATTCAAATTTGATTAGTTATTATGAGTCTTATAGGTGAATGATTAGGGTTTTATTTAGCTAATTATTAGGTAAATTTTTGTTTTCTCTCAAATTATCTATATGGACACATTATCATTAGAAACAAACATCCTTTGTTAGTCTAAATCATAATGGACATTCCATTAATAAAATTCACTAGCCTAAATTTCCACACATGGAAAGTCAAAATCCAGATATAATTAATGAACAAAAATTAATGGAGGATAGTGAATGGAAATGAAGTAGAAAAAATAGATGCATCAAAGTTAGTAGAATGGAAAAAAAGGAAGATAAATCCGAAGCCATTATTGGATTGGCTCTTTCTGAATCTGAGTTACATTATGTAGATCTTGAAAAATTGTCAAATATAATGTGGTAAAATTTGAACAAACTATTCAAAGTAAAAGCAGTCAACGTAAATTCATATTTAAAACTCTAATTATTTAGATTTAAGGTTAATTATGGGGTTAATAATTATAATCATATTAATGATCTAAGATCACTTCTAAGACAATTAGCTAAAGTTTAAGCTCTAATAGAATATAAAGATGCAAAATCCATATTATTGAATAGCTTACCCTCTAAATATAGCAATGTTGTTTTCACTCTTGGATAGATGCCTTCAAAATCACTTAAAGATATGATTTCAACTCTTATAGCTAAATAAAAAAGGGACATATGAGTTAATATTTTAGAGTTCAAGCTAAAGACTTGCTTAATGGAAAACTAAAAAAAATGAAGCTAATATCATCATTGAATAGGAATCAGATACTAAGAATGAACCCAATGAAAACAATGGATATGCTTCTAAATATTTTATATTCTAATTAAGCTTTCATAGATTGGAGGATAGAGGCAATGGATGTAGGACACTTTTTATGCCTCTCATTAGTCAGTAGTGACGAGGCCACTTTTGCATTAGTGTACTATATATTCTTATGTAACTTTCTTGAAATGTGATAATGATAAGAGATATATACTATAACTTCACATCATGATGTGGTTTATGGTAAGCAACTTGTAAAACCATTGTTTTATGATTTCTAGTTAGCCGCTTGTAAAACCCTTTTTTTGGTTATTGGTTTACCATTTATAAAACCATCATGTAAGGTTTATAATTGTCCTCTAAAAATCACCAACTCATGAGTATAGGTGTAGATATGGGATTTATTTTCCCCATATTCACTTTAAGTAGGTGTAGATAGGATTAATAATGTTTACAAGGGGGTGAATGTTGAGGTATGGCATGTGAAACATTATTAATATTCTTTTAATAACAACTCATATTATGAGTTTTTTAGTACATTATTATTTATGTGAGATTTGGTTATTAAACCAAACTCATGTAAATAGTTTTGTGTTGTTGGGAATTAGTTTAGGAGAGATTTCAGAGGAGATTTACCTTCCCCAAATATAAGAAATACTTTTCCTATATATATTTGTAATACTCTCATATGTTTTCATATACGAAGCAATAACAAAAATAATATATAGTGTTTTAATTTGTTTATATAGTCTATTTGAAACATGATGAATCTCTTCTATTCTAAACTAAATTCATTATTTCTTTGCCTCAATATTTTCTCATATATTTCAATGTTATTCAACGTATGAATTAAATATGTCATTACTAGACATTAATTATTTTGATTATTATTTCATGGGTGAACTTTATGGTTCACAATATTATATATATTATAATTTCACCTCACTTTTAACAATTCTAGATGATGGATCCACAATATTGTAAATGACACAATAAAATCCAACATTGACATGATAAATATTCCAAAATGTATTAATCTATGTGTATCCCTTACTATAGAAAAATTTAAGAGCATTATTGATATTTTTTGTGGAATTCATTTATATCTTTGCTTGGTATTATTTATATATTTTAGGTTTAGATCCTTTTTCATTATACATTTACTATTTATACACCTAAATACTAAACCAATCAAATAGAAACTACCCAAAAATGGATCCATGAATTGGCATACTTGAAAAAAAGAGTTAGAAAATTTAATAGAAGAAGGTTTTATTAGGTGAATCAAATATTCAAAATGGATATCTAACATAGTCCTAGTCAACAAAAATATGGTTAGAATCTAAGTGTGTACATATTTTAAAGATATACATAAAACATGACCAAAAGTGATTTTACTTTGGCAAAGACTGATATAATTGTAGATTCTATATTAGGATATGGGATGTGATTTCTTATGGATGAATTATCAAGTTATAATTAGATCAACATAGCTCCTAAATACTGGCACAAGATAACATTCACCATTATATGGGGGGTATTTTGTTATTAAGTGATGCCATTTGGCCTAAAAAAATTTGGTACTAAATATCAACCTAAAATGACTATAATTTTCCAAGACATGATGTATGGCATCATTGAAGATTATTTGGATGACATTCTAGGAAAATATAAGACTAGGTGTGGCCATTCATCAGTTCTAAGGAGGATATTTCAAAGGCTTCATGAATACAAAGTTGACCTTAACCCTAATAAATGCATCTTTAGAGTCACATTAGGAAAATATTTAGGCCTCATTATATTCCATACAGGCATTGAAGTTGATCTATATAAGGTTAACTCCATTATGGAAATGCCTCTTTCGAATCTAAAGTAGATCTATAGTTTGTAGTGCAAAATTTAGACTATTTAGTGTTTCATTTCTCAACCTATTGACATATTCCATCCTTTTACCCACCACTTGAGTAAGGACACCATTTTTTCATGAAATGTTGACTACCAGGAAGAATTCATCAAATTAAAGGAGTATCTAGAAAATCCTCAATATTATCTCATCCTATATCTGGAAAATCAATATTGATTTATCTCTCAATAATAGAGCATGCACTGGGAGCACATCTTTCCAAACATGATGATTAGGGATAAAAATGAGTAGTGTACTATCTGAGTTAGACATTGGTTTCTTGTGATCATAATTAGATGATAATCAAAATATTTTTCTTAACAATGGTATTCAAATATTATACATTGCAACACTACATGTTAAATAATAAGACTATTGTTATAAGCTAAGATTGATCCACTCAGATACCTCCTCTCCAAAGTTGCATTGAATAGCCACATGGAAAAGTGGGTAATGTTGTTGAGTGAAATTTTAATTGAATATTTGAATCAAAAATTAATCAAATTCCAAGTTATATAAGATAAAAATTTAGAAGTACAATACCGGATTACAAGCCACTTACTTTTTCTTTCCTAAACATGTTGATATTGACCCTAAATGAGTCATATAGTGAGTCATAATAGTGTTAGTTATTATTTCATGGTTATTTCACCTCTCATGTATATATATCTTGTATAATTTTCATTACACCATATGGTGATCTCATTCCCAAATATTTTCATATTAGTTTCCCTTGTACTAATAACATTATCGAATACAAGTCACTCATTATCGGATTACCTCTCGTAGTCTAGTGTAATATTAAGTAGTTGGATATATATGGGGATTCCAAATTATATACTAATCTGAAAATAGACCAATATCATACTAAATATGAAAAAAAATCCCTAAAAAGGTATGGTACATACTCTCAAGAAACACTTTGAACACATAATTTGAACAAATACCAAGAACTAATAAGCTAGTAGATGTAGTAATGATCATTGGTTATTTGATAGACATGGTACATCATGCCCAATAGTAATAATTTTTTATTGAACATTTTCTTAAGATAGTGTATTTCTATCTTAAATTAGAAATGGTATGTGATATTGTTGGTCCCAGTTCCCATTGGGACCATGACCTTTTCACCTACCTCCAAAACCATATTCTTCCATCACACTTTAATAGAAAATAATAAAATATATTTTATTCATAATTCCTCCCATTATAAGTTACTTGGTGGCATTATTTATCATATAGGCTATTATGGAACTCTGATTTATTGTTTAACTTCAATATAATATAAATTATAAATTAAATACATGTACATAGGGATTTTCAAAGGCCACACTAGTGGGATGGTCTTTGCTAAGAATATCCTTCATATTTTATTATTATTTTCCTACCATTGAATTATATTCATGCATGTATGTCAATTAATGAGTGGCATGAAAACAACATGGAAATCTAATTCATGATTCTTCTCATGAACATTGACCAATCACTACTCCTTGGTCATTATAAGATGTAAGCTAACTATGTTCACAATCCTACATCTTATAATGGCCATAAACATATTATTAATACTACCAAGTATTTAACTAAGTGGGTTGAGGTCATTCCACTCACTTACATGATTAGGAAGTAAATTTACAAATTCATTATGAACCACCTAGTCTGCCACTATGAAATTCCCTCTAACATTATTTTTAAAAATGGAATGTACTTAAAGACCAAGAATGTAAAATACATATATACCCAATTCCATATCAAAAACATATTTCCAACTCCTAATTACCCTCAAGTTAATGTCCAAGACATATCCTCCAACAAGACCATTTTGAAAACACTTCAAAATAGTACTAATTCTACTAGCTATGATTGTGACTTGTAATTATTTGAAACGTGTAGGCATATCTTAACATAATAAGATCAAAACCATATTCTAGAGGATTTGGCTCTAAAATTAATATTCTTATTGATATTTAGTTTCCTTCCCTACATATTTCATTACAGGATAGAATTAATGATGAGGATTACATAGTAGTTTAGGTACAGGAACTAAAATCTTATATGAGAGATGGGTAGCCACATTAAATACTATTAAAGCCTATCAAAATTGGCTAAACCATACCTGTAATAGATTAATAATATCTAGATAATTTTAACCTATTGACCTTTTTCTAAAAAATATATAAATTTCACCAATACAAAGTGACAAAATAAATGTAAATTTGAGCCAAATTGGCTCGATTCATTCATTATCAAAACCAACTATGGGTCTAGATAATATATATTTTCTACATCATATGGGAAAATAACTAGATGAACCCATAATATTATCATCTCAAGTAGTTTTATGCTTGATTTATTGAACATTGTATAGGAGGACCCCTACTTGGGGAAAATTCTTATTCCATTCCCTTCATGTATTTTCCATTTATTCTTAGTAGTTTTACCCATTCCCTCAACCATCATGATCATTAATATAATAATATAAATCTAATAGGTGCATTTAGATGACACATTATGAATTATATTCAACAAGAAGTTCTAATTTAGTCACCATCAACACATTCATATAAGTAGTATATCCACATCCTTTAACATGGTTTTCTTATGTAGTAGATCCTATGATAGCATATCTTTCATTTTTGAGCAATAGTATTTTTTTCCCTCTTTGTTAAATTTTTCATACCCAACCTATTGTTGATTATTCATTTCATGATAGTTTCACTATAGTGTCTTGAGGTCCATTTAGACTATGTAGATAGTGCTCAATTTTTAAGGTTAGCTTAGCTACCCCTATCATCATGCTCTTTAAATTTGCATATATTTTATCACACACTCTCAATATTTCATGAATATGCCCCTTTGTAACTATATTTTATGTTATTTAAACCCTCAAATTTATGTTACTTTTAATTTTGCTAGATATTTACTTATACATTTACTTATGTCCCCTTTTCATCCTTATTTCATAGAAATACCAAAAAATTTAAATATGACAAAACCCCCCCAAAAAAATTGATATGATCATCCTAATTAATTTTGTATGATATGAAATACAAAAAAAACTATAATAAAAAAATTGATAATCCTCAAAGAGTTTTACTACCTTAGAATATTTGACACCTCTTACATCGTATCAGCTAGTGGGTCTCCCTCTTAATTGTTTTCTACATGCAAACATTCAAGTATGATATGGTTGAATCTCCTTTTGAAAATCCACATTTCACAGGTGATAAAATATATTAATTAATCACATTTAATCCACTTGTTTCATCATTTATATCATCACACTCTTACTATTTTATGAGATTGATATTCCATGTTCTCATTATTTTATGATCCAATCCATGTTTTCACTATTTGGGAGCCATCATTACTATGATATTACTATTTTTTTATCCATATTTTCTTTTATCACACTTATATTTCCTTATTTATCATTAATTTTCTTCTATCTTGTTTCTTGGGATAACTACATTTGGCCTAAAGTCCACAATAGTCTATCCAGGCAATGCTTCAATGCATGGGCCATCTATAGTTAGCTTTGATTTTATTATATTCCCATTTAGAGTCATTTTTACACATTTTTGTCATGTTTTATGTCTATTTCCCTTATAATTATGGGAGACATCTAAGAGTAATCCTTTTTTGACCCAAACACATAATTGATTTAATTAACTTATTTGTTTACTCTCTTGGGTGTCTTTTTGTGTGTTTATTTCTTTTCTTATTGATGTGTTTATTTTATTTAATTGTATATATTTCTTTTAGTTCATCATACTTTACAGTAAGGTATTAATTTTTCATATCTTGATCTTTAGTTGTGACTATTTGTATCTATAATAGTCTTGGTTTAGTGCATTATTTTTATGTTAAGGTTTTGATTTGCCATATCTTAATATCTAATTATGAATATTTGCCTATAACCTAGTCCCTAGGCATGTTTAAGACATTATTATCTTGATTTATTTATAATAATGATGAATATTATTGCATGAAAAATTAAAATTCAAGAGATGGAATATTTAAAATAATGTCAGACCAATAAATCCCTTGACACTCTATATTATCCAATTATCTAACCAATATAAATTCCATCACATGTTATATCTATGATACTCATGATAATTATCACCAATATATTTTATATAATTATACATAACCCATTGCACATTATGATATAATTTCAATATACCCATGCTAAATCATAAACAAGTCACAGTCATGCCCATCAATTACACCTTGTTTAGGGTAAATTACCATTCCAAGCTCACCACTTTCACCATGTTTTGGAAAATTCAAAGTGTGCCACTTTTTTTTGGATGTATCCTTCCCAATTATGATCTTATTGGGTTAAATAAAACCTTATTTGTCATTAGAATTCAACCTATTCACTCTTCTTATCTAGATCATGTTATTTTAACTTTTTTAATTACACCCTTGAGGGGGCATCTAGGGCTTATCAAGCACCATATGTAACATAAATTTGAAAATATTTATTCTTAAAATTTAAAAATATCATAATTATGAAAAAATAATTATTGAATTATTATAGTAATGTTTTGACTCTTTGAAAAGTCATTACTTTGACTTGTGTCTCACAACACCTACTCAAATAGGGTAAAAATATAAACACTTTATTTCCATCACTCCATTTTATAAATTTCACATGGGAATTAATTTCTACAATAACACACAAAAAAATTCATTTTAATCCAAACCAACTGCACAATTCACTATCCTCATTCTATATCAATTTGGTGCATCCCTGATTGGGGTAAAACACCATTTTTTATTCTTTTACAATGTCGTAAATCATCTCCATGACTTATGAATGTTATTCCAAGGTCAAATAAATAAAACATTAATTTTAATATAACATTATAAATTTCACCATTATTCTAATTATTGATTAATTTTTAATTAATTAATTTATTTATTTTATTATAATTATTAATTAATTAATCTATTTCTTTTCTAATAGCTATTAATTAATTTATATTTAATTAACTTATTTATTTTATTATGATTATTAATAAATTTAATAAATTAATCTATTTATTCTTATAATAAAATAATTTTAGATCTTTTAGAATAATCTATTTTATTAAATCAATAAATTACAATATTACCTCACATTGATATTATCACTAGGCAAAGTGTGAAAATTAAAAATAGTTTAACTCTAACTTAAACACTTAGTTTCATATAATTAAAAAATTATTTACATATTTTAATCTATAATCAATTAAAACTCTTTCATTCTCAATTAAGGAGATGTGAGGAATCATTCTTAACCCTCCATCTCAATCAAGATGAATGGTTCTCATTATTTTGATCAGTTTATAAATATAAGCTTCATCTTCCACTATAGAGGCTCACAAATATTGATTGATTATCCTAAGCTTATTATTATTTAAATTTTATACTAATTAATAAATTAATTCATATAACAAGGAGAAGTGTCATCTATTTTTGATATAATGACATTGTTGAAGTCTCCTTATCTCTACAATCTAAGCTTATTTTGATTACAATCTAGCTTGGAAGGTAAATTCATTATAAAGGTATAGTCATTGTATCCTAATTTTATTCTTTTAATTATTTCTTATACCTTTACCTATTATGGGTATTGATCTTGAGATGCACTCTTGTTAATTTATTTTGATTTTATATCTCTAATAATAAGCACACTTGTCTCAAATTCTTGATCTACAGAAAATAAGTGATAAAATATGTAAATATTTTGGACAATGTACTTTACATTAGTATAATAAATAAAGTGATAAAAACTAATTAAAATTTTCCCCATTCAAACTTTTTATGATGGATATAAGCTATATAAGGCATGTGACTATTTTTATCTAATAAATTAGATCATGTATTCACTAGGACAAGTCTACTAGAATTAGACAAGAGTGTAGTGTATTGCTATTTGGAAGAGAGTGATTTTGTTGTTTGGTATGATATAGTATCACAACCTAAAACTTCATATAAAATTAACAAATTTTATGCTCTTAAACTCACTCAATTATACTTGTGAATCAGATATTATATAAAACTAGATATAAATAAGTTTTGTATATGTTGAGCATAAATCAACTGATGTAAATGAGAAACACATATCATCAATATGTCCTAATTTATTTTATAAGTATTTTATTTACTTTTATTTTTGAATATTAATAATTTAAAATAAACATAATAACTAATGATTCCCTAAAGATCTTCACAATCAATAGGTCATGCATCTAACATAGGAAGGCTAACCTCTTCTAAATTGAAAGTATCAAACCATTGTGAATTAATTGGTTTCAAATCAAAATTTTAAGACTAATATGTATATTTAACATAAATGACACTTTTATGATGATAATATATAGTATGTTTTTTACATTATTCGACATTTTGAACTCTTGGACTCTTTGGAACCCATCATGGACTATACTATCTTTGTATTCATGTTTATTTTAGAACACTCGTAATTCCTTATAATATCAATCAAGGGAATGATAGAGTAGAGAGTGGATCTCTATAATATTAAAATAATCACTTATTAAGTGGATTTTCAAAATTAAGTCTCCTTGGAAATTTGGCCACTTATTTTTGATATTTATAAATAGGTTAAACCTTTTTTAAGTTTCTTAACTAATATCCATAGTGTAGGAATAATATCCTTACGTTAGAGGGGGTATTCATATGTAATACCATGAAATATGATAAATTCATGAGTAAAAAATTATTTCAAACATTTTTGTTATGTATAATGTAGTGAACAAAGTTTTTGAATCTAAGGATACCAAAATTAAATATTGAACAATCATGCACTGGTACTAATATAAACCTGGAGGCCGCATGTTCTAGAAAAAAAAATGAAATTTAATGTGATATCAATGATATAAATATACACATGTATTTTAAATCCTTTCATTACTATTGTTTTAATAATTATATCCTTACCTATGTATCCAAAATGTGAAATAAGTGTGATAATGCACATATTCACACTTAAGCATTTCTTAACCATGACACTCTATATAGGTTGATGATGAATGTAAGATGGAATGAAAAAATATTCATAATAAAATAATCACTAACTATAGCATGTTATGTTAATGTGATAATCCATATAAATGACACTAAAACATGAAATTTACTAATAATTTCATTCCAAGTATATTTTGACTTTATATGAGGATGATAATAATCTAGTGGAGGGTGTGCATTATATATGTCACCCACTTTTTATTTATAATTGTTTTCTTGAATTATATTCTTAGGGAAAATATCAATAAATATATTCATTATTTAACTCTCACTTTGTTGTGTATTTATATTATTTGTACATGTACCAACATAAATTATGTTCTCATCTATCAAATCTAGTATACTAAGTCTAAAACTAATACATCTATTGGTACTATGCATTGGTGATTTATGAAAATTATAAAAAATCATTTTGATAAAATCCTTTTGGATGAGTATTACTCACATTAACCTATTTAATGTGAGGAAATGATATAAGGTTACACTTTAATAAAAAAATTCACACCTTGTAGGGATATTATTTCAAGTTATAAAAATGTCTCTTAGAGGAGTTGATAATGAAATACATACAGTAGGTCAGTAAATACATTCGATATTGTCTTTGTATCATTATTATTTTTGAGAGCTCTCCCCTTGTGTGGTGTATTTCTTATATTATTTTCTTGTGAAATATAAACTAGGTTGTTTACATACTTTAGCTTATGCATTTTGAACAACTTGACTTCCCTTTCCTTATTATGTGACATAAATTCATGAATGATAGTAAATTATTAAAAAAAATAGAATAATGTATAGGTGGAATCAAACTCTATTTCAATATGTCTTACAATTCCTTATCTACAAGAGGATTCATTACTGTGAATACCATGGTATTATACCATAAGACATGTTATATAAATTAATTCATTTATATTGATTGATGAATTCACAATGAAAAAATATAAGAAAGGATTGAAAAAATGAAATAACTAATTATTTTAATCATAAAACCATATTACAACATAATATTTTAAAATTCTAACAAATATCTTGGTCAACAACATATCATTAGATGCATAGACTAAGCATGTTGTATGAAATTCTCTAAAAATTTTTTGTGGTCACATTTTCCATTACACAATGTAATATTAGGTGTCACAAAACCATTTGGTAAATGATATACTAAAATATGTTGGTCTATTGGTTTATGAAATAAATTCTAAGAGTTAAATGATTGAATAGGTTTCAAATCATTTTTTTCCCATCTGTCACACCTTAATTTACAGAGCTAAAACAATTTGTATATGTTATTTTACATCAGGGATATAATTTTGCTAACCAAAGGTAGTGTAAAACATGATTAAGTAAATATTGGCATATTTATCTAGTGAAACAATTGGGTTTCCCCCTCAGTATATTTTTATATGAAATTTGTATTAAGTGATGTAGATAAAGGAATGTAACCTATAGGAGTGGAAGTTGAAGAGTATGGAACATTATATGTTTTCTTTATTTCCTTCTAATAAATTTTAAAAACACATATTACATGTCTATATTATGTGAAATAAACCTTTATCTATGTCATCAAATATATTTAATGATTCAGACATTATATTGTTATCAACTAGAATGTGAAAACTATTCAACTTAAGTATTACTTAGTCTAAAACTCTATAAATAAGTTAGGAACATCTTTATTAAATTATATAAAATATAAAATATAAACATGGAATATTTGTGTTAACAAAAAATTTATCAAATATGAAAACCCTAATACAATGTTTGTAAAAAATAAAAGTAGGGAAAAACCACTAGAAATATGGAAGGTTAGGGTTTAAAATATTCAATCAATATATGGGTTCACAAATAATTTTTATAAAAATATTGAGATTAAACAAAGTTTTAATCTAATTATAATAAATAATTGATTAAAATTAGAATGTATAATTTTTTTAATAAATACACAATACTAATTTCAAACTTGTTATTTTATAGAATTATGTTAAAAGGGGAAAATACTAAAGATAAATAAATAATTTGGCACTCTAATCAGATGGATTGCAAAAAATATTGTGTGATTATTGTTTGATTATGTGAGGTAAATGTGAACCAATAATAGGACTTTATTTGAATCTAGGTCAATTTTGTGTTATTGGATAAGGTTGGTTTGCACTATCATCTATAGGGTGCTCTAGTGTCTGGTAGGATTCCCCTCTATGTAATTTTATATCAGTTTTCATTGACTTATATTTGTTGTGTGTGTGATTAGGGTCACTTTGTTTTCTAAGAGATTCATTGTTTACCTTATTCTTAACTTGAAACCCTAGATCAGTGATAAGGAGAAAAATATCCAATAAATGAGTAAAAAGGGGTTAAGTGATGAAGTTTATCCTTACCTCAACACCCTCTCTAATGAATATTACTTAGATACCATTACTCCTAAGAGGGATAAAACTCCATATATTTCTCCCATGCTATAATGGTTCAGGTGAAATACTTTTAAAATTTAATATGGTGGTGAAATCCTAGTGTAAATATGTGCTTTAATAATAAACTATGACCTTGTGTATTTAGACATAAATCATGCCTAATTTGGTTATCTAGACTTAATAATTTAGAAGAAGAGGTATTTTATCTTGATTTACAATTATAATAATTCAATTTTTTTTCAATATGGAATCCTCTTACCAAATAGTGAACAAATGAATAGAAAATATGCATATATAATAGTTTTATCAAGATTTCCTTGAATGGGGATTTTGAAATGTGTAGGATAACTCACTAGGTGAAATGTAGTTTGATAAATTAGACTTTTCCTGGTAGAAGGATGAAATTAGTGGATTCAAACACTACTAATGAGTAAGAATTGTCTCAAAAGAGCAAGCTTTCAAATAATTACAAATAGATAAAATGGAAGTGTGAATCATCCTAATAGTGAGTTTTGATTACATGGAATGAATAATATGAATGTTCAGTATCATAATTTTGTAAATATCGAGGATTATATGCATGAAAGTGGATAAATAACGAATTATAACAATGAAATTGATCATAGACTAATTGTGTATAAGGAGTGGTCACATGTTCATGGTTTTATCATTAAATATTAATTTTATAAAATACACCATCAAAGGAGATATAAAATGGAGTGGGGTTGCAACATTTATGTCATCTTATGAAAAAACCCCACATCCAAAAATATATAAGTCTCATGATCATTGAGTCAATGAGTGATTAAATAGTGAACATTAGGAATGAAATTTAGAACCATTTTTTTATGGACTCAATTATATGTGTGAAATTTTTATGTGATTATACACAATCCTCACAATATCTTTGCATCCCATAAATGTGTGGCATATTTTAACATGTATATAATCTCATAATATCTAAGCATTACCAAAACACCATGCATCATGTCATGTTGAACACTATGTAGGTTAATTTATCTTCATGTGTTTTACATCTACCTAATACATTACACATCTTTTGTGCATGTATTTTATTACCTTTTCATGCTACCAAAACACCACATAGATTATTTCATAGGTATATTCTACTAACATGGACTTTCAAACTTAGCATCCGTGTGTTAGCTTCTTACTGTAATGATTAATGTTAATTTTCACTCTCAAGGGATATTCTATGTCAAATAATAAACCAACATTATCTCACAACTAGGAATATAACCACAACATATATAATTAGTGTTGACCCAATTTTATCCCTCAGGCAAAATCTCAGTCACCTTCTACACCTGCTTTGCATGGCCAATCATTTTGAGTTACAAGGTCCGCCTTCAGGGTTCGACAGCTCTATTTCAGAGCATTGGCTCATTGGCCTAGTTCGTTGGCATTCACAGTAGCAAGAGGTAGAGTCTTCAAACGTTCACAAGAAGAAGGGAAAAAATTGGGGCATTCGACACTTGGCAAAAAAGGAAGGGCAGATAAAATGTAGAGGGTGGTAGAATCGCCGCCCACAACACGGGTGGGTAAATAGAGACCCCCTACATGCGATGTAGAGGGTGGAAAAATCACCGCCCACAATGTCGGCAGAGAAAAAGAGGCCACTAACATTGGTTGACGTCGGCAAAAATGCCGCCGTCGGTAGCTTACATAGGCCAACATTGGCAAAACTGCCATGGTCGACAGATTATCGACCGACGTCGATAGAAGTCCTACATGCAATCCACTACATCAGGTGGCAAATTCACTGCCCACAACATGAGGTGGCAAAAAACACTTGCAGAACACAGGAAAAAACCCGCCCAGCCACCGGAAGAGAAGACCAACATGTAAAATGAGGCAACAAGCATGGTCTTGGCAGACTTATGACATCATCAATAGTGTTTTTTCACTCTTTCCAATGAGACTCCTATTGGATTTTCTCTATAAATGGGCAGACTTGTTCATTTATCAGATCTTCTGACTTTTGTAAAGAGCACAGCTCTGCAAATTCTCCACCTGAATCAATAAAAATATAGTGTTTTGCCTCCATCTTGGGTTGATTTATTGTGTATTCCACGAGTATTATTTGTGTTTAGTCATTATCTTCCATGCTTTCACAGGTAATACCAACAGCCAGCTATCTACAGGTGCCAGTTCTGCCACTGAAAGGAGAAGAGCAATACTTGAGAAGGACATAACAGAGTAAGTTGCTTGTAAGTGTGCATTCCATAGCACCTCGGTAAACCTCTATTATGTATTTTCCATTATAGCCTCCCCATTAGTCTTAGCAGCCTGGTTCCTCTACCAGATGTGTAGAGTATACTCACATTTCTCTTGATTCTGAGAGTGGATCTGGAAGTTCACCCCTTTATTTTGGTGTATCACCTCTTTTAGAGTAGGCTGTTTGTTTTCATGCTTTTTCTCTATCTCTTTTCATCCCCCCTAGTATACCTATATACCTATATTTTGCGCTACCTGAAACAAACAAGATACATTAGAGGGAACTAGCCCATACCTAGAGACTCTCCTCTCTTGCTTCGTCATCCCACAGGTGAGAGAGGGGTTTCCATGTTGCGGGGAGAGGGCAGGAATCCATTTTCCTGCCACTGGGTGCACTTTCCAGCATCAACAGTTTTGGCACGCCCGATGGGATTGTAATTTTATAAGTTTCCAATGCAGTAGTATTTTAGGATTGATGTTGGTCCTGCTACAGTGATTTTCAAAGATTTCTAGCATCTGCCGACTCCAATGGTAAGAGCTCAGTGCTTTATTTTAAGACTAGTCACTTAAACTTCTATGCCAAAGGTTACCACAAGGTCAGCTTCAAGAAGGGTCCCCTTTGAGTTCATTGAACTACCTTTAAACTCTAATAAAAGGCTTAGGTTTGAAAGAACTCACCCTTATCCACTAGTAAATCCTCCTAGACCTATTGCTAGGAACACCAACCCAGCTCAGCCACAAATACAACCTGTTCCAGCCATGGCATTGCCTTTTACAGCTTTTCATGGTGAGAGCCCTTTAAACCTCCCACGCTATGATCCGATTCTAGGAATAGCTTTAAAAAATGTGCCCTCTTTTGATGGAGTGGGACCTATTATAGTCGTTGAGCATATCAAGAATATTGCCAACCTTTGCAATATTCACAATATAACAGAAGAAAATATTGCCATCAGACTGTTAGCCTTGTCTCTGAAAGGGAAAGCTCTCGACTGGTACGGCACTTTGCCTGTGAATTCCATACATTCTTGGAATGAATTGGGCACCCATTTAACTAATCATTTTGGGGAAAAAAGTGATGGCCTCTCTCTTGCTGAGCAGCTGACAACTATAAAAAGAGTTCCGCACGAGTACATGTAGGACTTCAATATGCGGTTTCAAAAGATTTGGGATAGAATTCCCATCCTGATAAGGCCAACTCCTAGCTATGCTTTCTTGTACTATCTAAAAGCATTGAACAGTGATATTGCTATGATGATCCAATCTATGGGGGGACACATACTACCAGCTGCATATGACATAGCCATTACGGCCGAAAATTGCTTGGTTCAAGCCAGAAAAATCACCACTAGGCCTCATATGCCACTTTTCCTAGAACCGCTGCCCCCAATTCAGGCTGTCGCTCCCATAATTGCTCCCCTACCTATCATTGAGAGGCCAGCTAGTATTCCATCCAATGAATTAAATGAAGTTAAGGGCCTATTGCAGAGCATGTCGAATGAACTTATTGCCCTTAAAAGGCAGCAAGCTCAAAGTAACAAGCCAAACCAAGGTTGTCAAAATTATGGCCATGCCCCTAGACCCCCCTTTCAAAATTATAACCAAGGTCAGGGGCAGCTCACTACAACTAGGCCTTATCAAAATTATAACTCAGGCCCCTCTTCGTCATCTAAAGCCATGGTGCCTACTAAGAACAATCTAGTGCAGGAGTAGCCAGGCTGTTCGACCATGGGACAAGGTCAAGAGCAAGCTGTCCATATGAATGACATGATGAATTTCTTTTAGAATTTAGAAAATTAGGCTGCTAATTCTTCCCAATTTTTTGAGTTTCCAGCCCAACCCAGCACAAGTAACAATCAAACTCAGTCGGATTCTACCCTGATAAATCACGAAGAAGGGGAACTCTATGCAATTAATCATGGGGGCACTATAGACAGTCAGGTTGATTACGTTACAGCCAATACAAGATTTAAAAGAAGAGTAGTTGGAGAAGTGCACGCTTCCCCTCAGGCAGCAATGAATCCTCCATCACACCCCTTTCAAAAGGCCCCAATTCCCAGACAACTGTTTGCACCTCTAGCTCCCCAGTCTACAACTCTAGCTGGGATCAGCCCAAAGGAAAGTATGAAGGGGATCAGCCCCAAAGTTAATATAATTGATCAAATGAAGAAATTTCATGTGAGCATTTCTCTATGGGATTCATTGTCTCTTCCGGGACAAAAGGAGGTATTGAAGAAAGAATTGCATGAGCTAGATCGCCAAGCCATCCCAACAGACACTAATAACGTCCTAATAATGAATGGGAAGCCCTCTGCTTTAAGTCAGGTAAAGAAAGAAGAAAATACTCCCCCTTTTTATGTATCTTTGATCATAGGGGATTTCTTAGTACATAATTGCATAATTGATAGAGGGGCCAGCACTTCAGTAATGCCCAGGTGCATTGCTGATAAGATGGGGTTAAAATACGAAGCCATGAAAAAAGGAGTCTTGCAACTAGATGGAATACCTACAAAGACAGTCAGGATCTTGAAAGGATTGAGTTTAACATTGCATGCCTGCCCGACATTCTCAATTCCCTAAGATATAGTGGTAGCGGATGTTCCTCCATATTTTACAATCTGTTTGTCTAGGGACTTTACATCCAAAATAGGTGGTTATCTAGCAGCGAATTGGTCATATCTAGTTTTCAGAACCAAATACGGGACCAAAGTGAAAATAGAATTTGAGCCACTCTAAAAGGACCACCTAGAGCCCTATTCACCAAAGGCAGCGAATGTCAGTTACACTGTCATTGATCCAGAAGACTCTCAAACGAACAAGTCCTCATCTTCTGCTCTTGAAGGAGTCACAGATCTACTCTTAGATGAGTGGGGAAGAGATAACTTTGACCATGATCCTTATAAGTTTATTGAGGAGGTAGACCTTGGCGTCTATTGCTTGCATGAAGAAAGTGCTGTCATGCCCAATATAATGAAGGAGAACAAAGAAGACCTTGGCCTGTGGCAGTTGTACTTCGATGGTTCCAAAAGAAAATTGGGTGCTGGTGGTGGGGCAATGTTAATCTCCCCTTATAAAGAAAGGTACTTTTCAGCCTTCTGTTTCTAGTTCTCTTGCACATGTAATGTTGCAGAATATGAGTCTTTGATTCATGGACTTGAGTGGGCAAGGAAGAGAGGGATTAGGAAATTGCAAATCCTAGGGGACAGTGAATTAATTATGAACCAAATAAGAGGCCTAAACCTGACCAAGAACTCCTTAATAAAGTTTTACAAGCACAGAGTCTGGGATTTGATGGAAGATTTCCTTGCTCTTAACATTACCTCGATTCCCAGGGAACAAAATAAGTAGGCTGACAGGCTGGCAGCTGTTGGCGCCCAATTTGATGTTTCAAAAGAAATAAGAAGGGGTTGTGGTTTGCGCCATTTAAAAGTGGTGGTTTGACCTTCAATTCCAGACAATGTTACAAAATGGCAGGTCTTCGAAAGCGACCAACAGATAGCTCTCTTCCTACAGGAAGAAGCTGAGTTCGCGGCCCACAATCAAGTGAAATTGCAGCAGTAATATGGAAATCAGATTGTCCAATTGAAGAACAATAAAATCCCTAAGGGTCTGGTCACACTTGAAAGTATTTTCAATGGAGAGGACTAACTAAGAGATGACAAAGCATGCATCACTACCAAAGAGGAGAATTATGAAAAAGTTGAAATCTTCAAGGACAAGTTGCTAGCGCTTGGTAAGGTCTGCACATTTCAAGAAAGAAAAAATTTCATTCTGCTGTGTCAGGATTTTGCTGACGTCTTTGCTTGGAATTACAGTGACTTAAAAGGCTTCAATCCAAGACTCGCCTAGCACACCATTGAATTAGAGAAAGGTGTAAAACTAGTCACACAAAAATACAGACCTGTTAATCTGATGATCGAGCTCCTTATGCAGAAAGAATTGGTCAAGTTGATTGAGTCTGACATTATATTTCCGATCAAACATTCCTCATGGTTGGCCAATTTGGTTCTAGTTAGAAATAAAAATGGGGAGATCAGGCTGTGCGTCGACTTTAGAGACCTTAATAAAGTCTCTTTAAAAGATCATTATCCCCTTCCGAACATGGAGTAGATCCTCCAAAAGGCAATTGGTTCTAAATGTTTCTCCCTCCTAGATGGTTATTCGGAATACAATCAGATTCTGGTGCAAGGCTACGACCAATACAAAATAGCCTTCACCACTAAATGGGGAACATTTGCCTACCAAAAAATGCCTTTCGAGCTATCCAATGGTGGTGCTACTTTCCAGCAAGCCATGGACATGGCTTTCAGTGGTTTGATAAATAAGAACGTGCTGGTATACCTTGATGATATAACGGTTTTCTCCAAAGAGGTGGGACAACATATGAAACACCTCAGGTAGATTTTTGAGAGGTGCAGGGAATTTGGCATCTCCCTAAATCCAAAGAAATGTGTATTTGCGGTTCATGAGGGGAAACTTCTTGGCCACATTGTGTCCAAGGAAGGTTTGTCTATTGACCCCGAAAGAGTCCACTCCATCCTGGAGATGTCCCTACCAAAGTACAAGAAAGGTCTGCAGAGTTTCTTTGGCTAGATAAATTTCATTCAGAGATTCATTCCAAACTTTGTTGAAATAGTTAAACCCCTAACCTCTATGCTAAGGAAGGGTGAATAATTCAAGTGGACAACACCAAGAAAGGACAGCTTTGAAGCTATCAAACAGGCTTTGACCCAGGCTCCCACTCTAATCAGCCCCGACTTCAACAAAGACCTCAATCTCTATACCTTCAGCAATGGAGAAGTAATATCTGCTATGCTTACCCAAGTGAACAGTGATGACCTCGAGCAACCACTCACCTTCTTCAGCCAAGGGTTAGAGGACTTCGAAATCAGGTACACCTATGTAGAAAAGCAAGTCCTGGTAGTGGTGCGTAGCCTAAAGAAATTCAGATATATGTTATCAAATAGCAGGATCCATCTCATGGTTCCACATCCTGACGTCAAGGATTTCTTGACCAATCGAGACTTAAATGAGAAAAGAGTGGGATGGATCACCAAAGTGATGGAGTACGATATAGACATCAAAATCGCCAAGTTGGTGAGAGGAAGGGGCCTGTGTGAACAACTAGCAGCAGATTTGAGACAAAAGGATAAAGACAACTTGCTGATTCATGATGCAACCACTGCAGAAGAACCAACTGTCATAAGAAATTGGACGTTGGACATGAGGTATTTCTTTCTTACGGGTGAATGTCCATAGGGTCTCGATAAGGCCGAAAGAAGGTATTTTAAACTTCAGTCCCTTTCCCTATGTTTTGATTGATGGAGTATTATTTAGGAAGGATCTCTCTAGGGTTCTCTTGAGATGCATTGACTCCAGTCAGACTGACAAGGTATTGGCTGAGTTTCACGATGGGCCAGTAGGCAGCCATTTCACCCCCAGAACCACAATAGCAAAAATAATGAGAGCTGGCTATTTCTGGCTGACTCTCTTTAAGGATACCCACGCCTAGGTAAGAAAGTGCCAGAAGTGTGCACTTTTTGATAGAAAATAGCGATTGGCTGCCACGCCCCTACAACCCATTCAAGTTGAACAACCATTCATGCAGTGGGGCCTGGATTTCATAGGGATGATCAATCCTCCCTCTAGTGCCGGACACAAATGGGTCCTTACTGCTATGGATTATTTCACCAGGTGGGTGGAAGCCATTGCTTTGAAGGAAGCAAATGAAAGTACAGTCCTGGATTTCTATGAGGACTTAGTGACACATTTTGGGGTCCCAACCACTATAATTTTAGACAATGCCTTGGCTTTTTTGGGAACCAAAACTAGTGAATGGGTGCTAAGGTATGGTATATACCTCAGCACTTCATCAAATTACTACCCGCAGGGAAATGGGCTAGCTGAGTCCACTAACAAAAATTTGATCAGGATTATAAAGAGGACCATGGAAGAAAATTAGAAAACTTGGCACGCCAAGCTGAAGATAGCTTTATGGGCCGATCAAATCACTCCAAAAAGATCAATCAAAAATTCTCCATATACGCTTGTGTATGGAAGGGAAGCAAAGCTTCCTATCTCACTCGAGTTGCCAGCATTAGATCTCACTCATCAGTTACAGCTAGAAGAAAGAAGCAGCATGGAGGTCAGATTGTGTGAACTAATGGAGCTCCAGGAGGTAAGGAATTGGGCCATGGTCTCTATGGTCAGTCACCAACAGCAGGTGAAAGGACATTTTGACAAGAAGTCTTCGTAAAAAAGTTTCATCAAAGGAGACATTGTCCTAAAATGGAACGAAGATAAAGCTAAGCCTAGAAAACATGCAAAATTTGATGCCTTCTGGAGCAGTCCTTACATCATTACTCGATGCAAGCAGCATAACGCATTCCAGCTCTCCAAGTTGGATGGCGAAGAATTGCGTATCCCAGTCAATGGGATACATCTAAAGCACTGCCACTGAATTTTGGTTTGATTGTATATAATTTTCCCTATTTTCCCTAAGTGCAGTTTGCATAGTTAGTTGTTTTTTTAACATTGTGTGTTTCCCTTCATTTTGAGGGTAAATTTTGTGTATTTTGATTTTGGGATTATCAAGCTATGGAGAACTCTCTTCAAAAGTCACCATCTGACTCTACACCCAATGGAATGTAAGGCAACTGAGTTCTAAGCCTAGCAGGCACGTTTCCCCTATGAGTCACCAATTTGTTGACCCAATTTTGTCCATCAGGCAAAATCTCGGTCACCTTCTACACCTGCCTTGCATGGCCAGTCATTTCGAGTTGCAAGGTCTGCCTTCAAGGTTTGACAGCTCCGTTTCAGAGCATTGGCTCATTGGCCTAGTTCGTTGGCATTCACAGTAGCAAGAGGCAGAGTCTTCAAATGTTCACAAGAAGAAGGGAAAAAATTGGGGCATTTGACACTTGGCAAAAAAGGAAGGGCAGAAAAAATACAGAGGGCAGCAAAATTGCCGCCCACAACACGGGCAGGTAAATAGAGACCCCCTACATGTGATGCAGAGGGTGGCAAAATCACCACCCACAATGCCGACAGAGAAAAAGAGGCCACTAACATCAGCCGACGTTGGCAAAACTGCCACTGTCGACAGCTTACATAGGCCGACATCGGCAAAACTGTGACAGTCAGCAGATTATCGGTCGATGTCGGCATAAGTCCTACATGCAATCCACTGTAGCGGGTGGCAAATTCACCGCCCACAACATGAGGCAGAAAAAAACACTTATAGAACACAGGAAAAAACCCACCCAGCCATCGAAAGAGAAGACCAGCACGCAAAACAAGGCAACAAGCATGGTCTTGGCAGACTTATGACATCATCAATAGTGTTTTTTCACTCTTTCCAATGAGACTCCTCTTAGCTTTTCTCTATAAATGGGCAGACTTGTTCATTTATTGGGAGATGTTCTGACTTTTGTAAAGAGCACAGCTCTACAAATTCTCCACCTGAATCAATAAAAATACAGTGTTTTGCCTCCATCTTGGGTTGATTTGCTATGTATTCCATGATTATTATTTGTGTTTAGTCATTATCTTCCATGCTTTCACAGGTAATACCAACAGACCAGCTATCTACAAGTGCCAGTTTTGCCGCTGAAAGGAGAAGAGCAATACTTGAGAAGGACAGAATAGAGTAAGTTGCTTGTAAGTGTGCATTCCATAGCACCTCGGTAAACCTCTATTATGTATTTTCCATTATAGCCTCCCCGTTAGTCTTAGCAGCCTGGTTCCTCTACTAGATGTGTAGAGTATACTCACATTTCTCTTGATTCTGAGAGTGGATCTAGAAGGTCACCCCTTTATTTTGGTGTATCACCTCTTTTAGAGTAGGTTGTTTGTTTTCATGCTTTTTCTCTATCTCTTTTCATCCCCCCCAGTATACCTATATACCTATATTTTGCGCTACCTGAAAAAAACATGATACATCAGAGGGAACTAGCCCATACCTAGAGACTCTCCTCTCCTGCTTCGCCATCCCACAGGCGAGAGAGAGGTTTCCATGTTGCGGGGAGAGGGTAGGAATTCATTTTCCTGCTGCTGGGTGCACTTTCCAGCGTCAACAATTAGACCAATTGTAACTAAGTCAAAAGATTAGTTGATGCCTCTTTATAAGCATCATTTATTGTAACTACTTTATTTAAAATATGTATACATTATAATTATCCAACCCATAAGTTTTTATATATTTTAAATATCAAATATGAGGATAACATATTATTATCCTGATTTAATTCTCTATCATATGAAACAATTTATAACTCACATCAAGTCTAGGCATATTAGAGGAAGCATTTCCCCTTCTTTTGAAGTTTTTTGACATGGAAAATGTGAGGGTTAAAATAAAACCTTCTCATTACATAATTTCATAATGAAAAATAGTATATAATTTTTAAAATACCCAAATATATAAAAAATATGAAAAATAAAATATAATACTTAGTTAATCAAACATATCTATTTACACTAATAAAATAGGGTTAAATAAATAATAAAATGACAACCTTTTCTATTTGAAAAATATATTCCTTTTCAAAATGATTCAATGTATCTTATTAGTTTTTATTTTATTAATAAATGGTATTATTCTTAGACTAATATATCTCTCATTAAATTAAACCAATCCCACATGCAGATAGCATGAACTCAAATTCATAAAAAATTTGGTAAAATTTACTTATTTGGGTTTAGTTGGAAAAATAACATATACTCAAGTTAATATATAATATCTACAATCCCTATAATTTTAAAAATATAATAATTTTATAACAATATTTCAAATTAATATTAACTAAATAAATCATATTCATTAATATATATAATACAATAGACATGCTCAAAATTACAGAGCTCAAATTAGACATGCACAATATTAAATTATAAAAGTCATAAACCATAATATATGAAAATTTAATTAGTGTTTTAGGATAAAAATAACATTTTAATTATTTAATAACTTTATCATGATAATTATTATAAATTCTAAGTATTTAAAAAATATATAACAAATAAATTGTTTTTATTTTTAAACAATAAAAATAAATATCTTCTTATTTATATTGTACAATTTTCAAAATAAAACCATGTTTTGAAGTCTTAAACCACTAAAACTATCAATCATTAAAAAAATTATTTAGAAAAAACTACCTTGAACCAAAAACAAACATAGAATTCATGAAATAAAATATTTTCCTGCCAATAAGTTCCTATTATTTGGGTAATAGCCTTTAGCATAAGACACATAAATTAACCATGTTTACCAAGTCTCTCCTCATTATTTATAACATCTAGTTTCATTTTTGGTATAATTCTATAACATTATTTAATGAGAAACCTTGCACATTTCATATTTTACTACAAAGGGGTGTCATAATCTTAAATAAAACTTCCCATAATCCTCTACAAATAATTTACCTCTTCCTTGAGACTATCCAATAACAACCAATTTAATTATTGGGTTTTATGAATTTATAATAAATAATTATCCATCAAATTAATGCTTCTAGTAATTATTCCTTATGTTTTTTATATTTCTATAGTAATTTTTAGTGAACTATTATATCAGGCCTGATTATGTTACATCCTGATTTCTTCACTAAACATAATTTGTTTATTAAATAGATATTATGGGGTTAATATTATTTAATTACTTTTTTAGCATACTATTTTCATTTATGAATATGTATGTACATACATATAATGATAATTTTATGTGACTCATCACTTGATTAGTTAGTTGTATATGGGTTTCATTTGCATGTGGATTATGCTTATTCGTTATTACTTTGCTTTAGCAACATTTTTATTCATTATCATGGTTGCATGATAACTACCATTTTGATTTTTGAGGTGGATGAATGATAAAGTATACTCTCCAAACATATATTGATGGAGAGTACCCTCAAGGAGGGTGTTGCAGATGGAGATGTTAGAGGTGTGGAGATTTGATAATGAACCCAACACACACCATGTAGAACAATAACAATGCATGATTGATCTAATCTTTATTTATTTTTATTATTCATGCTTGGTCATGTTTTATTTTATTATGATTCATATTTATATTCTATACAGTCTTACTTTCAATTATTACTATTTGACATGATTATAAAGTGGTTTCCATTATGGAATGTTTGGTTATATATGTTCTTAAGATTACTTTATTGTTTATTGTCTGCATAATTCCACATAGGAAACCACCTACAAACATACAAAAATAATAATTATTAAAACATAGATAAATAGGGAAAATAATTATATTGTATTTTGATCATAAGATAATGATTTTATTAAACTATATCTAACCTAGACCTAAGGTGGTACCTAGGGTGACTTATTTTATAAATATTTAATGGTTATCTAGGTATGAAGTCTTTATTGTTTAATGTTTATCTTTTATTATTTCATATTTAGTGGATAGGTACTTTATATGTTATTAAAACATAATAATTATGTTTAATTAACATATTATGATGTCAACCCTAATTCTAGAATCATCATTTAGTTTTGATTATCTTGGTTATTTGAACCATGCAAACTTGAGATGGCTAAGGTTCAACTATGAGTCTGAAGAAATAATGAGGAGACTATTAGTTTGATGGTCAACATTTGGATATGTGGGAAGCATGTTGGGAATTTCAATTTTGATGGTGAGTCATTATTAGAGTGATTGTGAATGGGTTGCCATGATATTAAGGGTATTCAAAATGCATTCAGTGGATGGAAAAAATAATGAAGGAATATGGAGTTTTGGATTTTTGGATAGTATCCAAGTTGATAGAGGAAATAATATGAAAATAAAGGGACTTTTTCTAGACCAAGGAAGAAAATATACTTTGGGCATTTTGAGTTAGAGTTTGTTCTTTTGGATTTTCTCTAAAAACATATATTGAGGTTATATAGTCTGTGAACAAAATGTTTGTAGGGTTTTAAAAAATGGTTGATATATTTTGAAACCTTATGGTGAATCATGGTTTCAACCATGTGGGAGTAGGAATACCCCCATATAATTGAATTAATGATTTCATTTGAGTATAATGTGATTATGGAAAGTTAGCGATAATATTATAAATGAAAATATTTAGTGTTTAATTATATGGCTGTGTGGTTTTTATGCACGACTGAGTGTTATTTTGTGTAGTTTATTTTCTTGGTTGTGTATTATTCTATGTTATGAAATATATCAAAACATTATGTTGGGTATAAGGTCGAGTAGGGTTTTTATTGATCATTTTTTGTAATGAGTTTTACTTAGCACATTTATATATTAAAACAATTATATGTTATTGAAATGCCATAGAGATATTATTTCTAATTGGGGTTCATAAAAGGGTTTTTAATGGGTAATTATATTACTATATTTATCATAAGTTTTTTTATACTTAGTGAAGTAGATGTGTATGTATTTAATTATATGGCATAGAATATGGTTTATAGGTTTAGTTTTTTTTCTTATGATATTTGGATTTTTATTTGATTAATCTAAATTTTGAATGGCTGAGTATTATTATATTGTGACCACCTATGTACAAATATTAATACTAGGTGGCTAGAAGATCTAGTTTAAACTATGTATATATAGTTGTGTGTAAACTTAGTATAAATGAATTATGGGTCTATTGAATATAAATGGTTATGTATTAACTATGGTTATTTTATTAAGAGTTGATTGTGAGTTAATAATGTCAATTATCATAACATAGGTTTTAGATCATTTTGGTGTTATTTATATAATAATATAAATGATTGTGTGTTAACTGGGTAAGAATATTTGTATGTTGATTGAGCATAAATAAATTATGAGTTAATTTGGTATAAATAATTATGAGTCAATTTTGTATATTATTGTATGGGACACTTGAATGTTATTAAATTACTTGACTTAGTTTAAGTATCAGCTGAGTATACAAGTTATAGTTGTCTGTGAATATGTTATTCTCAGTCGACTAAATATACAAGTTATATTTATTTGTGAATATATTATAATAACTTGAATGTGTAATGATTAATGATTATAGTTTTATATTCATATTTAGTATGAGTCAATTAAACCATAGTTAGATTATATGAAACAACCACATTTACAAAACAAGACTGATGCATTCATATAAAATGTGAAAATTGGTAACTTGAGTGTGGCTTGTGACACCCAACCCTTAGGTCCCTCTTGCTTACTCTCATGACCCTCATAGCCATATTTTCACTTATTCTCAGTCATGTGTAGCCTTCCAAATAAGGATTCCACCTCCTATAGGCAACATTTATAGTGATGATCTATCCCCCTACGTCCCTTTCCTTTAGGACTATAACACCCAACTTGGAATATAGCATCATACCCTAGGGTGTTTGTTTTTTATGCCCCTCTCCAAATGCATTTTCACCTCTAATGGTTAGTTTCTTCTGATTCTTATCCATCTTCTTATTGGCCTAACATGAATACATTTGTCCCATGACCAATAGATCCCTATAAAATCCCATTAAAATTTCATTTAGAATGGGTTGGAAAATATCACAAAGAAATAAAAAAGATGAGAATTTTTTTTAAGGAATTCTTCCCTGTTCTCTGCATACAACCAACCAATACTAATACAAGCTTATTTAAATTATTACACTAGTCCCTAACCACCTCAAGTACACTTAGTTTTAAAATTTTTGCATCTTTATACACACTATTTCACAAAGCACATCAAGTGGGTGAACTACATATGGCTTGATCCCTCTTCAAAGTATTGGTATGTAGGCAACATGCCCACATAAGGGGTATGGTTACACATTTAATGCATCTTACACAAATTAACCCCCCCTCTTTTCCAAATTTTGTCAAAGCATAATGGAGTCTAGGGTTTAAAGACTAAATCAAATCTATAGTTAGTTCCATAGATATCCAACCATCAAAATTTTATAGGGAGGATCACACAGACACAATGAACAAAACCTAGAAACCTTATGTCTCCTAGACAATAGCAATAGAAGAGGACTATAACACCAGACCCCAAGTGTCCTATTTTGGTGCTCCTATCCAATCAATAAATTAAGGATAGATCCTATTTTTTGATAGTGTCTTAGTCTTACACAATGAATTTTAGACCCTATAATAGCCATCTAAGCTAGTTTCTATCTATATCTTATTTTCTCCCCCTTATTACTATTTTTAGAAAGATTAAAATTACAATAAAATTATATAAATTAGTACCTTAATTATTGAATATTTATTTAATAATTTTATTTCTCTAGACCCTTACCTAAATTAGGAATAATACACCAATATTACCAAAATTGTTAAATCATTTGGTGAACTTGACTTACTTCAATTGCGCATAAAAACCCTAAGGTAAATTTCCTACTAATTTTTCCTATATTTTTTAATTTTTCACCTACATAATAAAATAAAAAATTATCTTTAAATTTTAAAATTTCATAGTAATTTTAAAATAATTATCTTTCAATCCTTAGTTGCCCATACTAGGTCTTGGTATTTTCCCAGTATTTTCCCTATATTTTTATAACTTCTTACTTATATATTTAAATCATAAATTTGCATCAAATTTTAAAATTCCTTAGTAATTTAAAAAATAATTTCCTTCAAAACCCTAGTTTCATGTACTATTTCATATTTTATTCTTGAGGTATCACCTTACATCTAATTTCAAAGATGGATTTCACTTATTTTCAAATATTTCTTGCATTTTTAGCAAATAATAAGGAGATTATACTTGGTCCTATCATTTACATGAATGATGAAGTTTACCATATACTAATAAAAAGATTCATTCTTTTATTTTCATTCCTATTTATCATAATATGGGATGATATTAAGAATGTCATTATTAAACATAGTAAGATACCTCTCCTTCAAAGCAAATTTTGCTTGTATTTAATACAAGGTTTCATCTCTTGCTTTCTATATTTCATATGGAAAAAATTGTAATTTTATCATGATACACACATTAAAATTTTCATAGCACATGCCAACGTTTCTTATGAATTTATGCACAAATTCATTCTTTCTATCCCTTTATTTCTATATCTCATGTGGAAAAAAATTCAAGTTTATCATGATAAACACATTAGAAATGTCATAGAACATGCAAAAATTTATTATGAATTCATGCATAAATTCATTCTTTCTATCCCTTTATTTTTATCTCTCATATGGTAAAAATTTCAATCTTATCATGTTAAACACATTAGAAATGTCATAACACATGCCAAAGTTTCTTATGCATTCATGCACAAATTCATGATTTATAGCACTTGATTTCTATCTCTCATTTAGAATGATCTTTATAGACATATTAATAATAACTCCAATTACATGCATTTAGTTTCACATAGATGGTTTATAACTAGATGCATATAACTCATTGGCTAATTTTGAGTATTTCCCTATCACTACTAGAGACAAGACAACACTAGTGGCTATATCTATCCCTCTTACCTTAAAACTTGGTACATATAGATCTTATCCCACACCTAATACTAGTTATATGCTTATAATATATCATATAATACATTTTATCACAAAATTTTATGAAGATAGGTAGGTTGATTACACCCATAGATATAACTTTATCACTCAGGTTAGCACCCCTTTCGATATAGTTTCAATTATTGAGCTCCTTCAATGATTAGATATTTATAAATATGTGTCATATGCAGCTCTTCACAATACTATAATTCCTATTTCCATGAAACTATCTTATGTTGCATCTATCCTCAACAAAATGCAATGGATTGAAGAACATATTTCCTTTAAAATAGAGGATTTACTTCTATGACACATCATTGAATAACATATACCTTTATATATTAAATTAATAATTAATGATGTGGGGTAAAAAATAGTGTTAGTTGATAATGGCTTAGGACACAACATTTGTAATATTTCTTTTCTTAAACACCTTAATATATAACCTCATGATTTAGACCATTCTGATATGAACATCAATGGTTTTGACAGCATTCTATGGAAAGTCATGGGTCAAATAACACTCAATATTAATTTCAGACATAAGACACTTACAAATACTTTCCAATTCATGCCAAATGACCTAAAATATAATTTATTACTTAGTCAACCTTGGATTCCTGATATGCATGTAGTCCCTTCTACACTTCAAGCTTGTCTAAAATTTAGTCACAAAGGCTAAATCTACACATGCCCAGTAGGTAATGAACAAATACTATTAGGTTGTTGAATCTCTATAGAATTATATTCATCACTTTAATCTTAGTAAAATACCTACTCAACCCACTTCTTGGAGTACACCCTTAGACCATGTAACATGTCAGACAATTCTATAATTTGTAATAACACCAACACCAAATCACTAGTTTACTTCCTTTTTTAACTTAAATGTATTAATAATATGGGATATCATGGAAAAGGCCTTGTAAATCATGAAAAATTAATCATCAATCTTGTTGAGGCATCAACATAACATGGAAGTTAAAGACTAGGATATCAACTTACCCTTCTTTATGATAAATATTCTTCCACAACTTCAAAGCATATAAATTTTTGTCCACCCATTACATCGGTAGACCAAAAAATTAATCATACTTCAACATTATCATTTATCTATCATGATCTCATTGATGATACAACTTCACTATATATGTACATATTAGATGAATTCTCTGACAATGAATCGCTCTTACAATTTCTCAGAGCATATGAAGACCTCCCATCTTGCTATCAAAAAAATAAATTTACTCATCACACAAATTCCCATACAAACTTTGGAGAAAATATATATTATCCCTAAGACATACTAGTTCATTCTAATGATACTATTCATACAACTCCATACACACTAGATCATTCCACACTACTTAGTGAGGAAATAGTTAATTTCAACTTTGAAACCAATCAAGATCCATGAATTGTCTTATTATTCACTTCCCTATCAAATAAAAAAGATACAAATATTCATCAAAATTTAATAAAGTTTCAAAAAAAATTTACTTGGTCTTACTTAGATATGCCATGAAATGATATATTTGTAGTAATTCATCAAATTCCTTTATACCTAGATGCTTAACCAGTTAAACAAAAAATTTGCAAAATGCATCCTAAGGTAGATCTCTTAGTCAAAGATGAGATCTAATGTCTCTTATATACTAAATTCATTTGACCAGTATCACACCTTGAATGGGTTCCTAATATAGTCCTCACGGTCAAACCCAATAGATAAATTTGGTGTTATTTTGATTCTTGATATTTAAATAAAGCATGCCCAAAATATGATTTTCCTTTCCTAAGATTAACATGATCATAGATTCCATATCTAGGTATGAAATTTTATCATTTATGAATGGATTTTTAGGATATGACTAAATCAAAATTTCCAAAGAAGATAAAGAGAAAACATCTTTTACGACACCTTGGGGTATATTTTGTTACATTGTCATGCCTTTCAAATTAAAAAATTCTAGAGATACATATCAATGTACCATGACACATATATTTCATGATTTAATCCACCATACTATCGAGGATTATGTTGATGATATATTAGCTAAATACAAATAATGACAACATCATGTTATTGATTTACAAAAGATCTTTTAATGACTCAAACAATACAATGTCTGATTAAACCCAAAGAAATGTGTGTTTGGAGTTACATCAAGAAGACTCTTAGGTTTCATTATTTCTCAACATGGCATATAGGTTGAATCTAATAGATTTAAAGCAATTATCGACATGCCACCTCCCATGAATTTAAAACAATTTTGATATTTACAAGGAAAGATACAAGTAATCCAACATTTTATAGCTCAACTTGCTGATAAAATTCAATCATTCACTTGATTATTAAAGAAAGATACAAATTTTATCTAGCACCATGCTTGTCAAGAAATCTTTGATATAATTAAGTAATATATTCTGAATCTACCTATTTTAGTACCACCTATACCTAACAAGATTTTTATAATATATATCTCAATAAAAAATCATGCATTAGGATCACTCTTAACATAATATGATGATAAAAATACTGAGTGAGTAGTTTATTACATCGATCACACATTATTTGATTCTAACAAAAATTATTTTACAATAGAAAAACTATGTCTAGCATTAGTTTTTACCACACAAAAACTTTGACATTACATGGTAAATAATGAGATTCAATTTATCACAAAGGTATATCCCTTGAGGTTTCTCATGGCTAAACCATATCTCTTTGGTCACATCACAAAATGGGTTATGTTATTAACATAGTTTGATTTTCAATAGTTCTCCAAAAATCAATAAAGGGCCAAATCATTGTAGACCATTTGGTAGCCATACCACTCTTGGACACCAATCCTCTTAGTGACATATTTAGAGATGATTAAACTACCTATTCAACTCATTTTGATACTTGGACCATGTTCTTTGATGGTTCTCAATGTGTATCCAGTGCAAGGGCAATCAATATCATTGTTGACCCTTTTGGTCACATAGTTCCTATCACAAATTAATTAAGTTTCTCCTATACTAACAACACCATAGAATATGAAGAACTTATCTTAGGTATATTTTCCACCCAATCCCTCCAAATTAGGTCTATTCAAGTCTTTGTTGATTCCTAACTTGTGGTCAACCAAGTCAAAGATGTCTATCAGACAAAATAAGAACATCTTACCACATAATAAAACATTGTACATTATCTGTCATCACAATTTGACTAATTTTTTATTGAGAGTATAGCAAGAAAAGACAACCAAAATGTAGATGAAATGGAAATTTCTAAATTTATGATTCCTATCGACATCAATGATGATCAATTAATTTTTAGAATTAAATGATTAAAATTACCTTTAATATCTAACATGGATTTGATTTCCCTTTTTGTCTTAGCTACTACATGTATTTATCCAACTCTAGAATGGTTCTCTGATATCTATAAATTTTTAAACAAATCTATTGCACTAGACACTTTTCATAAAATGACAAACCCAAGTTACACAAATAAGCACTCTAGTATGTAATCATTGGCATAGACCTTTTTAAATGATCCTTTGATGGACAATTACTTTGATGTTTGAAATTAGTGGAATCTAAAATTTCTCTTACATAGATACACAATAGTGAGTGTGGTATTCACTTTATTAGAAAATCCATGTCACACAAATTGATTTGAAAAGGGTACTAATAGCCCACCATGGAAGATGAATGTTTAAAATATGCAAAAAATTTTGATAAATATCACCAACATAGTAACATACAACATGTACCATCACAATAATTGTATCATATTATCTCTCCATGGCCATTCTTGCTATGGGGATTTTATCTTATGGGAGAAATTAACTTTGAATCTATCAATGGACATAAGTTCATAATCATATCTACATAATACTTTACTAAATGGGTAGAAGCCATTCCACTTCAATCTACTACAGGTGAGGACATTTATAACCTTTTTCATGACTCACATTATTTCATGATTCAACTTACTCATAACCATTATTTTTGATAATGGAACATCATTAAAAAACAAATATATTAATAAATTTTGCATAAAATATAATATTAAACACACATTCTCCACTCCATATTACCCATAAGGAAATAGTCAAGTAGAGGTTACCAATAAAACTATCAACAATATTTTGAGCAAACTAGTGACCAAATTTAGAGATGATTGGCACAATCAACTAGTGTTTGAATTATGGGCCTATCACACAAGTATCCACACACCCACAAGAGTTACTCCTTATTCACTTGTTTATGGAAGAGAATAAGTTTTACCATTGGAATTATAAATACCATCTCTTTGTGTCTCCATAAAAGGTATTCTCACTAATGGATAGTATTATGAAAAGTGTCTACATCAACTTGAGTAATTAAGACATACATTCATTCAAGTAGTAGAACATCTCAGAATATGCCAACAATGTATACAATGATCCTACAACAAATGAGTTCACACTAGAGAATTTGAAGCTAATGATCTCATTCTCAAATAAAATCTTCACAATGTCAATGCCAAAGAAGAAATCAAAATAAAATTCAAACCAAATTGGCTAGGTCGATACATTATTACCAAAGATATTATCCCCAAAGTGTATCATCTAGCCTTACTTGAAGGAAATAAACTCAAAAATCTAATGAATATTATGCATCTACGTAGATTTCATGTCTAACATTTCATTTTTTACATAGTATTGTAGATAATTTTTCAAAATTAAGTTTATATAACTTTCCTTCAAATTTATTGTACACATTTTCCTTATAATTAATTTTACACAGCTTATATCAAAAATACTAAAAAAATATAACATTTCAAAATCTAAAAACATTCAAATAATTAAAAAATTCAAAAAACATTTATATTGTATGTATTAGCCATGCTTTACATTTCTACTACCACGCTAGACTTACATTTTGTTGCTATATGCTATTTTTTGTCAATTTATCTACAATTCCATGATTCACTTGATCTTCTTTGAGTGTTTGTAGTGACATATATATCCTTGATTTCTTCACTCTACCCATTTAGGGGGCATACTACTTCTACATTTGAGACACACATTGATATACATACCCACTGGGGGCATCTTCTACATGACTACACCATCTAGGTTATGTCATTCCTACACCACACACTTTAGTTATCATATTGATATAGATTACTTACTAGATTGCATAGATTATTCTATTGATACTCACTAGTATATAACACTTACGTATTTCTTAGCATATACCTAGTCTTGTACTCCATGTCTTACACACTTTCACTTCTTACTTTGATTATTTATTTGTGATTATATTTTCTAGTAAATTACATGGTTTCATTTCTTATTTTATGTAACTATATATGATTGTTTTTCTCAGTTCCTATTTTATTTCCTGTATGTTCCTTCAAAATTTTGTTAATGTATTTTGATTTTATTCTTGTGTGTTCCTTGGGATATTTGCTAATGTCCTTTTCTTGTAATCTTTTATATGCCTATGGCCCTTGAACCAACTTTCATATTTCAATTTTTTGTGTATGTGGAATTTGAGCATGCATTGTATGATTGATTTCCAATTTGAGTTATAAGTGCCCATGTCCCTTGTTTATTTGGCCCTTTGGCCACTCTGGTATGCTTCTTAATTTTTGCCTTACATGCTTGTTTCCTTTTTTCTTCTCAAATTATTTAAAACTCCATGATTCAAATCTTGTATTATCTTACTTTCTTAGATGCCATGATAGACATCATGATCCATCCCTCCTTAACAAATAACAACTAACCAAATTTTTAGTTTTAATTGAGTAAATTGCACATGCTATTACATTTTTATATCTATCTAGGCATAACCCTATTTATCTAATGATCTCTCATTACAAACCATTTTATATCTTGAGATACCTTTTCAATTATCATTGCTATATCATGTATCTTTTTAACATAACATAGTTGTAGAGCTCTTTCTTCTAAGGGAAGTCATTGTAGGGTCTTAATTCCAACCCTCAAAAAAGGTGGCAATAAATAGGGGTTTTGTCATAGAGATCAAATCTCTTAATGATAAAAAATAAGTTTTTAGAACACCCAAAACAATAACCAAACTTCAAACCAAGAAGATAGTGACAATTTCATAACAGTCATTAGATTTACCATAGAACAATAGCACCAAGATTGAAATATAACATTGGACCCTCTAGTGTCTACTTTTAGTGCTCCTATCCAAACAACAAAAAAAATCAAACTTTGAAGAATTAGGTAGAAAATTAGGTTCAACTATAGTTTTGCACATTCAAAATAGTTCAAAATTAGTAGTTTTTAGTACACTTTTA